>JALGBA010001003.1:0-310000 GCA_023970755.1 Azemiops feae | reverse complement strand
AAAATACTTTTCAAGGACAGTCCCATGCAGAGTGTGTTGCAGTGGTCAAGGTGGGAAGTGACTAGGCTCTGAGTGAGTGTGAGCAGGAAAGGGCATAAGTGGCGCACAACCTGCAGTTACACAAAGGCCTTCTGGCCATGACTGCTACCTGCTCCTTGAGTAGGAGTCATGAGTCCAGGAGAACCCCCAGATTGCACACTGGGTTTGTATTTTAGAACACGATAAATGTGCTAAGTGGGTAGATTTGCTTGTTTTGTGAGGGAACATTTGTAAGAATTCAGCTCATGAAATTAGTTTAAGGTGTGACATATCCTACAAGAGCAAAAATGTGGTAGTTCTGTAGCCAGCCTATACATATTCTCTGAGGGCAACCTACAACTTGGATCTCAGAAACTGCCTCTCCACTCCATCCAAAAAGGACACCAGACAGGTATCATTAATGGTGTATGAAATAGACAAAAAGTACCAACTTTATCCCAATTAAACAGGAGTGTGCTTAATATTGTTTCACAAGTATTAGCACAAAAATGGGGTTTTGTAGGGAACCCCTCCTCCCCCCCTCCCCGAGAATCAGGCATAAGAGAAAATACTCCAAAAAAAATTGGAAAGGCTCCCCACCACAGGAGAAATCCAAACTGCACTGACTAGAGAAAAAAAACAGGCAACAGGCTAAGTATCCATGAACGAATCTCATTCACAAAAGCAAAGAGCTTATTGAAAGCAGATACAAAACATCTGGAGCAGCTCCATTCAGAAAAAGAAAGTGCCACAGGCTATAGCCTATTCACAAACAGAGCCATTGCCAGCTGCAGGTTTCACAAGAAGCCTGAGGCTAAAGGGATAAAAACACTACACAATAATATTTAATCTACATCCCCCATTTGATCTAGGTCAGGGGTAGGCAACCTTGGCTCTTTTATGACTCGTGGACTTCAACTCCCAGAACACCTGAGCCAGCTGGCTCAGGAATTCTGGGAGTTGAAGTCCACGAGTCATAAAAGAGCCAAGGTTGCCTACCCCTGACCTAGAGAATATAGCCCCTCAACCTTAGTAGGAGTTAGCCAACCCCAATTAAAATATTTAAAAGCACACATACAAGCCCATTGCCCAACAGATCTAGGTATTTCAATTACAAAGCAACTTCACTTGTTTATCCCCCACACACGCACACACACACAACCCCAGACTTTCCTAGAGCAGGGGTACTAAACCCCGGGCTGTGGCCTCTTTGCAACCGGGCTGCGGGCCAACGCACATGCCACCGTTGTTAAGGGAATCACTGCAGTGGTTAAGTTAGTAACACGGTTGTTAATTGAATCTGGCTTCCCCATTGACTTTGCTGGTCAGAAGGTCGCAAAAGGTGATTACCGACCACAGGACACTGCAACTGTCATAAATATGAGTCAGTTGCAAAGCACCTGAATTTTGATCACGTGACAACGGGGATGCTGCAACGATCGTAAGTGTGAAAAATGGTTATAAGCCACTTTTTTCAGTGCCGTTGTAACTCTGAATGCTCACTAAATGAATAGTTATAAGTCAAGGACTTCTGGTATTAAAGCATTTGAATTCTTTACAATTATGACCGGGCTTGGTAGCCTGGTTCCCCTCTCCCCTCAGCCGGGCCACCAAGCTGAAAAGGTTGGGGACCGCTGCCCTAGCGGCACCCCCAAACTCTGACCCATGAGACCCCCGGAATGGCCGTGGGTGAGGTTAAAGAGGCACAGTCCGCCTCCCAAGGACAGAGCAGGCTTCCCTCCAACTTCAAAATAGAATAGAATAGAATAGAATAGAATAGAATAGAATAGAATAGGATAGGATAGGATAGGATAGGATAGGATAGGATAGAGCTGGAAGGGACCTTGGAGGTCTTCTAGTCCAGCCCACTGCTCAAGCAGGAGAACCTATACCATCTCAGAAAGGTGATTGTCTAGTCTCTTCTTAAAAATCTCCAGTGATGGAGCGCCCACGATTTCTGGAGGCAAGCTGTTCAACTGGTTAATTGTCCTCACTGCCAGGAACTTTCTCCTTAATTCCAGGTTGCTTCTCTCTTTGATCAGTTTCCAACCATTGTTTCTCGTCCTTCCCTCTGGTGCTCTGCTGAACAACCTGGCCCCCTCTGCCTTGTGGCAGTCCCTCAGATACTGGAACACTGCTGTCGTGTCTCCCCTATTTCTTCTTCTCTTTAGACTAGCCAGACCCAAGTCCCGCAGCCGTTCTTCATATGTTTTAGTCTCCAGGACCCTGATCACCTTAGTTGCTCTTCTCTGATTTTTTTCCAAACTCTCAACATCTTTTTTGTGATATGGTGGCCAAAATTGGCTACAGTATTCCAGGTGTGGTCTTATAGGGCTTCATAAAGCAGTATTAATACCTCGCGTGATCTTGATTCTATGCCTCTGTTTATACAACCTGGGATTGCATTAGCTTTTTTGGTTGCTGCTGCACACTGCTGGCTCATAGTCAAGTGGGTTCCTCCTGCCTCTTCAGCTGACCGGGGCCCGGCGTGGTCTCGGAGGGTCTTTCCAGAGAGGCAGAACTGGGTTTCTACCCCGAGCAGCCATGCTGGGAAGAGAAGATGGGCTCCCCCTCACTCCAAGACCACCATCTGGATCAGGAGAAGGATCTTGCAAGCCCACAGAAGCAGGAGAACCTAAGCCAAAGGTGCTTTTTTTTTTTCAGGAGGCAACTGGACTTTCTTGTGTTTCTTTTGAAGACATTCAATATTCTGGGCATATTGGGGAGCTTAATGATCACCAGCTTGCTTGTGAAGCAGAGGCGTGTTTCGGCTGGCTTCACGGGACAGGGTTTTCTTGATCGAAAGAGGCACAATGCCAATGTTCATACAGGTCATGTCCCAATAAATCAGAATGCAAAACTTTCCAGCTCACATTTCAAGTGCTGCAGTTTGGAAGTGGAGAGTTTGGGAGGAACTCGAACCCGCAACTGACCCAAAGTCTTCCAGAGAGCTCCTGAGATTTGTTAACAACAACAACAGCAACAACAACAACAACAACAACAACAACAACAACAACAACAACAACAACAACAACAATAATAATAATAATAATAATAATAATAATAATAATAATAATAATAATAATAATAATAATAATAATAATAATAATAATAATAATAATAATAATAATAATAAATAAAGTTGGAAGGGACCTTGGATGTCATCTAGTCCAACCCCCTGCTCAGGCAGGAAACCCTATACCATTTCGGACAAATGGCTGTCCAGTCTCTTCTTAAAAACTTCCAGTATTGGAGCATTCACCGCTTCTGGAGGCAGGTTGTTCCACTGGTTAATTGTTCTCACTGTCAGAAAATTCCTCCTTAGTTCTAGGTTGCTTCTCTCCTTGATTAGTTTCCATCCGTTGCTTCTTGTCCTGCCTTCAGGCGCCTTGGAGAATAGCTTGACTCCCTCTTCTTTGGGGCAGCCCCTGAGATATTGGAAGACTGCTATCCTTTCACCCCTCGTCCTTCTTTTCATTAAACTAGACATACCCAATTCCAGCAACCGTTCCTTATATGTTTATTACTTTGATGCCCAAGCATGTTTGTTTTTCTCTTCTTTTTGTCCCAAAGGTGCTTTTTCAAGAGGCAACTAGGCTTTCTTGTTTTTTCTTTGAAGACATTTCGCTACTCATCCAAGAAGCTTCTTCAGTTCTTCAGCTCTTCAGAAGCTCTGAAGAAGCTTCTTGGATGAGAAGCGAAACGTCTTCAAGGAAAACCAAAGGAAGTCCAGTTGCCTCTGGGAAAAGCACCTTTGGGACAACCTTGACCTGGATGACTGGGAATCTCCACAGACACTTCCTCACAGTAAGAACCATCAACCACCAGTGGAACAACCTGCCTTCAGAAGTTGTGGGTGCTCCAACACTGGAGGCTTTTAAGAAGAGACTGAACAATCACTTGTCGAAAATGATATAGAGTCTCCTGCTTGAACGGGGGGGTTGGACTAGAAGATCTCCAAGGACCCTTCCAATTCTGTTATTCTGTTAAATTAGACAGTGAGGCAGTGCTTGAAGCAGAGCTGGATGAAAGTAGAAAGGTTTCCAAAATGTCTTCTTTTAGCATTTGCTAGATACTCTTCCCATCATGAAAAGCTACTTTTTTTGCTGAGCCACTAAAGGAATAATGTAATGGAGAAGCTATATTCTCTATTCACATTTTAAAAAAAAACTGAACGGAAGAAGCTTCTTGGACGAGAAGCGAAACGTCTTCAAAGAAAAACAAGAAAGTCCAGTCGTCTCTTGAAAAAGCTCCTTTGGGGCAACCATGAACTGGATGACTGAGAATCTCCCTGGACATTTTTCTTTTTTTTTTCTTCCTCTCCTTTTGTAAAAGACAAAATAGGCTAAGAGGTCACTAGGGTCACTTGGATGACCAGTCAGGCTCCCAGAGAGCAGGGGTGCTGCGTGGCGCCCGCCATCCCCAGAGGCCTTTCTTTTTCCCGCCATTTTCCCCTCAGCAATGTCTCTGGCTGAGGAGCTGCTCCCGTTTCCTCAGCCCCTCTGAGAGGCAGCAAAGGCAGGATGGAGGATAAGAGAAGCCCTCTGGCTGGAAAGGCCTCCCCTACACAGCCTGGCCCCCTTTCCTGGGGGAAGACATTGAGGGCCCGGATCACCCTCTCTGGCTTCTGAGGCATTAGAAGGAAGCCATTTTGCTTTCTTCTGCCAAAAACACAGGAGGTTTCCATGGCTCTGGAGTGGCTCCCACTGTGGCGCTTGGCCAGAGATGCAGGATCAGGATCAGGACCAGCACAGTTGTGTTTCTCAGTGAGGCACAAATTTAGATGCTACAGCATTAATTCCCTTTACAGATAGTCCTCAACTTACAACCATAACTGAGCCCAACCTTTCTGTTGCTAAGCAAGACATTTGCTAAGTGAGTTTTGCCCCATTTTACGACCTTTCTGGCCACCGTTGTTAAGTGAATCACTGCAGTTGTTAAATTAGTAACGCGGTTGTTAAGTGAATCTGGCTTCCCCATGGACTTTGCTTGTCAGAAGGTCGCAAAAGGGGATCACATGATGCCGAGACGCTGCAACCGTCATAAATATGAGTCAGTTGCCAAGCCTCTGAATTTTGATCACATGACCACGGGGATGCTGCAATGATCATAAGTGTGAAAAATGGTTATAAGTCACTTTTTTCAGTGCCATTGTAACTTTGAATGGTCACTAAATGAATAGTTTATAAGTCGCGAACTACCGGTATTAAAGCATTTGAATTTTCTGTAATTATGACTACAGAGGATCTGAAAGAAAGTAGGGCAATTCACATTCTGAATTGAAAGAAAAATATTAAAAAATGAAAGCCCATTTTTTTCCCCCCTTCTCCCAGCCCATCTTAAGCCAATAAAAATGCCTCAGTTGCTGGGCAGCTGTCAATCTCATTGTAGGGAGAGTAAAGAGATTTATTAGTCTTTGTTAAATTTATATCCCATATCACCATTGTTCTGTTCGCACAAAGTAGACATTGAGACGAGGCAGTTCACAACAAAGGATGTCTTTTATTGGTACAATCACAGAACAGAAGCAAGCGAACAATGACAACAAGCCCTTTTATACTCTCCGTGCACAGCCAATGATTGCAGGCCATTCTCCCGCCTCGCGCACGTGGTCTGTCCGGGTCTCTGCAACATTTCTGCAGACTTCTTGAGCCTTGCTGAATGACTCAGCAAGGCCCAGGACACAACAACGATTGTCACGGAAGAGCAACTAAGATGATTAAGGGACTGGAGAAAAAAACGTATGAAGAACGGTTGCAGTATTGGGGTATGGCCAGTCTAGAGAAAAGAAGGACTAGGGGTGACATGATAGCAGTATTCTAGTATTTGAGACACTGCCACAAAGAAGAGGGGGTCAATTTATTTTCCAAACCACCAGAGAATGGGACAAGAAACAACGAATGGAAACTAATGAAGGAGAAAAGTAACCTGGAATTAAGGAGAAACTTCCTAACAGTGAGGACAATTAACCAGTGGAACAGCTTGCCCTCAGAAGATGTGGGTGTTTCTTCACTGGAGGTTTTTAAGAAAAGCCTGGACAGTCACTTGTCTGAAATGGTATAGGCAGGTTTCCTGCTTGAGCAGAGGGTTGGGCTAGAAGACCTCCAAGGTCCCTTCCAGCTCTATGCCGATTCATTGATTGAGTAGTCATTCAGTAAGGTAAGAAAAGACAATCTGGAACGTGATAGATTTACTAACTGCTGAACAAGAGACAAATCGTAATATGGATTGTAACAAGGAAGCCTCTCATTATTTGTCCATATTATGGTGTCCTAGTACGAGGAATAGCACAAATCCTGTAAGGAGAGGGGTGCACAGTCAGGCCTAGTATGCATTCTTGACTGAGCTTTTCCACTCCTTCTGGTGGCTCCAGTCTAAATGTCCACAGCAGTCTGGTAAAGATGTGGAAGAACTCAGTCCTTGCAAGGAGTTCTCCCAAGCAGGCCCGAACGCCTACACAAAAAGTAAAGGAAAAGCAGGAAATCAACACTAATCCATTGGGATTATTCATAAAGCATTTGATCCACTTTGCAATAACCCTAGGAAAGCAATTTGAGCTGGTGACGAAGCGTCAGAGAAGCATCCCAAGTTCTCCAAAGGGCTAAGGCTGGTTACAGTTCAATGCAATCTGTATTCCTACTTTATCTCGTTGAACGGGCATAGCTAGTTGAGTAATTAATGCTTTAAAATACAGTTATCAAGTGAATCTAAAAAAAATGGGATAATAGATAGATAATAGATAGACCAACTGCTTTGGCAATTTCATTTCTATTCAATATAAAACTTTTCATGCCCCATTTATATCACAGAGGATAATGGGATGTTTTTCAGCCATCAGCCTTTGCCTTTTTCCTCTCTTCCTTTCCCTTTTTCTTCCCTCTTTCTCTTTTGACGGCACTGAACACCCCCAAGAGTCGTGAGCTTACATGCAGATGATCCGCCCATTAATCATTTTATATTTTCCTTGGAGTTCAAAGTATTTCTAGCTCATATCACAGTAGCATTATTCCAACTTTCTATAACAATGAAAAGAAGCTGTTATTTGGACAGGAAATTCTAAAGTGCCCAGAAAGGGCAGAGGGATACAAGACTTCCCCTAAAATGTGATCGTAGGGGATTCTTCGGCAGACATCTTTGCCATCCTCAGGGGCTACCATTCTGCCCTTGTGTTCAAGATAGAGACTCAGGGATAGACCTGTTGAGGGACTGCATATTACACTTGAAACTCCACTGGCTCCTTCTTGGCACTTTTCTTATAATGCAACTGATTGCTGTTGTTATCCCACACTAGCAGCACCTAACATACTGTAGGGAGGTTGAATTTGCATCATGGTGGTTATCTCAAAGGTGCTTTTTCAGGAGGCAACTGGACTTCCTTGTTTTTCTTTGAAGACATTTCGCTTCTCACCCAAGAAGCTTCTTCAGCTCTGACTGGATGGTGGGGAACGGAAGGATTTATACTCCTTGCAGACAGCTGGTCATTTGCATTCTCTTAGAAAGTCGTTGAGGCCACCTGGAGGTTTATCTGTGTCCTCAGGGTCACCTGAGTAAGGCAAATCGGTGTGGAGCCTTCTTGGAACTGCTTAAAGGGCTGTTGTAGACTGAAGATAGATGATGTCATATCCCTCCCCCTCTGTTGACATCATCCATCCCCAGTCTACAACACGGTCCTTTCAACAGTTCCAAGAAGGCTCCACGCCCATTTGCACCACTCAGGTGACCCTGAGGACACAGATAAACCTCCAGGTGGCCTCAATGACTCTCTAAGAGAATGCAAATGACCAGCTGTCTGCAAGGAGTATAAATCCTTCCATTCTTCAACAAGGCTCCACATCCATTTGCACTACTCAAGTGACCCTGAGGACACAGGTAAACCAGGTGGCCTCAACGACTCTCTAAAAGAAGGCAAATGACCAGCTCTCTGCAAGGAATATAAATCCTTCCATTCCCCACCACCCAGTCAGAGCTGAAGAAGCTTCTTGGATGAGAAGCGAAACGTCTTCAAAGAAAAACAAGAAAGTCCAGCTGCCTCCTGAAAAACCCCTCTGGGATAACTATGCCCTGGATGGCTGGATCTCCAAAGACATTGTGGTGGTTACTTTTACACTCCTTCCAACTGCAGTGAAGGTACCTAGGAGACTGTCCCTTCCTGATGAACGTTCTTTTCCTTCTCTCATTTTCTCAAGTTGGATCAAACTATTCTTTAAAGAATACCCAGAGGAAGAAACCATATCTGGGCCATTGTGAAAAGCTTCACGGGATTCCTATTCACCTCCCACCTATTTCTGTTCATTCCTGAAGCCCACTTCAAGAAAAGCCATAGACAAGAAGCGCCTCCAAGAACCCATTTCTATGGGCCTCTCCAGAAAGTCCATCTTGATGTCAGGAGAAATACGATTTCGGTAACCTCATGAACAGCAGTTCCCACAAGAGTAAGACTGACTGGAGTTAATTTAGCTGACTGCATTACTGAATCTGTACAGGGTAAATATAACTCCATGAGTTTTCTGGATCAGGTAACTCTAATGAACACCAACCTTTCCCTCCGTTGATCTGGCCACATGTTGTGGAAAGAGAATCCTTACATTTTTACATTGCTCAAATCCCCAGATGTCACCAAGCAAATTTTTTTTTTGCCTTTTTCACCCCCTTTCTAAAGTAAGCATCATTACTCATAACTGCCTTTCTGCACATTACCTGCTCCAAATGGAAGAAATGCTTCTTTTAACACAAAATCCCCTTCTTTGTCCAAAAAATGATTTGGGTTGAACTCTTCAGGGGTCTCCCAATGTTCACGATCCGAAAGAACAGAACGGATGTCTGGAACAATAAGAGCTCCCTGGAACGAGGAAATAAGCTGACTTAAGCACTGGGACAAACGTGCCTCTTATTTCTCGGCTGTTCCATTTCTCTCACCCGAATGATTCAAATGCATTTTTTAAACTCCAAATACTTTTAACTGCACTTAAACTATAGTTACATGCATTTAATTTACAAGAAGTAGGTTTAGCAAATTGAACAAAGAAGCTGAGATGAAGGTTGGGATGAACAACAGGCTTGGCTGATTGCTTGATTCCAGAAATCCTTTCATACTCCTGCACCATTTGAAGGGTGTTCATCCCAAAGTCCCCACAAACATTTAGCTACGCACTTTGGGATGAGCACCCTTCGAAGGATGCAGGAGTATGAAAGGATTCCAAGGGGGGGGGAATTGCAGATTACAGGATTCAGGTGACCCTGAGGGCACAGATAAACCTCCCAGTGGCCTCAACGAGCCTCAGAGAGAGTGCTAACAACCAGATGACTGCAAGGAATATAAATCCTTCCATTCTCTGCCATTCAGTCAGAACTGAAGAAGCTTATTGGATGAGAAGCAAAATGTTTTCAAGGAAAAAAACTCAAGAAAGTCCAGTTGCCTTCTGGAAAAGCACTTTTGGGACAGGTTTTCAACTGCACATTTTCCGAGTTCACACACGGCGTTAAGGATATTTTGCTTTGCCATGTTTTACTGACTCAACCCTGATTGGATGCATTCATACAATACCATAAATTTACAAAACCACAAATTTACAAAACACAAAGAGAGTACAAGTCAAAGTGTTCCTACAGGCAGAGCGAGCCCTTAAACTGCAACCCCAGGACTGCAAAAGGGTCCATGTTCTCTACCTTGGGAATGAGAAAACCTCTCAGATAGACGTCCTTCACACATTTTCTCGCCAGCCCATACAATAAGGCATATTTATTTCGCATAATCTCATGAATCACAGCATTGGTGTAAGGTAGTGCTTTCTTATCGTTGTAAGAGATTGAGTGAGGTGAACTGAAAAAGTCTTCCAGCTCTTTGTGTACTTTATCTGAGAAAGAGTGAAAAAGGAAGGTTTGTTTCAGACCCTGTAGTTTATCCCTGAAAAGAAATAAAGTGAACATTAAGAGATTATGTACCACATAGGAAAGAATTAATATAATTCCCATTAACATCCTAATATCAAGGATTGAAGGATTAGGATTGATCTGAGACTCAGGCACACAACAAATTTTAGATTCCAGTTGTGTTTTATTTTCATCTGGAATAAGGGGAAACTTTACTACACAAGGTCAAACCTTCTCTTGTCCTATACTTCTGCTTATTTTATCGACCTTTATTTCTAAGTCAGGTTTTTATTATTTTGTTTTTCTTTCTAATTCCTTTTGAGTCCTGGTGTCAGGACCTGCCTCAACTAGGTCTCCCGAGAAAGCAGAACTCTTGAAACAGGCATTGTCTCAAAAGGAACTTTTTGTTGAGAGTTAGTGATAGCAAGGAAGCAAAGCGAGGTCTGAGGAAATAGCCCGCGCCAACAGTATATCAAAAGCAGGATTTGTTACTCCTCCCCCCAGGGTCCCACTATCCATTTGAATCGCGGCCAGTCCACAGGTGGTATATTGTTTTGGTAACTGGCTCCTTAGGCACGCTCTTCAAGGTCTCTCTTGGTTTCATTTCCCTCCGGCTCCAAGCGCAAACCGTCTTCCAGATAAGGGTGATGTGATTCGGCTGCGTTCCTTCCCCTGGGGGAAGAGCAACGTGGCATGGGCAAAGCAAAGCATATTGTACATCCCCGCAACAGATTCCCCCCTAAACTAAAGAAAAAGTGGACCAGCTAGTTAGTTGCTGCAAGATGATTGCACAGACTGGCTACAAACCACGGCAAGACAAATTAGCATTGTAGCATCAGCAAGCAACACTTCTTGCCTGCAAGCAAGGACTGATGGGACTACAAAAAAGACAAAGTAATAGAACATGAAGAAGCTGACGTGCTCTGGGACTTTAGAGTGTCCAAGCAGACAAGCATCTGCCACATAACACTCAAGACTTAACCAATTGTTGATAAGACAAAACGTTTGGGTAAGTGCAGGATATGGAAACAGAAGAAGAGAAGAGAAAGAACTACAGAAAATCACAAAATATCTGCAGATAGAATGACTGGGGCAAAGGAAAGGGAAGGTAGTGCCAATAGTAATAAGCGCCTTGGGTGCAGTCTCAAAACATCTGGAGTACCACTTGAACATCATCAGTATTGACAAAATCTCCATCAGTCAGTTGCAAAAAGCAGCTTTATTTGGAACAGTTTACATCCTGCAATCTGATCTTTAATATCGTTAAACAACAGCAGCTGCTTATCCTAGGTCCTTGAGAAGGACTCAATAGGTAGACAAAAATGCCAATTCCAGTCTAAACTTCTGGGCGAATATGCGGCCAACAATAATAATTTAAAATGTATATGTCCCGATTCCCAGAGTCTGGGCAGTTTAAATGAATCCAGATCTCCAGGAACAAACGTGTTACTTTTTAAGGTGCTGGAGGAGTCAGCTGAAGAAACTGCAGAAACACTACAGGTAGCCCTCGACTTACAACAGTTCGTTTAGTGACTGTTCAAAGTTACGACAGCACTGAAAAAAGTGGCTTATGACCATTTTTCACACTTACGACCATTGCAGCATCCCCATGGTCACGTGACCTATATTTGGATGTTTGATAACTGGTTCATATTTATGATGGTTGCAGCATCCTGGGGATCATGCTTTTCGCCATCTTCTGACAAACAAAGTCAACGGGGAAGCCAGATTCACTTAACAACCTTGTTACTAACAACTGCAGTGATTCACTTAACAACTGTGGCAAGAAAGGTCGTAAAATGGGGCAAAATTCATTTTACAAATGTTTCACTTAGCAACATAAATTTTGGGGTCAGTTGTGGTCATAGGTCGAGGACTACCTGTAATTGTAAACTTAAAGCTCCTAGAAAACTAGTGTAATTGGGTTCTTGATGTTCCTTGAACTTGGGCATTTTCCTTATAGATGTTTCATTACCTTGATTGATAACAAAATCAATTCATTAGCATCACTGTATTAGAATAGAATAGAATAGAACAGAACAGAACCTTGGAGGTCTTCTAGTCCATCCCCCTGCTCAAGCAGGAGAACCTATACCATCTCAGAACAAGTGACTGTCTCTTGACAAGAGTGTCTCTTCTTAAAATTCTCCAGTGATGGAGTACCCACGTATCTGGTGGCAAGCTGTTCCACTGGTTAATTGTCCTCAGTGTCAGGAAGTTTCTCCTTAGTTCCAGGTTGCTTCTCTCTTTCATCAGTTTCCAACCATTTTTTCTCATCCTCCCCTCTGGTGCTTTGGAGAATAACGTGACCCCCTCGCCCTTGTTTCTTCTTTTCTTTAAACTAGCCAAACCCAAGTCCCGTAGCCGTTCTTGTTATGTTTTAGTCTCCAGGCCTTTGATCATCTCTGAATTTTTTCCAAACTCTCAACATCTTTTTTGTGATATGGTGACCAAAATTGGCTGCAGTATTCCAGGCGTGGTCTTACTAGGGTTTTATAAAGCGGTAATAATACTATTAGTCAGATGTCTGATTGATTTATAGATTTATAGAAGCTTCTCTTACCAGTTTTTGTTTCTGATGATTCAACAACAGAAAAATAATCCTTTAAATATATTTGTTGCCTACATTATATTCTATTTTCACTATCCTATCTGTTATGTATTTAGCTATACGGTCTGTTATAAAAAACGGTTAACTGATAGTCCTATTTGAATTATAGACTGCCTGTCTGTGTAACTTTAAGCCTTGCTTTTAGGCGGGAATAAATACTTTAAATTGATTGGCCGCCGCCTAGTCAAGCAGCCACTAGAGTTGCTTCTGTGAGAACGAAATAAAGAGCTGTTATTTCTACAACGTGTCTTCAATGCCTCGCTGTTCCCACTACACAACACTATCTACATCAGGGGTCCCAAATCCCTGGGCTGCGGCATGCCAGCAACCGGGCCACACAAACCAGCGAAGCCCCATCCTTGGGATGCAGGCAGCATGCGAAACCACGCTCTCTCCGGTCCACGGAAAAACCTTTCTCCACGGAACCGGTCCCTGGTGCCCAAAAGGTTGGGGGCCGCTGACCTACATCACTTTGTCCCACCTTGGATATCCAGATGAGTTGCCATGAGAAGCAACGCCCATAGTAGGGAAGCTGTAGTTGTGTCTGTCCCAGCAATAAAGAGGTCAAAAACGCAGTGAGTCAAGTTGTCTTCATCATAAGTAGAATTGGGATCATCCTTGCTCTAGGATGATAATAATAATAACAACAACAACAACAACAACAACAACAACAACAACAACAATAATAATAATAATAATAATAATAATAATAATAATAATAATACCAGGTGAAGATGAACTGCATGGATGTTGGTTGAAACATCTAACTGTTCTATATTCACTCGTTGCCAAGCAGTTCAACAATATACTACAAGGAGGAGAAATTGAAAAGTGGCTAACAACTGGGAAAACCTACCTAATAATGAAAAATCCAGCAATCCAGTTTCCCAAAGGTCCATCACTATGTGCAATCTTGAATTTTGAGCACCCACTTGAAAGCACTCACGCCTTCCCCCAGGATAGCCACACACCCCTAAGCACTTTTCTTCAGATTATTTGTTCTCACTGTCAGGAAATTCCTCCTTAGTTCCAGGTTGCTTCTCTCCTTGATTAGTTTCCATCCATTACTTCTTGTTCTGCCTTCAGGTGCTTTGGAGAATAGCTTGACTCCCTCTTCTTTGTGACAGCCCCTTAACTACTGTAACATTGCTATCATGTCACCCCTAGTCCTTCTTTCCATTAAGCTAAACATACCCAATTCTTTTATTTCTATTTTTAAAACCTATCAGCTATCCATACAAGGACAGGGCGAATGGCTTTGTAACTCTAGAACTTTTGATGAGGAACATTGTCAAATGCTTTTTAAAACAGTTCATTCTGGCCTCAATTTTTTTAAAAGAAAACAATCAAATATTATCAATCACTCAAGGAATCTTCTGATTGATTCTATATGCCCAGTCACAAAATACATGAGAGTTCTGCATTGTTTCTTCCTCCAGCAATATTCCCAGGTATTATCAGATACTTACTTTCTCCATTTGAAGGAGATAGAAATCAATTAAATCTTGAGGTTCATGCAGGCTCGGGTTTTCCTTATGCTGTTTGATCTCCTTTTTTACAAAAGAAATAATCATCTCTGCAGAAGGTGAGATAGTCTGGTGAGGGCCTGGCAGATGTTTCATTATATGTGGGAAACATTCATAGAGCTACCAACAGGGAAAGGAGGGGGAGAATGAGTGCAGTTAAAATGTTGGACTATAAATTGCAAAATTAAGATTCAAGATAAAGTAGACAGATAATCTACAGGTAATCTACATGTAGTCCTTGACTTACGACCCCAATTAAGCCCAGAATTTATGTTGCTAAGCGAGAAATTTCTTAAGTGAGTTTTGTCCCATTTTACGACTTTTCTTGCCACGTTTGTTAAATGGATCACTGCAGTTGTTAAATTAGTGACATGGTCATTAAGCGAATCTGGCTTTCCCGTGGACTTTGATTGTCAGAAGATCGCGAAAGATGGTCACATGGCCCCGGGACACTACGACCGTCATAAATAGGAGCTAGTTGTCAAGCATCCGAATGTAAATCACGTGACCACGGGGATGCTGCAACGGTCCATAAATGTGAAAAATGGTCATAAGTCACTTTCTTCAGTGCTGTTGTACCATCGAACAGTCACTAAGTGAACTGTTGTAAGTCGAGAACTACCTGTATTCTCTTATTTCTTAACAAAAAGCAAGCCCCCAAACTCAGCAGTTAAATCAGCCAGTAAGGGGATATAGAGCCTGAATTTCTACAGCAATCTTCTCCAATCTGGGACATACACACTCAGCCAGGGGTGTCAAACTGCCGGCCCGCAGTCCGGATGCGTCACGCCGAAACCGCACCCACCCCATTGCCGGCAATGGGGAAAAAGTTGCGATACATCACGACACGTCACGTGACATTGCAAGTTTGACACCCCTGGTCTAAGCAGAACATTCCAAGTTAATTTCCTAATTCCTATGTAGGGTGCCCTCCACTTTGAACTATCTCCTCAATCTTCATGCACAATCCTTCCCTCTCACATTCACCTCCCTTCCAAAATGTCCCATATTCATCTTAAGAATCAATGAATATAAAATTGTGCAATATTTGTATTGTATTATCTGATTAAATAAGGACTCCTGTTAACGACCATAGAGCTAGTGTTCTGGAAAATCCCAAATTAACTCAGGTGAGAAGGAGAATAGAACACAACAGAACAGAATAGAGTATGGAATGGAATGGAATATGGAATGGAATAGCATAGGATAGGGTAGGATAGGATATGACAGAATAGAGAATAGAGAATAGAGAATAGAGAATAGAGCAAGGGTAGGCAACCTTGGCTCTTTTATGACTTGTGGACTTCAACTCCCAGAATTCCTGAGCCAGCCATGCTGAGGGGAAAGGGAGAGGTTTCCAAGCTGAGCCATGCTGGCTCAGGAATTCTGGGAGTTGAAGTCCACGAGTCATAAAAGAGTCAAGGTTGCCTACCCCTGGAATAGAGGATAGAGGATAGGATAGGATAGGATAGGATAACTTTATTGTCTCTTTGAATGTACACTAATCGACATACATTAAAATGAAATTTCATGGCGTACAGCTCTCAAAGGGTCACCACATAAATATGACAAAAATAAATAAATAAATACAGAATGATGCCTATATCCACATATATTATATGACACAGAGAAACAACAGTCTAGTTCGGGTTATGTATACATGTGCATGGCGAGAAAAACGAATCTTGCGAGTTTACCAGACGGATGGCATAGGGAACAATCGGGGAGTCCTGCTAGAAATACTTCAAAACCTCCTCCCAGAGGGGAGCAACAGAAGCAGACCGTAAAGCAAGAATTCTGCTACTTACTATGTAATAGATGGTGGTTCCAAATTTTAAGACATTAAAAATGGCTTCCATCAGCTTCACAAAGTCTTTGTCTTCAACAGAAAAGCGGTGTCCAAAAGCTTGAGCACAGATTACATTGCAGACTGATTTCATGATGGGAAGGGAGGGGTCAAACGGCTGCCCTGAAAACAAAATTAATAGTCACATGAATTCTCCTTCTCCTGATTATACCAAAATTGAGGTGTCCGACAGACCTTATTAGAAAAGGAAAGGTTGGGAGTCCTTATTTATTTTCGATAAACTGACTTTCTGTTGAGAATGTGAAATTCACAGGCTATAGCATAACCAGTATCTTATGCCAAAAAAATATCAATATTCTTGACTCCACCCCAGATTTCTTGCTCGCTGGAAAGTCAACCAGAATAAGCTGGAAGGGACCTTGAAGGTCTTCTAGACCAACCCCCTGCTAAAGCAGGAGACCCTATACCATTTCAGACAAATGGCTGTTCAGTCTCTTTTTAAAAACCTCCAGTGATGAAGCATCCACAACTTCTGGAGGCAGGTTGTTCCACTGGTTAATTGTTCTCACTCTTAGGAAGTTTCTCCTTAATTCCAGGTTGCTTCTCTCCTTGATTAGTTTCCATCCGTTGTTTCTTGTCTTGCCTTCTGGTGCTTTGGAAAATAAGTTGACCCCCTCTTCTTTGTGGCAGCCCCTCAAATACTGAAATACTGCTATCATGTCCCCCTTAGTCCTTCTTTTCTCTTAGGCTGGCCATACCCAATTTCTGCAACCGTTCTTCGTATGTTTTAGTCTCCAGGCCCTTAATCATCTTAGCTGCTTAGCTCCTAGCCTCAACCACCACCTCTTCTTGAGCAGGAGTCGTGACTCCAGGAGGAGCCCCAGATTACCAGATCATGCGCTAGACTTCAATAAGCTGTTTGAAGTCTCAAGTCTCCTTTTTGATAAAATAGAACAGTGTGGGATAGAGGCTCCCGTTACCAGACAGATTTTCTGCTGGTTGTATAGTCAAAGCCAATCCTTAATAATTCTGTCTCAATATGAAGGGTAATTCCCCCTGCGTGACGTGGCTAAGATAAGTGAGACACAGTTTTGTGATGTTTGCCTCCTGGTGACCTGTCTGGTGTTAATGGCTCCAGTACAGTAATACTCAAGCCAACATCATCATCATCATCATCATCATATCACATACCCTTTTTATCTGCAAAGAATTCCACAAGCTGTCGGGCTTCCTCTTGGATTTGGGATTCCATGCCACTTTTCCCCAGTCCCAACTTCCTCATGGTAACAACACCAAACCGTCTTTGTTGTTTCCAGCTGTGACCATTTGAAAAAATAATACCTAAAGCCATCAAGGAACACCAAAAAGGCATTGTTCACAAAAAACCACACAGGCAATTTATGCTGCTGCACTGAAAAATCCATCCCTTTCCACCCAGCTTTGATACTGAATAGCAATCTATGTCTTAGAAAACGTGGACAACCAACAGTCCTTATGGAAAACATGGAGCTCTAATCACGTGGAAAGCTCTGACAGATACCGAGGAAAGTGATATACAGAATTTCACCTTTCCTGCATGAGAGTTCTGGGGACACGTTTAACCTCGCAAATGCGCTATTGAAGTCCCATCTACTTTCTCTGTGTTCAAGGCTCCTTATACTTTCAAAAATGTTCTTATGAATGCAGTCACATGGCTATGTTTAAGCATACGCATATTTCCTCCATCATTTTCCAATGAGACCTGTTCTCCCTTGATTTGTCTATTAAAAAGTGTTCGTTTACTGATGTCGTTCCTCATGGAATCCACTCCATCCTCTCCCTTATGAGAGTAAATTGCAATTTCCCAATCTCCCAAAACCAAGAATTGCTTCTAAGCAGTCTTCTTTGTTGTTCCTCATCTATAGACAGAAATCTTGCCAAACTACTTGCATAATTAAAGACAGACACGGAGAACTTTTAAGGAGGAGATATCTCGACCCTCTTTCTACCAAACTATCTGAACTTTGCTGTCTCTTGGTCCTCTGGACCCCTCCCTCCTGGGATTCCAGACTGGGTCTATGACAATTCGTCACAGTCAACTCATCACGGCCAACTCACAATGGCCAAGTTGCCACGGCCATCTTGCCACAGCCAACTCGCTGTGGGACAACTCGCCGTGCCACTTCGCCACAGGACAACACACTGGGGGACAAGAGTTACACTACTATCAAAGAAATGGTGGGATAGAATCATTAAAGAAAGGATGCAAAAGGAGGGACAGAATGGAATGTGAATGGCAAAAATTAAAATATTTTTTTATTTATTTTAAATAATTAAATAGAATTGTTAAATTGTGCCATGGTGAGTTGTCCCACGGCGAGTTGGATATGGTGAGTGGTCCAGCAGTGAGTTGGCTGTAGTGAGTTGGCCATGACGAGTTGGCCATGGTGAGTTGGCCATGGTGAGTTGGCCATGGTGTGTTGGCCGTGGCGTGTTGGCCATGACGAGTTGGCCGTGGTGAGTTGGCCGTGGTGAGTTGGCCATGGTGTGTTGGCCATGGTGTGTTGGCCGTGGTGTGTTGGCCGTGGCGAGTTGGCTGCAGCGAATTGGCTATGGGAAGTTGTCCCATTCCGACCCAGACTACATTCTGGATTTACTATAGACTACACTCCACCACATTCTTGATTTTTTTACCAACCAGGTGTGACTGCCTATGTCCTCACTATATGGTTGAAAAATACAGTGCAATAGGTACTTCATATTTATTGGCAGATATGAAAGCTAAGGAAAACTTGGGTTTCTTTTCACGAGATGCTTCTGCAGACCTCACCAGGACAACACTACTGTGGTCCATGTTGATTTCAGTGCCACAGTGCAACAAGACAGAACAGAGTAACTCCCTACAATTTTGACTTACCCCTGTTTTTGGTGATGTCTGAAATAAAAGGTGTTATTGGGCGATCAACAAAGACTTCTGAAGTGTCAATCAGTGCTTCTTTCACTGCTTGGTATCCAGAGAAAATGATAATATGGAAACTGCCTCCCCACAGAGAATAGATGTTCCCATAATGTTTTGCCAGCTGCAGTTTGGAACAGGGAAGAACAATGTTCTCTATTATTACACCTAATTGCAGACGAATATGAAACTTCAGTTCGTTTCCTATTTCTTGCCTTTTACCTTCCCTTTTCACACGATGTTTCTCCAGAACTCACCAGGAAAACTGTTATCCAACTAATCAAAGAGAGACCCAACCTCGAACTAAGGAGAAATTTCCTGACAATTAAGATTTAAGATAACCTTTACTGTGGGCTCACTGTTGCCTGCTCTCAAAAGAAAGTATATATCTACCTATACACATAATAATACACATATACACATTCTATATCTATATATCTATCTATATCTATATCTATATCTATATCTATATCTATATCTATATCTATATCTATATCTATATCTATATCTATATCTATATCTAATCTATATCTATATCTATATCTATATCTATATCTCTATATCTCTATATCTCTATCTCTATCTCTATCTCTATCTCTATCTCTATCTATATCTATATCTATATCTACCTACCTACCTACCTACCTACCTACCTACCTACCTACCTACCTACCTACCTACATACCTACCTACCTACCTACCTACCTACCTACCTACCTATCTATCTATCTATCTATCTATCTATCTATCTATCTATCTATCTATCTATCTATCTATCTATCTATCTATCTATCTATCTATCTATCTATCTATCTATCTATCTATCTATCTATCTATCTATCTATCATCTGTATAGATAGACTTACTACCACCATACCAAACTCTAAAGAGACATTTACAACAACACAAAATATCTGAACGTCTTAATTCAATCAATAAAGACATAAAAACACTACCCCACTTACCTACCAGACACCATATCAACCAACAGAGGGGGTTACTTCAACACAATCTATTTCAGTTGATTTAAATGAGAGACAGAATTCTAACACAACCATGATAGTTTGCACAACCAACATACCATCATCTGACATTCCTATACAAAAAACAACACCACATCTGATCACAACATCCAAAACATAAATCCAACAACATCACAAAACAACCACACGCGACAAAACAAGCACACACAACACCCAAACAATGACAGAGTATTGAGACCACGACCAAGACTGACCCTTACAACGGAACCTGACTCACTACATCCAAATACGATGAAACGAGAAATGACAGCCCTGATTACACGTCCCACAAAATCATTGACAGCTGACAAGCACAATAAATGGCGTCCTACAAATACACCGAGCGACCGTACACAACAAGACAGGCACGCGCAGCAACCTCACAGCAAAAAAACTTTGAGATCTCTAAGACCAACTCTTGCAACAGAGCCGATCTTACGGCGACCGGCTAAGGGGGAGCGAGGGTGGGCGAGCTACTTACATGTCCCATGAGGACATCTGCTTTCTCTCACGACAGAACCAGACTCACGGCAACCACACGTGAGGGAACGAGACGACCTTCGTGGCTGCACATCGCACGAGGAATCTACCAGCTGGCGTGCAACTGCGTGCGGCACAACGAAGTTTACGCGCTGAACAGCTGAGAGCCGCGACTTTCGAATCTCAACCAGAGACCGGCTTTTACATCGAAGCCGGAACCACTGTGACTATATGCGAGCGAGCGTGTTATGAGCATGCCATATATACATTCTATACCTTGACCATTATAACGGTCATACAAGTATATGTACGGGCTCCCTTAATCTTCAGCCCTTGCTCTGATGATGTCAACAGCTAGTTGACGAAAGCTTAGCAATAAAGAAGGCTATTTTTATATCCCGGAGTTCATTATTTTATTTTTTACTGATTTTAAATGTCTACACCTGGGATTCCAGTATTTAAATTTATATATATATATTAATCACTGTCCATTTTGAACATATAGCAGAAAGAGGAAACTTGAGAACAAAACTGTGACTGAATCTGGATGTTCTGCTTCAGATACCACGAAGCCCCTTCCTCCCAGAAGGTAACAAGGAAAACAGGTCATGAAGAGGATGGGTAGCGTCCCAGATAATCTTGCAGACCCTGCTCAAGCATCTCTTACCTGCCATGTCCTGGATAGAAGGGAGTGAACTACCCATAATCTTTTCTGCCATCCTCACCACTCTCTGCACCGCCATCCTGTCTGAAGCAGTGATGCTTCCAAACCAGACAGTAATGTAATATGACAGGATGCTCTCTCACACACAGTTTATTATTACAGCCATAGGCCAACACATAAAATTAAACTTCCAAATAAAACAGAACCGAACACAAGAAGGCATAGCAATATATCACAATTAATGATGCAATCCATGAGTGTCCAAAGTCTGCCTAGTTTTACAGACAGTATAACAAAATCTATCTACCTTCAGAGAGACTGAATCATACTGACCTGACAATAAAAATACATTGAGTATGGTCTAATGCTGAATAAAAACACGTAATAAAATTAATTATAAAAGATTATTAAAAAGATCTAAAATATTTATTTATGTTTCTGGCGAATCCCCAGTGCTGCTGCACAGAAGCTAGCCACCTGTGCTGTGATCACTGCCTGCTCACAGTGTCTCACTGTTGAGCAACCAAGCTAGTCTACTCGTTAGCTGCAGATGTCAATGCTGCTAACATCAAATGTTTTTGCCTGACATTATATGGGGATGCAGACATTTACTATTTAACCTGTGTAATACTTTAGAGCCACTATTAGATAGCACGGAGGGGGGGAGTGGAAGAATGTGCTTGGGAACTAGTTAGCCATAATAACATTTCAGCAGAGCATCTTCAAAGCTGGATGAAATACGAGGAGATAAAAAATAGCACGTTAGGAAACGGGAGGGAGAGTTCACACTTTAAACTAATTGGCGAATGTGATTAATGACTGTCAAATGAGGGAGGGGAATGTGCTGCAGATACTGTGGGATGAAGTAGGAGGGTTCAGATACCCTCCTTGGGGAAAGCACCCTCATTTTCATCCCGAAGAAGGCCCACTACTGTTGTATCATCCGCATACTTCACAATATGGTTGGTGGCAAACCTTGCACAACAGTGATGGGTCCACAGGGTGAATAACAGCGGACCTATGCTCAAGAAAATGGTGTTAGAAATATTAGTCCCAACTCGCACGTACTGGGGCCTATCAATAAGAAAATCAGGAATCCGGTTGCACAAAGGAGTATTAAAGCCTAAAAGGCCCAGTTTGTCTACTAGATGCTGAGGAATGATTGTACTGAATGCCGAACTGAAGTCGACAAACAGCATTCGCACATGAGTATTTCTTTCCTCTAAGTGTGCCAAGATCAGTTGGAGAACAGAAGAAACAGCATCTTCTGTAGAGCAATTTGGACGGTAAGCAACGTGATTGCATAAACTGAAATTGCTCCAAAGGCAGATGTAGCTGATAAAGTGCTTAATTAGGGACAGAAAGACTCTAGTTCAAGTCCGTCCTTAACCGTGGAAATTCTCAATCATTCTCTCACGGGCAACCTCTCCCACAGATCTCTCGTGGGCCTCTAAATACCATAAACAAGAACAAATAACACCATCAAGTTGCTTTGCAACTTCCCCTTGGATGAAATAACTGGATGAAATAATGCAAAAGGTGTACCTTTCTGAAAGTCCTCTCTGTATAGCCAGTCGCCAGCAGCCGCCATATACTTCCGACCACAGGAAGTGGGAAAGGCCCCGGTGGGTAGCATTTGCGTGACCAGATCTGTTTCACGTAGGAAAGAATCCGGCGTGGAATCCAAAGGATCAGAAGGAACAGTAGCTTCAACATCCTCTTTCCTTCTCACTCTCCAGTCTTATCATCTGTTGCAAAACTTGTGCCTGGAATACTTAGCTCTGATTAATGTTGAGCAGTCATGTGATGTAGTTAAGGTAAATTAAGCACTGTTAAAGTATGAGCTGTGGTCGCACAGTGGTTAGAATGCAGTGTTGCAGGCTAATTCTGCCAACTGCCAGCAGTTCGATCCTGACCAGCTGAAGGTTGACTCAGCCTTCCATCCTTCCAGTAAAATGAGGACCCAGATTATTGGGGGCAATATGCTGAAGGGAGAGAAGCTAAAAGAATTACCAACCAGAGAAGCACAGAACCCTGATTCTCTACCTGGAACACCGACATACAAACTAGCAAAAACCTTGCAGAGGAAACTCGAATACCTGGTCAACGACTCAAATCAATAAACTCCCCAGAACAATTTCTCAATGCATCTAACACACCAACATCAACAAGGAAGAAATTATGGTCTCTTTCGACATCACCGCCCTCTTTCCCTCGACTGACATCGACCTGGATAACCAAAACCATTCACCACCTACTCACTAAAAACCATACCCACAAGGATGATGCCATAACCACCATACCCACAAGGATGATGCCACTACAGAACACTCCATGTCCACAGAAACCATCACAAAACTCCTAGATCTATGCCTCAACACATCCTTCAAGGTCAATGGGAAAATGTACAAGCAAGTACAAGGTACCCCGATGGGATCACCCATATCAGGCCTAATAGCAGAAGCAGTCATGCAATGACTCGAATCCATAGCTCCACCCATCATCCAACCAAAATTCTAGACACGCTACGTCGATGACACCTTTGTCATCATCAAATGCTCCCAAATTGAAGAAACACACCACCCACTTAACAACATATCCCCTGGGATCAAATTTACATGCGAAGAGGAAACAGACAACAGACTCCCATTCCTCGACACTGACATAAAGAGACTGGACAATGGAGAACTGGAAACCTGTGTCTACCGCAGACCTACGCACACGGACCACATGCTTAGCTTCACAAGGGACCATCCCACTGCACACAGTACGAGCTGTGTCCAGACCCTCTTCAGAAGGGCCAGGACACAGTGCAGCATCATAACACTAAGAAAAGCAGAAGAGAAACGGCTGCTGGATGTCTTTCTCCGCAATGGCTATCCAAAACCTTCACATTCTGACACACAGCACCCAAACCACAACACAACACAAAGCCGACCACCACGCAAAAACTAAACCTACCATACACAAAAGGGGTGTCGGAAATGACAGCCAGTATTCTCCAACCCCTAGGAATAGTAATAGCCCACAAACCCACAGCCACACTCCACCAGGAATTATCCTGAACCAAACACAAGACACAGACGGATGAAAGAAACAATGTAATCTACAAAATAAGCTGTAACGATTGCAACCAATTCTACGTGGGACAAACATCACGTCAATTAAAAACCAAGATCTACAAACACCGTCTGGCAGTCAAACGCTATGATCCCAAATCCTTAATCTCTACCCACACCGACACCAATCAGCACCAGTTCAATTGGAGCAACACTAAAATCATCGGCCACACTACCACCCACCATGCTCGTGAGTTCGTCGAAGCCTGGCACCCCACAAGCAATTCCATCCATAGACACATTGACCTACAATCAGCTTACAAACCCCTCAGAGTCCAAATCCACCTCACAGCCAACCAGAGACAGCACCAACCCTCAACCATCCCACGCAAGCCCCCTGTCAAGGTATTGATTTAATAGCTAACCAGCTTATGTAATGTAAGATGTAAGGTAATGATGAGAATGACTCAGCAGGGTTTGTGTCTCTTTAAGAGCCTTTGTATAAAAGAAAAGCCTGGAGTTCAGCTTTTGACTGGGGACTGGGGTCCATTTGAATGGCCTGAAATTTAGACTCTGCAGGGTGGATGCCTTCAGCATCAATACAAAAACCTAGAAATTTGGTGGATGTTACACCTATTTTGCATTTGTCTTGCTGTAACTTCAGCCCGGCTTGGCGGAAACGCAGCAAGACAGCTCTCAGCCTTTCAGCCAAGTTCCCAGATGACTCTCCTGCAATGAGGACGTCATCGAAATAAGGGCAGACCCCAGGAATACCATGGAGCGTTCGCTCCATCACCCCTTGGAAAATGCCAGGGGCTACATTGACCCCAAACTGCAGCCTTTTTACTTTAAAAGCCCCTCTGTAAGTAACTATAGTTTGGGCCTCAGCTGTTGCCTCATCAACAGGTAACTGTTGGTAGGCCTGAGCTAAATCAAGCTTAGCAAAGACCTTTCCCCCTTTCAGTGAGGCCAGAATGTGGCTCACCACAGCCAATGGATATGCATGCTGCTGCAAGGCTTTGTTTAGAGTGCATTTATAGTCCGCACAAATTCGGACTTCACCATTGGCTTTTAATGGTGTCACTATGGGGGTTTCCCATGGACTAGAATCCACAGGTTCTAGAATGCCTTATTGGAGCAGTTTGTCCAATTCAGCATCTATTTTACTTTTGAGGGCAAAAGGCACCCTCCTTGGTTTAACCCTGATGGGCGTGATGGCTGGATCTAACCTTAAAGCAATGGGAGGCCCCTTGTATGAGCCAAGCTCTGGGCTGAACACATCAGCAAACTCCTTACAGACTCCTGCAAGGCTGGCAGTTTGTAGATGGTTAAGACCAGTCACTTGGATCCCAAGTGCCTCGAACCAATCGAGTCCGATAAGACTCGTGCGATCACCCCCAACTACCACCAAATCTAACAACCCATCAAATTCCTTATGCTGTACCCTAACCGTGGCCTCCCCCTTCACACTGACTCATGAATTCTGAAAGTCAGTGAGGATGAGATTGGAGGGCCTGAGTTTGACTCGTGAGCCACTCCTGGAACAAACCTTTTTAAAGGTGTCTGCAGAAATAATAGAAAGAGCGGACCCTGTGTCCAGCTCCATCGCCAGGGGAACTCCCTGCACTCTTACATCAACGTGAAGCTTTTTCTTAAGGGGCCGGTGAACCCCAGTTTTGAATACCCCCCTACAGGACGCGCAGAAACCCACCCTGTGTTGGCTGGGGACCTTGGTACATTTCAGAGGCAACTCTTCGGGGGACCTGTTTTTCTGGCGACCCAAGCAGGCTGATGCGATGTGGCCTTGCCTGCCACATGCCTGGCAAACAGCAGAACGAAAACGGCAGTCGGCTCTCCTGTGGTGACCCCCACAGCCGAAACACTGAAGGGATGCAGGCGTCTTCCCTCTGCGTTCTTGCAGTCTTCTCTCCGCTGACTGTTGAAGTCTGTCCACCTCTTCTTCCTCGGATTCTTCTCCGGATGCCTCTCGCACGATCTCCTGATGGACGGGAACTGCTGCTGGAGTGTTCTTGGTCGACCGCAAAGCCTTCACCGTGCCGCCGGCTGCTTCTTCAGCTGCAACCTCTCTCAGGGCATCTTGGAAGGAAACATCAGCTCTAGCAAATAACTTTTGTTGCATCTCACGGCTTCGCAATCTGCAGACGAGTCGATCTCGGAGCCTCTCTTCCAAGTCTTGGAACGCACATGGCCTAGCAGCCTGCCTCAGAGCCACGACGAAGTCCGCAGCTGATTCTCCCGGCTGCTGATCCCGCTGCTCGAATTGGTGCCTCCAAGCTATTACAGACAGCTTGGGCTCAAAATGCTCGTGCAGCATTTTCTTTAGATCGGAATAAGTGATCGATTCTAGTGGTGCTGGGGCTACAAGGTTCTCAGCAATGTCAAAAGTCTCTTGCCCACAGACACACAGCAAAGTAGCAGCTTTCAGTTCATCTTCTTGGATCTTGTTCACCCTGAAGTAATTCTCGACGCGAGCTGCGTAAGAGCTCCATCGTTCTGGGTGCGCAGTATCAAACTCGACAAGACGGCCCAGCTTGGACATTGTTGTGACTGATAGCCTCGTTGACGTCTCTCGCCGCAAGGAAGGAGAAGGGGTCCCATGAAGCCAAGCCCACCTCCAGCATCTTCGTACTGGCAGGCGGTTGCTTCTCCTGGATGCCGCGCTTCTCTTCGCTTCAGGCCTTCAGGTGAGTTGGCCCTAGCTTCTTTTCCTTTGGCTTCCTATGCAGCGAATCCCACCTTCGTCGCCAATGTTCTGTTCTTGCAAAGCAGACATCGAGACGAGGCAGGCTCACAACAAAAGATCTCTTTATTAAGCACATTCACAGAACAGAAGCAAGAACACAATGGCCACTGGCCTTTTATATTCCCCTTGCAAGGGGATGCACATCCAATCATTGCAGGCCATTCTCCTGCCTTGCGCATGCGCGCAAGGCTGGAGACAGCCTGTCTGGGTCCCGGGCAGACACGTGGTCTGTCCGGGTCTCTGCAACTTTCCTGCAGCCTTTCTGAGCCTTGCTGAATGACTCAGCAAGGCCCAGGACATAACAGTGGCCATATTTGCAAATTCAAACGAGATACGAAAAAGTTGTTAAAACAATGGGGTTTACAAAGAACAGACAGAATTTGACCAGATACTGCTGAAAACAGATGAAAAACTGATTAAAAAAACCTTTGCAAACCTTTGTTAAGCTTAAAGACGGAAGAGGAACAAGTAAAAGAAACAATGATAATATGGGCAAAGAGCTTTGGATATAATATAGAATTAGAAAATTGGCAAAGCTTATGGGAAAGAAACTTTAAAATAACGAAAGCGGCGACCTATAAAGAAAACTTATACAAAATGTTTTATAGAGAATCTCCATAGACATTGAGCAGTGAAGGGCTTGTACGTGACTTTGGAAAATACTCTTCCGTGGCCTCTGAAAACTGCAAGACCACAGCTGTTCTTACACTGTCTCCACAGCAGAAAATCACCCAAAAGCACACCCTGTTCTCACACAAGTTTCAGAGGTTCTGGAGGGTGGATAAGGGCACACCCTTCTCATGCAATGTCCAAAGGCCATGGGACAACACACCCTATTCTTGTGGTGCCTTCCACAGCCTCCAAAACTCCCACAAGAGCAGGGTGTACTTTCAAGAATAATTGTTGTAAGATGTTGGACAATCCCAGAACCCACAAGCACAACCTAGTCTTGCATGGGCTTTGCCGCCTCCAAAAATTGTGCAACAGGGAGAGTGTGCTTTCGACAGTAGTTATCGTTGGATGTTGGGGGGGGGGTGTTCGTGTGTTTCCCAAAGTGTTGTGGCATCTCACTTTTGCAGATGAGTTATAGATTTGTCCAGTAGTAACAAAGTATGGAGCCCAAGTTGCTCATTGCTGGAGTCTTCTCCTTAAAAGGGTTTCTATTTTGGATGTGTGAATTGCATGAAATCTAGTTTCTTCTATCGTCCTCTAGGGCAGGGCTTTTCAACCTTTTCACCGATTGTACCACTTTTAGAATATGGCAACATTCGAGTACCACCAGTCACCTAGCAAGGTGTCTAAAACTTGATGACCCAAAACCCCCGGAAAAAAGTGATAAAGTACAGGCAGTCCTTGACTTAGAACAGTTTGCTTAGTGACTGTTCAAAGTTACAACGGCACTGAAAAAAGTGACTTATGACCATTTTTCACACTTATGACCGTTGCAGCATCCCCAGGGTCATGTGATTTACATTCAGATGCTTGGCAACCGATTCTTATTTATGATGGTCACATTGTTCCAGGGTCATGTGATTGCCTTTTGCAACCTTCTGACAAGCAAAGTTAGTGGGGAAACCAGATTCACTTAACAACCATGTTACTAATTTAACAACTGCAGTGATTCACCTAACAACTGTGGCAAGAAAAGTCATAAAATGGGACAAAGCTCATTTAACAAATTTCTCTCCCCCCCTTTTACATCCAAGTTCCCTCCCTCCCTCCTTCCCTGACTCTTTCTTTCTTTCTTTCTTTCTTTCTTTCTTTCTTTCTTTCTTTCTTTCTTTCTTTCTTTCTTTCTTTCTTTCTTCTTTCTTTCTTTTTTCTTTCTTTCTTTCTTCTTTCTTCTTTCTTTTCTTTCCTTTCTTCTTTCTTTCTTCTTTCTTTCTTTCTTCTTTCTTCTTCTTTCTTTCTTTGTCTTTCTTTCTTTTTCTTTCTTTTCTCTTTCTTTCTTTCTTTCCATCCCTCCCTCCCTCCCTCCCTTACCTGCCTCACGCTTTGTTTTTAACTGTCAGAGGCTCCGGGAAGAGGTGGCAACAGGCAGGCAGTGCTGGGCAAAGGCTTCCCCTCCCCCCTATCTGCCTCTGCGTGGCTTGGTTCAGCTTTCCTCTCCCAGACCTGCGCACGTGTTTGTGTGTGTGCGAGTGCGCGCACCGGGATCAGTGCTGCTTTCCAGGTGATTGGCACTTCTTCTGGGCTCAGCAGATGCACCAGGATCAGCGCTGCTTTCCAGCTGATCAGTGCTTCTTCTGGGCTCAACAGATGTGCTGGGATCAGTGCCGCTTTCCAGGTGATCGGCGCTTCTTTGGGGCTGTCAGGGCTCAGCGGAAGCACCAGGATCAGTGCCGCTTTCCAGCTGATTAACGCTTCTTCGGGGCTGTCAGGGCTCAGTGGAAGTGCCAGGATCAGCGCCAGGCTCCAGCTGGAGCTCGGCACTGATCCTGGTGCTTCTGCTGAGCCCTGAAGAAGCACCGATCACTTGGAAAGTGGGACTGACCCTGGCGCATCCTGACAGCCCCAAAGAAGTGCTGATCACCTGGAAAACGGCACTGATCCCAGCGTGCGCACTTGCACACGCACAAACACGTTGTCAAGGCTGCTAACATCGAATGTTTTGCCTGACATTATATGTGGATGCAGACATTTACTATTTAACCTGTGTATTACTTTAGAGCCACTATTAGATAGCACGGAGAGGGGGAGTAGAAGAATGTGCTTGAGAACTAGTTAGTCATAACAATATGTCAGCAGAGCATCTTCAAAGCTGGATGAAATACGAGGAGATAAAAAATAGCGCGTTAGGAAACGGGAGGGAGAGTTCACACTTTAAACTAATTGGGGAATGTGATTAATGACTGTCAAATGAGGGAGGGGAAAGTGCTGCAGATACTGTGGGATGAAGTAGGAGGGTTCAGATTTTGGCTTCGCTTATGTATGTGCCGAAGCTATGTTTGCCATAAAGAGATTCTTAAAGGAAAACAATGCCTCATGTTTCTTTGAAAAACATCTTCCTTCAGAACCATAACACACGTGCGCAGATCTGGGAGAGGTGAGCTGAGCCAAGCCACAGTTGTTAAGTGAATCACTGCAGTTGTTAAATTAGTAACATGGTTGTTAAATGAATCTGGTTTCCCCATTAACTTTGCTTGTCAGAAGGTTGCAAAAGGCAATCACGTGACCCTGGAACAATGTGACCATCATAAATAAGAATCGGTTGTCAAGCATCAGAATGTAAATCACATGACCCTGGGGATGCTGCAACGGTCATAAGTGTGAAAAATGGTCATAAGTCACTTTTTTCAGTGCCGTTGTAACTTTGAACAGTCATTAAGCAAACTGTTGTAAGTCAAGGACTACCTGTACTTTATCACTTTTTTCTGGGTTTTTTTTTGGTCATCAAGTTTTTGACACCTTGCTAGGTGACTGGTAGTACTTGAATGTTGTTCTAAAAGTGGTACAATCGGTGGTACAATCGGTGAAAAGGTTGAAAAGCCCTGGACTAGATGACCTCCAAGGTCCCTTCCAACTGTATTATTATTATTATTATTATTATTATTATTATCATTATTATTATTATTATTATTATTATTATTATTATTATTATTATTATTATTATTATTATTATTATTATTATTATTATTATTATTATTATTATTATTATTATTATTATTATTATTATTATTATTATTATTAAAATTATTATTATTATTATTATTATTATTATTCATCGCACAGTCAGCCAGATGTTCAGCCTGGATTTGGCATTTTGTCTACCTATCGAGTCCTTACCAAGGACCTGGGATAGGCAGATGTGGATGTTTGATAGTATTACAGATATCGTCGCAGGATGGAAGCAGTTCCTCGTAAGGCCGCCTTTTGCAATTGACTAATGGCGAATTTGTCAATGCCAATGGTGTTTAAGTGGTGCTCCAGTTGTTTTGGGATTGCACCTAAGGCGCCTATTATTATTGGTACTACCCTTGCTTGCCTTTGCCACAGTCTTTCTATTTCTATTTGTAGGTCTTTGTATTTTGTTATTTTCTCCAGTTCTTTCTCCTCTATTCTGCTGTCTCCAGGCACTGCCACGTCCACTATCCAGACTTTTTTGTCTGTCTTATCGACAATTGTTAAGTCCGGGGTGTTATGTTGCAGGTGCTTGTCTGTTTGAATTCTGAAGTCCCAGAGCAGTTTAACTTTACCATTTTCTATGACTTTCTCTATTTTATGATCCCACCAGTTCTTGCTTACAGGCAAATGATATTTCTTGCAGATCTTCCGATGCACCATTGTTGCTACTTTGTCATATTATTATTATTATAAATAACAAACAGAATGAGGAAAATAGCCCATGTACCGGTCCAAACCTGGACTGGAATACTGGATGATGGGGGATTCCTGGGAGGAATTTTTAGGAATTGGAAACAAGCTTTATTTATGTTAGCAGTGATATTTTTAGGGTTAATGTGCTTCCCCTGCTTGATCCCTATAATAAGAAGTATTGTACAAAACACGGTGGAGGGACTGGTAAATGCCACCAATAGGAACGACAAGCAAATGATGATGTTAAACAAGATAACTGAACACACTGCAATAATTGACTTCAAGAATGCTGAGGAGATCCGGGAAAGTTTAAAACCATTTGAGAAATTAAAATTTATTTTTAAATTAGTATAAAAAATAGAAAGGGTGGATTTGTGAGAAACAAAGGAGTTTAAAAACCAAAAGATTCTCAATTGCTTAACAATTAAGGGATTAGTCGAGCTGAAAATGCACATAGGCACTAAATCCCTGGAGGCTTGGCTATCCGCGAACAATTGATCCTTAAAGAGGAACAGTAAACGGAAAAAAAGGGTGGGGAGAAATTTGAATCAATGTAGCCAATCAAAGGTAGACACAATGTATCCTTATTAGGCGCCTCGGACAGACTGTAAACCCGGAAGACCTATCAAATGGGACCGAAGGGGAGGGAACCGGGTGTCGCGATAGAACTGCATATAATGTCATGAACTTGAATGTTTGCGCGTGGTCTCTGGTTTAGAACTTCCTGTTGGAGTCTCTCACCAGGATCCACCGCGCTCTGCAAACCGCTTTTCTATTTTCTGCAGAATAAACTCTTTTCTTACCAATCCAATTTTGTTGGTGTTTTAATTCCATTTCCAACAAGGGGCAAGACATAGATGTAGATAAAATGCTGGCAATAACATTAGTCTGTGAAACAGTTGAAAACAATTAGCATTTGCAAACCTTTTCTGTAAGATAACTTTGTAAAATAAACATTAGGTGTCCCACAGCCACCGTAAGGAGATACACCCCCCCCCCACACACACACACGCACACCATTTTCAGTGCTTTTGTATCTTTGTTGAATCTTCGGGAACCTGTTCATTTGTGCTTCAAACATATTATAGGCCCTCCTAGGCAATGAGCAATCTCAAATTAAGTTAACTTTCATAGATTCAGCTTGATTTCTCGTCAAGTATTAGAAAAATTTCAGCTCTTAAGATAAAGAAAAAGGAGTAAGCTTTTACTCGCCATTTATTTTTCTTCCTTCTTAAAGCAAGGAGCACAGCTGAGTTATCTTTTGTAATACAGATTTTAAAACTGGATGGTTAGCGCATAGCATCTATAATTTGTTGCACGACTGAGATGGACCACATATAAATTGAATAAATGAATTGGGATTGCATCCTTTTTATTCTCCTAGTAAGACTTATTGATTTTGTTGAGGGCCAAAGCTGCACTCAAAGGCACAGTTTGCCCCCCACAGTACAAACCATCCACATAACTGCAGACTGGAGAGTTTTCTACAATAGCTGAGTGTAATTCTGCACTTGTGCTCCTTCGGCTAAGATCTTCTAGATGGCTGATTCGTTTAGGAGAGATTCTGGAGGAGTCTATGCAATAGCAATAACCAGTGCTTTTTTTGTAAGAAAAATGGTGCCGGAACTCAGCCCCCCCCTTCCCTTTTGGAAATAGCAGCCCCGTTTCCTGCCGCTTCTCCTCCCGGCGCAGCTCCTCTCTCTTCCCGAAAGCATTTATAATAATAATAATAAAGTTGGAAGGGACCTTGGAGGTCATCTAGTCCAACCCCCTGCTCAGGCAGGAAACCCTATACCATTTCAGACAAATGGCTGTCCAGTCTCTTCTTAAAAACTTCCAGTGTCGGAGCATTCACAACTTCTGGAGGCAGGTTGTTCCACTGGTTAATTGTTCTAACTGTCAGGAAGTTTCTCCTTAGTTCAAGGTTGCTTCTCTCTTTGATCAGTTTCCATCCGTTGCTTCTTGTCCTGCCTTCAGGCGCTTTGGAGAATAGCTTGACTCCCTCTTCTTTGTGGCAGCCCCTGAGATACTGGAAGACTGCTATCATGTCCCCCCTGGTCCTCCTCTTCATTAAACTAGACATACCCAATTCCAGTAACCGTTCCTTATATGTTTTAGCCTCCAGTTCCCTGATCGTCTTTGTTGCTCTTCTCTGCACTCTTTCTAGAGTCTCAACGTCTTTTTTACATCGTGGTGACCAAAACTGGATGCAGCATTCCAAGTGTGGCCTTACCAAGGCCTTGTAAAGTGGTATTAACACTTCACCTGATCTTGATTCTATCCCTCTGTTAATGCAGCCTAGCACTGTGTTGGCCTTTTTGGCAGCTGCAGCACACGGCTGGCTCCTATTTAAGTGATCGTCCACTAGGACTCTTTGCTAACCTGCTTTCCAGCTCTGGCGTGTTTCTCTTCTGCTGCAGGGAAACGGGAGTTTGTGGTACTAAAAAAGTTCAGTCAGGCCTTCCAACTCCTTGTGAGATCTTTTTTTCCCCCGCAAGAAGTTGGAAGGTCTGACTGAACTTTTTTTAGTCCCACAAACTCCGTTGAAAAAAGGTGCCGGAACACCGTTCCGTGCGTTCTATGACAAAAAAAAGCCCTGGCAATAACCCTTAAACTCATATACTGCTCCATAGTGCTTTACAGCCCTCTCTGAGCGGTTTACAACATCACTGTATGTTGTAATATCAGAGAGTAGCATTGATACCCATTGGATTTGGGGCTAATAAATTCCTAACGTATTTGATAAAACATGTTCCACTTGAACAGGCAGCCTATCTGTCATCATCATCTACTGCCAAGACTTGAGGCAACCTTGGTCTTCTAATAAGAAGAGAGGGGCACGGTGTACTCAGAATCTGATCAAACTCCAATAGTTTAAAATATGCCTGTAGGGAGAGGAAGATCTTAAACTGGTTAAGCAGCGTCCAGAAAAATCACTTGACTCTTGACAAGACTGAGCAAAACAGAAAGTGGTATTCACCGAGGGAGAAGTTTGGAAAGAGACGTGGAAGGAAAAAGGAGAAAACACACCGAAATGCCAGTCTTGCCCGGTCTGCTACTAATTGCCTTCATTGTTGCGCTTGTGATTGCACCATTTGAAGGGTGTTCCTCCCAAAGTGCATAGCTAAATGCCTATGGAGATTCTTCGTCCTCCAGGTCATGGTTGTCCCAAAGGTGCTTTTCCAGGAGGCAACTGGACTTTCTTATTTTTCTTTGAAGACGTTTAACTTCTCATCCAAGAAGCTTCTTCAGCTCCTTCCATTCCCCACCATCCAGTCAGAGCTGAAGAAGCTTCTTGGATGAGAAGCGAAACGTCTTCAAAGAAAAACAAGAAAGTCCAGTTGCCTCTTGGAAAAAAAGCACCTTAGGGACAGCCACGACCTGGATAACTGAGAATCTCTATAGATGTAAAATGCGAACGATCCCAAATGACTTTTGAAGGGTGAATAGGGCTTACATATTAGCAATGGCTAAGATTTATTTTTTCTCTCCATGTATCTGCAGCTAGCAAAGAGTCATGGGAATGTCTTCACCTTGTGGTTGGGACAGTTACCAATAATTATACTCAGTGGATTTGAGGCAGTGAAGGAAGGTCTGACAGCCCATCCAGAAGACATGAATGGGCGGCCAACAAGTCCTTTTTTTTTTTTTTGAAAAACTTGGCAAGAGAAAAGGTGAGTTTAATGAACTTCCTCTGGAATCAGGTCACCAGAAGAGCATGTGAAGGAGGCTTTGCCAGTGGAACTCTATGAAAGTAAAATATTATATTTATAAAGAGGCAAGAGAACATTGGGGTCAGAAAGATGAAATCCTAAGAATTTGAGCAACAATTTTCCCCTGGCATTTAGCTCTAATTTGTGTTCGTACCTCAGCAACCAGCCAGATGCAGAATAACAGCATTGGAAGGGATCCTGGAGATCTTCTAGTCCAATCCCCTGCTCAAGCAGGAAATCCTATACGATTTCAGACAAATGGCTGTCCAGTCTCTTCTTAAAAACTTCCAGTGTTCGAGCATTCACTGCTTCTGGAGACAGGTTGTTCCACTGGTTAATTGTTCTAACTGTCAGGAAGTTTCTCCTCAGTTCCAGGTTGCTTCTGTCCTTGATGAGTTTCCATCCGTTGCTTCTTGTCCTGCCTTCGGGTGCTTTGGAGAAGAGCTTGATTCCCTCTTCTTTGGGGCAGCCCCTGAGATATTGGAAGAGTTGCTATCCTGTCCCCCCCTCGTCCTTCTCTTCATTAAACTAGACTTACCCAATTCCCGCAACCGTTTTTCCTATGTTTTAGCCTTTAGTCCCCTAATCCTCTTTATTGCTCTTCTCTGCACTCTTTCCAGAGCCTCAACATCTTTTTTATATTGTGGTGGCCAAAATTGGATGCAATATTCCAAGTGTGGTCTTACTAAGGCCTTATAAAGGGGTACTAACACTTCATGTGATCTTGATTCTATCCATCTATTAATGCAGCCTAGGACTGTGTTGGCTTTTGTGGCAGCTGCCGAAAACTATCTATCATTTATCATATAGATCAGTGGTGGCGAACCTATGGCACGCGTGCCAGAGGCGGCACTCAGAGCCCTCTCTGTGGGCACGCGCCCCATGCCCTGGAGATGGCAACCGTCCCTCTTCAACCAGCCACCCGCTAACTCGCCGAGGTCCCATGTGGCTGGATGCATCCCAGCACCCATGCGCTCGCTGGCCTCTATGTGTGGGGACCAATGGTCAGGCAGCAGCTGCCCTGGCCCCTGCCTTGCCATGCCCTGCGACAATGGCACCTCCGCCCTGCCTTGCCTCGCCTCGCCTCGCCCCACAGGACGAGCCTCCTGCCCACTGCCCCACCTGCCAGAGACCCCCTGGATCTCCCCCAATCCTGCCTGTCCCCCACATGCATCCCTCCCCACGAGCAACATCGAGGTGATCACGCCCACCTTGGCCACACCTACCCAGTCTGCCATGACCACCATAGCCACGCCCACCCAGTGCCCGCCTGGTACCCGGTGATAAATAAGTGGATTTTGCGTTGCAGTTTGGGCACTCGGTCTCTAAAAGGTTCGCCATCACTGATATAGATGATAGATAGATATAGACAGAGACAGTCATAATTAAATATAGATGATAGATAGATAGATAGATAGATAGATAGATAGATAGATAGATAGATAGATAGATAGATAGATAGATAGATAGATATAGACAGAGATAGACAGATAGACATTATTAAAGATAGATAGATAGATAGATAGATAGATGATAGACAGACATAGATAGATATAGACAAAGATAGACAGATAGACATAATTAAATATAGATGATAGATAGATGATAGACATAGATAGATATAGACATAGACAGACAGACAGACAGACAGACAGACAGACAGACAGACAGACAGACAGACAGACAGACAGACAGATAGATAGATAGATAGATAGATAGATAGATAGATAGATAGATAGATAGATAGATAGATAGATAGATAGATAGATAGATAGATAGATAGATAGACGGACAGACAGAGATAGACAGACAGGACTGCTAACTAAAGGCAAAAAGAAAGGCCCATTTTAATGTACCCACTGGTGAAATAGGGGGAAATTACAGATATCCAGTTTCCAAGGTTGTCTAGCAAAACCCCTTTCCAATAAATCTGACTCCATTCTAGGCTGTCAACAGCTGCTGGTAACTTGAGGCTCCTTATGGAAGCTACCTGAAATATGTCAGGGTTAATACCATCTTAAAAGGTCAGGTAAGGAAGGTTCCTGCTATTTCCACCCTATTCTCCCCCCCCCCAGGCTTTGTTCCTTCTGCATCATAGGCTCGGTGAGATGGGCAGCATAGAAGTTTAATAATAAACAAACAAACAAACAAACAAAAATAGCCTGTGGACATCTTTTTTTCTTTTTTTTCTTTTTTCTTTTTAATAATTTTTATTGAATACAAAAAAAAAAAAGATTAAAAAACATTGAACATAGTGTATCATCTTTGACATACATCTTTGTCTAAACATTCCTTATTATACACATACTTTATACATTTCAGATATTCTTCCTCTATTTACATCCCTTCTAATGACCTTCCTTCTTTTTTTCCCTTCCATTTGTAAAATTTATTCCAGCTTAAATAGTATTCTGTTTCCTCCTGATTTTTTAATTCTTTCGTCAACTTATCCACTTCTGCGCAATACAAAATTTTCCTTATTAACGCATCTCCACTAGGCACTTCATTTGTTTTCCAATTTTGGGCAAACAAAATTCTTGCCGCCTTTATTACATGAATAATTAAGTATATATCATCTTTGTTTATATTTTTTTCTAATATGCCAAGTAGTAGCATCTCTGGTTTATATTGAGTTTTTTGACCCGTCATTTCTGTTATCCAATTCCAAACCCTCTGCCAATAAACCTGTACCTCTTTGCAAGCCCACCAAACATGGAAAAAGGGTACCCTTTTCCCTTTTACACTTCCAACAAAGTGGTGAGTAGCCACTATACATTTTTGCGAGCCTGGCCGGTGGCAGGTGCCATCTAAAAAGCATCTTATAAAGATTTTCCTTGTAATTTGATGCCAATGTAATTTTGCAATTACGTTCCCAGATTTGCTGCCATTGGTCCATGTTTATAGCGTGCCCCAAATCTATTGCCCAGGTAACCATTGTTTCTTTAACTTGTTCTTCAAATAATTTATATTCTAACATATATTTATATATTTCTCCGGGCCTAATAATATTTTATCAAGCCCCGTATCTTGTCTATTAATTCCCCATTCTTTCTTGTCTTTCACGTATCTTGCTTGTATCTGAAGGTAAGACCACCATTCCAAAGCAATCCCCTGTTGTCTCAACTCTTGCCTTTGCTTTAGATATCCTTCCTCTGACAGGATATCTTTGTATATGATAACCCTATCTTGCCTATAAAGGTTGGGGTATATAACTGCTTCTAATGGTGAGAACCAGCCTGGGAGTTTTGTATAGTGTTGGCATTTTAACTATATTCCAGCTTTTTATTAGTTCTTGCCGGACTTTATGCCTCAGGAAGTATTGATGGTTCCTACTTTTATCTGTCCATAGGTGGGCATGCCAGCCCTGCTGGAGATCATGCCCCTCTAATAGTAAACATCTTTTATTTTCCAATGTTATCCAATCCCTGATCCACGTCAGGGCCGCCGCTTGGTAGTATAACTCCCAATCCGGGAAGCCTAATCCCCCTCTTTCTTTAGCATCCTGTAGAGACTTTTGCTTTATCCTCGCCTTCCTTCCTTGCCATACAAAATCTAAAGTTAACTTATTCAACTCTTTAAAGAATTTTTTATCTAATTGGATTGGAATATTTTGGAATAGAAAGATAATTTTGGGTAAAATATTCATTTTCACCGCTGAGATTCTTCCTAGAAATGAAAGATGTAGATTTCTCCAGCGGTCTAGATCAACTTTTATACGTTTAACTAATTTTCCGTAGTTATCCTCTCTAATTGATGAGCAACGTGCTGACATAACAATGCCCAAATATTTTATTTTAGTAACTACTTGTATTCCTAATTTTTCCCCAAGAATTTCTTTTTGCGTGTTAGTCATATTTTTTGCTATGATCTTTGTTTTATTTCTATTTATTTTCAAGCCTGCCACCTCTCCATATTCCTCCAATAGTTCAAAAAGCTTCTGACCTGATTGCACGGGATCTTCCAAAATAAATACTAAATCATCGGCATATGCTTGGAGTTTATATTTTTCCTTTTTAATCTCAAGCCCTTTAATTTGCTCTTCTTGCCTTACAGTCCTAGCTAAAATCTCCAATGTATATATGAACAATAATGGCGAGAGAGGACACCCTTGTCTTGTACCTTTCTGAATATTGAATTTATTGGTGGCCTCACTGTTTATTATAATCTGGGCATTCTGTTCGGAATATATTGCAGCTATAACATTTAAAATTTTTTCTCCAACATCCATTAATTTCAGTTGTTGGATCAGAAATAGCCAATTAACATTATCAAATGCCTTCTGTGCGTCCAAAAATAAGAGTGCCATTTGGCAATCGCTATGTGATTCGTAGTATTCCAATATGTCTAAAATTGTCCTTATATTCCGCTTAGTCTGCCTATTTGGGAGGAAGCCATTTTGGTCGCTATGTATGAAGTCAATTAAATAATTTTTAAATCTCTCTGCCATTATTGATGCGAAGATCTTATAATCGACGTTTAGTAGGGAGATAGGCCTATAATTTTGTATCTGTGTTCTCTCTACATCTTCTTTTGGTATTAATACTATATTTGCCTCTAACCAGGATTTAGGTATTTTTGCCTCAGTTAAAACATCATTGAAAACTTCTAATAAGTGTTCATTAAGTACATTTTGGTGTTCTTTATATAATTCCGCTGGTATTCCATCTGGGCCGGCCGCTTTATTAATTTTTTGTTTACTTATAGCCGTAGTTATTTCAATCATACTTATTTCCTCATTTAACATTATTTTTTTTTCCTCTGGTATCTTCGGTGTATCTGTCTTTTCCAAATAGTCTATTATCTTTTCTACACTTTGTCCCTCACTCCTCTTATATAAATTTTCATAATATCTTTGAGAAATTCCCCTTTTAATTATCTCATCATGTTGAATCTCTCCTTCCTCATCTTGCAAATTAACAATCTGTTGCTTCTCTTTCTGCCTTCTCAGTTTATACGCCAACCATCTTCCAGGTTTATTCGCGTGTTCAAAATTATTTTGCTTGGCAGCCTTAAGTTGTTGTGCTAACTTTTCCGAGTCTTCTAGACAAAGTTTGTGTTTAATTAATTCCATTTTACTTTTCAAACTTTTATTATTTAGGTCACCCTGATATTGTGTTTCAGCCTGTTTATATTCTTCTTCCAGTCTTATCCTGTGTTGTTTTTTTTCCTTATTTCTCTTGGCCATATATGAGATTGCAACTCCCCTCATGTATGCTTTAGCTGTATCCCAAGATTTTTTGGACATCTTTTTTTCAATCAAATCTCAAAATCAGTACCACTTCAAACTGCAAACCCTAATCATGCTCTGTTTGAGTATGGAATTGCTAGTTCAGATCAGTTTATGGCTGCCTCAGGCAAACACCTAATTATGATGCCTACTCCCAAGAGGATTTCATTACAAGCTAGTTTCCAGAAACTTTGTTGGCCAACAAATATATGCTCATTGCAGGCTGCCCTTTTGCAAACACTGTGGATGGAAGCGTCTTGAGGATACAACATCAAACATGAACAGACTTATGATCAAATTTCCAGGTTTCAGTGGGTGGGTCATAAATCAAGGTCTACCTTGTATTTGAACAAAAAAACACAATTCCCTTTTGCGACCTTCTGACGAGCAAAGTCAACGGGGGGGGGGAAGCCAGATTCACTTAGCAACCGTGATACTAACTGAACAACTGCAGTGATTCGCTTAAAAACCGTGGCAGAGAAGGTCACAAAACGGAGCAAAACTCACTTAACACATGTCTTGCTTAGCGACAGAAAAGTTGGGCTCGGTTGTGGTCGGGCGTGGAGGACAATCTAACAACAACAACAACAACAACAACAACAACAACAACAACAACAACAACAATAATAATAATAATAATAATAATAATAATAATAATAATAATAATAATAATAACAATAATAATAATAATAATAATAATAATAATAAAGTTGGAAGGGACCTTGGAGGTCATCTAGTCCAACCCCCTGCTCAGGCAGGAAACCCTATACCATTTCAGACAAATGGCTGTCCAGTCTCTTCGTCTGAAATGGTATAGGGTTTCCTGCCTGAGCAGGGGGTTGGACTAGAACTAGATGACCTCCAAGGTCCCTTCCAACTTTATCTGTATTTGAAGAAAAACATTATCCGAAGTGGTTTTGATGACGCAACACCCCAGCGTGAGCAGAAGACAATCCTGCGGTGATTTTTCAGGCATCATCTTTGCCAGTGGAAACGTCTGGAAGCAACATCGGAGAATAGGGGCGATGGGTCTCAAGTTTCTGAGCCAAGGAAAATCAGGCCTGGAGCGTCAGATCCAAGAAGAGGCTTTGGATTTGATTGAGGTCTTTGACAGCACTCAAGGTAAGGCTCTAGAAGCCATTTCTAAAAAAAATGGCAGAGGGACCCCAAAACCTGTTTCATTTGCCACTGAATCGGGCTATCTTTTTTTTTTTTTTTTTAGAAATGTTTTATTGATTTTTTTACAATAACAATCCTTAGTGCCTAGTGTACAGTGTGTTGTCTTGGTTCATAAATTTTGAAAAAAACCCCAATCAATAGTAGTTAATTAACAGTCAGCAATCATTCATTTTTGTACTTCCTTAATTAGTATATTAATTAACAGTATATTTCTTTGATCTTCCCTTCTCCCAATAGTATTCTCCTTCTTCAAGCTTAAACAAATATAATTCTTAATATTTTTCAATACATAAATGGTTAAACATACACATTCTTTTCATGTTTGTACAAATAATAATAACGTCCCTGTATGACATTTTTTTCTCATCAACTTGTGTTGTTTTTATAAAAATCATCTTATTGGTTCACCATACCTCCTATTTTCATAATTCTTATTTAAGCTTAATTTCTCCTTAATGTTCAAACAATTCTTATCAGCCATAATTTTCTCAATATTTATTGTCTAAATATCCAGATTTTTCATTTAGATACACCATCCCAATGTTTTCATATTTCATGCGTTATAAAAATACTATACTGCTTATCTACCTTATGACATCTACCTATAACATCTTTTCTGATCAGTTTATATTTCACTTACATGTGTAAAAGTTAATTTGTTAAATCACTATATATCCTATTTTCGAAGTTCTTATTTAAGCTTAATTTCCCCTCAGTATTTCAGTCTGAATCGGGCTATCCTAATTAAGGCAGTATAAATCAGCTGAGAGCTTCTAATTCCACAGTAGGTGAACATACTATAGTTTGATGGGTTGAAGGCGTTGAAGGAAAAGTCTTCATCATGATTCAGTCCAAGCCGGGAATAAATAACATGGCGACTGCTTTAGAAAGAAGGTTGCAGTTTATTGAAGAGAAGAGCCAGACAGAAAGATGGCTCTGGAAGAAAAGAGAGTGAGCACATGTAGGGAGTGGGTTTTTATACCCTCTGGAGCTTTTTGTTTGGAGTTGTTCCAACTTTGACCTGAGTCTGAGTGTGCCTTTCTGGTATTCTGATGGTGGTGGGTTAATCCTATTATGTCCCAAGGGTCATATCCTGCTTCCCTGGGGCTGTGGCTGATGACTCTTAGATTTTTGGTGTTGATTCTAGGGATCTTTCTTCCTAATTCCAGTTTCCTGACTCCAGTCTTTCTGACAAGATTATCACATCTGCATTTTGTGGACTTGGTTTCTGTTTGGGACAGAGAGACTTGGGGAAGGGGGTTGGTTTCTGCCCTTAAATCTTTCTAGGGAAATATATTCTGCCCTTTTAATATTTCCTTCTCTGGGGGGCTGACTTCCCACAAAGGAGAAAGCAAAGCAAAATATGTGAGTTGGAATCACAAGGAAATGACTTTAAATAAATAAATAAAGAAAGAATTGCATCACATTTATAGCTGAGGAGTAAATTTTTCAATAAAAATACAGGGCAGCCAATGGGACCTTCTTTCCCCATCCTTCTTGCTGTCTCCAACGTGATCTGTGCTCTCCGGTTTGGCTATCGGTTCTCCAAGGAGGATGAAACTTTCCACCGGCTGATCAAAAGTACTGAATTTATACTTCAAATTGGAGGAAGCGCCTGGCAGATTGTGAGTAAACCATAGCTAGAAATTTCCTCAATCCTACCCATCCTACCAACTGTCAAATCAGAAGGTCCAGGAAATGGCGCAAGAGTCAAAGCTATTGTGGGGAAGATCTGGAGTTTTCTCTCTTTCTAATCCCCCTTGGATAAGTAAAAGAAAGAAATGCCTCTGAGAACGCTGAGTATATTGGAATATTAGCAAAAGGTTCTACATTTAGGCAAGAAAACCCAAATGCACAGGTATAGTATAGGTCAGGGGTGTCAAACTGCCAGCCCGCGAGCTGGATGCATCATAGCAAAACTACGCCCACCCCATTGCCAGCGATGGCAAAAAAGTCGTGATATGTTGCAATATATTATGTGACGTTGTGAGTTTGACACCCCTGGTATAGGTGGTACCTTGCTCAATAGTAGCAACTGTGAGAGGGATCTCAGAGTCCTAGTGGACAATCACTTAAACATGAGCCAGCAGTGTGCTGCAGCTGCCAAAAAAGCCAACACAGTGCTAGGCTGCAATAACAGAGGGATAGAATCAAGATCACATGGAGTGTTAATACCACTTTACAATGCCTTGGTAAGGCCGCACTTGGAATACTGCATCCAGTTTTGGTCACCACGATGTAAAAAAGATGTTGAGACTCTAGAAAGAGTGCAGAGAAGAGCAACAAAGATGATCAGGGGACTGGAGGATAAAACATATAAGGAACGGTTACTGGAAGTGGGTATGTCTAGTTTAATGAAGGGAAGGATGAGGGGTGACATGATAGCACTGTTCCAGTATCTCAGGGGCTGCCACAAAGAAGAGGGAGTCAAGCTGTTCTCCAAAGCGCCGGAAGGCAGGACAAGAAGCAACGGATGGAAACTCATCAAGGAGAGAAGCAACCTAGAACTAAGGAGAAACTTCCTGACAGTTAGAACAATTAATCAGTGGAACAACCTGCCTCCAGAAGTTGTGAATGCTCCAACACTGGAAGTTTTTAAGAAGAGACTGGACAGCCATTTGTCTGAAATGGTATAGTGTTTCCTGCCTGAGCAGGGGGTTGGACTAGGTTTTTCTGGCATTATACCTAGTAAAAAAATTCAGGTTTATAGTCTACGTGTTTCTCTAACATTTTTTTCTAACCAAGTGTGGATTATTGTCCAATATCTCCTTGCTTTAATACATATCCACCACATATGATAATAAGTACCTGGTTTGTGTTTACATTTCCAACATTTCTCTGACATGTTTTTAAACATTTTTGCTAATCTTGTTGGTGGCAAATGCCATTTATAAAACATTTTATATCATATATATCATATATATTGACATTGTCAATTTATAGTTTCTTTCCCACAAACTTTGTCTATATTATAGACAAGTCTATATTATATCCAAAATTCTTTGCCCATACTATCATTGTCTCTTTTACTTGTTCATCTTCCATTTTGAAATGTAATAAGAAATTGTACATTTTTTTGATTAACTTTTCATCAGAAGTTAATAATGTCTGATCAAACATAGTCTGTTCTTTGTAAAATCCATACTGTTTAATATCTTTATCATATCTGACTTGCATTTTTAAATGTGATCACCATGTTAAATCGATGCCCTGATTTTCCATCTCTTGCCTGGATTTTAAGTTCCCTTCAGAATTTAGAATATCTTTTTATGTCCATATTTTATCGAGACTGACTATATTTGGATGTACGAATGCTTCCATTGTTGAAAGCCATCCTGGAATTTTCAAATAAATTTTACATTTTATTTTTCCCCAAGTTAATAATATATGCATTTCTAATGTAGTGGTTTTGGAAGTATTTATGTATTTTATTTTTTCTGTACCATAGAAAAGCATGCCAACCAAGTTGCAGGTCATGTCCCTCCAGATACAGCAATCTTTTATTTTTAAGAGTTATCCATTCTTTTATCCATGTTAACACTGATGCTTGATAATATAAAACCCAATCTGGCAAGCCAAAGCCTCCATTTCCCTTGGCTTCTTGTAACATTTTCAATTTAATTGAAGGAAAGAATAGAATAGAATAGAATAGAATAGAATAGAATAGAATAGAATAGAATAGAATAGAATAGAATAGAATAATAACTTCATTGTCACTTTAAATGTACACTAATCAACATACATTAAAATGAGATTTTGTTGCATACAGCTCTCAAAGAGTAACCACCTTCAATATACACTGTATAACATGACAAAAATAAATAAATTATGCATATATCCACATACACATGCATATATGGCCCAGAGAAACAGCACAGCCTAGTTCGGATGTATATTTGTACATGCGAGAAAAACGAATCTTGTGAGTTTACCAGATGGATGGCATAGGGAACAAAGCTATTACAGAATCTGGTTGTCCTGCTATAAATACTTCAAAACCTCCTCCCAGAGGGGAGCAACAGAAACAGACTGTGAAGTGGGTGAGTGGGGTCTCTAAAAATGCTTCGAATGTGTTTGCACTTCGGAGGAGGCAGGTGGGACGTGGCGCCTGTTTGCGCTGTGCAGAAGCTCGCGGGGGGAGGAGGATGCGTGTGTTTGCACTTCGGAGGAGACAGGTGGGACATGGCGCCCGTTTGCACTTTGCAGAAGCTCGCAGGGGGTGGGGGGAGAGGACGCACGTGTTTGCACTTTGGAGAAAGGGAGAGAGAGGAAGGAAGGGGAGGGAGAAGGAAGGAAGGAGATGGGAATGAGAAAGGGAGGCAGGCAAGGAAGGAGGGGAGGGGGAAGGAAGGAAGGAAGGAAGGAAGGAAGGAAGGAAGGAAGGAAGGAAGGAAGGAAGGAAGATGGGAATGAGAAGGCGGGAGGCACATGACCCTGGAGATGCTGCAATGGCCATAAGTGAAAAATGGTCATAAGCCACTTTATTCCAGAAGCGGTGAATGCTCCAACACTGGAAGTTTTTAAGAAGAAACTGGACAGCCATTTGTCCGAAATGGTATAGGGTTACCTGCCTGAGCAGGGGGTTGGACTTGATGACCTCCAAGGTCCCTTCCAACTTTATTATTATTATTATTATTATTATTATTATTATTATTATTATTATTATTATTATTATTATTATTATTATTTTCAGTGCCTTTGTAACTTCGAACAGTCACTAACTTAACTGTTGTAAGTCGAGGACTACAGTTCTTTATCACTTTTTTTCTGTGGGGGGGGGGTCATCACGTTTTTGACACCTTGCTAGGCGACTGGAAAAGCCCTGAGTTAGAGCAGGGCTTTTCAACCTTTTCACCGATTGTACCACTTTTAGAATATGGCAATATTCAAGTACCACCAGTCACCTAGCAAGGTGTCAAAAACTTGATGACCAAAAAAATCTTTAATATCATTTCTTCCCCCACCCCCTTTAATATCAACTCTTCCCCCACCCCCTTTAATATCATCTCTACCATAGGCACGCCCACCCAGTGGGCCACGCCCACCCGGCACCCGGAGATACATAAGTGGGTTTTGGGTTGCAGTTTGGGCACTCGGTCTCTAAAAGGTTCGCCATCACTGCACTAGGTATTGAGTGTAGCCATGGTATTTCCTGGAGTCCAAAATTTCTTTAATTTCAAAATGTTGTTCCCCTTCTGCCACAATGGGAGGAGGGGGTGGAGCAACAGCTGGCCTTAATGGTGACTGTTGCTCGCGCTTTAAAAGGCTGCAGTGGAAGATTGGGTGGATTTGCCTGAGGGATTTTGGAAGTTCTAATTCCACTGTTACTGGGTTTATAATTCTAACAATGGGGAATGGTCCTACATATTTGGGTCTGAGTTTTTTAGATGGTTGTAGGGATTTTAGGTACTTAGTGGATCGGTAAACCATTTCCCCTATGGTAAAAGGTTTTGGCTCGACTCTCTGTTTGTCTGCTTGAGTTTTATATGCTTGTCTAGCCTCATCTAATGCTTTCCTAACCATCGGCCAGGTGTTCTTTAGTTGTGCAATCCACTCCCTTAACGAAGGGATGGCAGGTTCTGTAGGGTTAAAACTTTGTCCTGTGGCTACTTGGAACGGAGTGTAGCCCGTGCTGGAGTGAACGGCATTGTTGTAAACGACCTCAGCGAATGGGAGTAGGTCGGTCCAGTTGGTCTGCTGGTAATTAATAAAGCATCTAAGATATTGTTCTAGTACTGAGTTTGACCGTTCAGTCCCACCATTCGTTTGCGGATGATGACTAGATGACAGTCCCCGAGTGGTTCCTAACAGAGTCAAAAACTCCTTCCAAAACTCCAATGTGAATTGCACTCTCTATCTGATATGATGCACTGTGGGGCTCCATGCAAGCGATAGATGTGCTGAACAAACAGTTTCATTAGGGCTTTTGCTGTAGGGATTTTTGAGCAGGGGATAAAATGCACTTGTTTGGAAAACAGGTCCGTTACGACCCAAATGACTGTGTTTCCGTTGCTCTCTGGTAGCTCCACTATAAAGTCTATAGAGATCTCCTTCCAAGGTGCCAAGGGGGTTGCTACCGGCTGTAGCAGCCCAGGTGATTTTCCTTGTAATCTTTTTGCTGGGCAGCTGGCTACGTAGATTTCAATGTCCTTTTTTATTGATGGCCACCAAAATTGCCTTTTAACTAGGTGTAGTGTCTTCACAAACCCAAAGTGGCCTGCTGATTTTGAATCGTGGCAAAGTTGCATGAATGCCAGTCTCTGACTTTTGGGTATGTATAGTTTTTCTCCCACCCAGAGTAGGCCATCTGTGATGGTGCACAGGTTCTGGTGACCTAGGAACCATTCATTGGTTTCCAGTGCTTTTCTGAATTCAATTCCTGCCTGGCTTGCTAGCGGTTTTTGCAGTTTGGCTTGTGCTCAGGTAGTTACTCGTGCTGTCAGTTGCGTTTCTGGCATGAGCGGTTTTGTTACACTAGCCCGAGTGCTATTATACTGTGGCACTCTGGATAATGCATCTGCCAGGAAGTCCCCCCCCCAGCAGATGTTTCAGTGTGAAATTGAACTGGTGGAAATGTTGTGACCACCGTGCTTGCTTAGGGATAAGTTTCCTGGGCGTCTTTAGTGCTTCCAGATTCTTGTGGTCAGTCCACACTTGGAAAGGAATTTTGTTCCCCTCCCAAAAGTGCCGCCATGTGAGAAGAGCCCACCGCACTGCGTATGCCTCTTTTTCCCAGACCGCCCACCTCTGTTCAGTTTTGGTGAGTTTTCTCGAAGTGTATGCGCAGGGCTGTAATGCCCCTTCGTCGTTTTCTTGTAACAGTAGAGCCCCCACTGCTACATCGCTGGCATCTGCCTGAATTACAAAAGGCTTGTTGGTGTCGGGGTGCCTTAGGACTAATTCTACGGGAAACAGCTTTTTCAGCCTCTTGAATGCGGCTTGGCATTCTACTGTCCATTTCAACGGCTGGCTTGGCTTGGGTTTTCCCTCCCCTCTGGCTTTTAGTAAGTTTGTGATTGGTAAGGCTATTTGGGCAAAAGAGGGAATAAATTGCCGATAGGAGTTAGCGAATCCCAGGAAGCTCTGCAATTGCTTCCTTGTGCGGGGTGGTGCCCATTCTAGTACTGCCCAGACTTTCTCAGAGTCCATTTCTATGCCTTCTGGGGATATGCGGTATCCCAGATAGTCTATTTTATCCTTATGGAATTCACACTTAGAAAGTTTGGCATAGAGGTGGGCTGCCCGTAGTTTGTTTAGTACTGCCCTGACCAGTTTGACATGTTCGTCCATGGTCTCTGTGAATATAAGGATGTCATCCAGGTAAACGAGCACTCCCTTGTATAGGTGCTCCCTTAGCACATCATTTATCAGCTGCACGAACACGGCAGGAGCTCCCTGTAGTCCAAAAGGTAGAACTCGGAATTGGTAGCACCCTAAGGGGCAATTAAAAGTGGTTTTCCACTCGTCTCCTTCCTTAATCCTGATTCGATAGTATGCTTCCCTTAGGTCTAGCTTGGTGAAAATCTTCCCCTTTGAAAGGTGAGATAGCATGTCCTTCATGAGGGGGAGAAGGTATAGATTGCTTTCGCTTACGGTGTTCAAAGCCCTATAGTCCACGCAGAGGCGCAGAGTTCCATCTTTCTTTTCTCGGAATAATACAGGGGCGGCCGTCTTTGGCTTTGCTGGCTGAATGAACCCCCTTTCTAAGTTTTTGTCTATGAATTTCTGCATTTCTTCCAATTCCTGTGGGTTCATAGAGTATAATCTAGGCTTTGGAAGTTTCGCACCTGGCCTGATTTCTATTGCACAGTCCGTGGACCAATGCGGTGGCAATTCATCAGACCTCTCTTCGCTGAACACTTCAGCTAGGTCTCTAAACTCCTCTGGCATCTCGGGTATTTCCTTTTCTCCCCCTATTGCGGCTTTCTCGGTTGGGGTTTCCCCTGATTGGGGCTGGGCTGTTGCCTTGGTTGATTCCCCTTTTGGGAACCTAAGTTCTGCCGTTCTCCCTTCCACCCGTGGGTTCCATTTGGTTAGCCACGCCATGCCTAGGATTATGAGACATTCCATGCCAGGGGTTACCACGAATGTGATAGTCTCCATGTGGTCCCCCAGGGTGAGTTGAAGTGGTAGTGTTGCTAGGGTGGCGGGCATCCCCCCTGCTATGGACCCATCTAATTCACCGAATGAAATTGGTTTCTTCAGCCTCCTCACCAGTATTCCTAAATTCCTCACTAGTGTTGGGCTGATCAGGCAGCGGGTGCACCCAGAGTCAATGAATGCCCTAACTTCTACAGCTTCGGGCATGGTCGGGGCTAGCAAAGTTACTGTCCTGGTGAGGGGCGCAATGGGTGTCAGGGCCCACTTCAAAACCTCATCCTAAGAAAGCAGAACTCGTGGAAGCAGTTTCTTCCAAAAGGAACTTTTATTAGGAGAAGCTGATAGCAGGCATAATAGACAGGATCTGAGGGTTTCCCACTCAGATCAATAGGTTAAAAGTGTCCCAAGCAAACCCCACCCCAAGGTTCATCTGGTCAGTTCAAATGGGCCAATCCCCAGGTGCTAAGCCCGTTGTGGGAAAGAGCAGATAACGCCAGGCTGTCTTAGGGTTGCAGCGATGTTTTGTCACATCTTTCCTTCCAAAAGCAGAGATAAACCAGTTGCCGGAGGCGCATTCCTTTCTTCTCCCCCCCTTTCTAGCTGACATCAAGGGGAAAGATAGTTCACAGAGGAAGTGTGCAGAAACAGCAAAGTGTTACAGTGTGTAGCGATAGAGGAAAACAGAGCAATAACCCACAGTGCTTTCCCCCCCTCCCTTCCAGGAGCATGGCAGAACCCAGAATATAGAGAGAGTAGAGTTTGAGTTAAAGATAGAAAAGAGCCCCCTTAGAATATGGGTTCTGACAGCAAGTTAAGGCAGAACCTCCTATGAAAGGAAAAGGAATGACTGAGAAATCATTTTAAAAGCCACATCAGTGATATCCTATATTCATTTTAATCTATTTTAGGATGGCCGGCAGCGAGGAACAGCACAGAGTTTAAAGGGGCGAGGATGTAAGATAACTCCTATTAGCGGTTCCTGACTGGGTTCTTTCGCGCCTTCTGGCTGCTGCAGTTTGAAGGTTCTCAGCAGGTTGGTGAAGAAAAGGAAAGATTCCATCCTGGCTAAGGTTTCCCCCACACAAACACGAGTCCCTGCAGAGGAAATATTAGAAAAAACAGAAAGGGAAGAATTATATCCATCATGGAGTGTATATATACACCAGGATAAAAATAAACAAGGCTGTTTAATATAAACAGGCCTGTAGATAAAAGAGCACTTAGCTTTCGTCCGCCAACTACGGACGTCCTCAGAGTTGGAGTGGGAGGCATTCTGGGAGCTGGCCTATATAGCCTCCTGCCTCTGCGCCCGGGTTCTCAAGCGTGTCATCGGCCCATTGGTTGTAATAGTCCACAATGTGCTGAGTTGGTCTACACCTGGCAATCTGTCAGTGGCCTTGCTGGTTGCCTTCAGATCCTCCTTCGCTTTCCTTGAGCGCGTACATCCACTCGGGGGGAGGCTGTCCAGCTGCCTTTCTATATTCTGTTCTTATTTCTCTGTTCTGTTCTATTCTATTCTATTCTATTCTATTCTATTCTATTCTATTCTATTCTATTCTATTCTATTCTATTCTATTCTGTTCTGTTCTGTTCTGTTCTGTTCTGTTCTGTTCTTATTTCTATTCTATTATTTCTCTATTCTGTGCTATTCTGTTCTTATTTCTATATTCTGTTCTTATTTCTCTGTTCTGTTCTATTCTTTTCTGTTCTTATTTCTATTCTATTTCTCTATTCTGTTCTGTTCTGATATTTCTATATTCTATTCTATTCTATTCTATTCTATTCTATTCTATTCTATTCTATTCTATTCTATTCTATTCTATTCTATTCTATTCCATTCCATATTTTATATTCTATTCTATTCTATTCTATTCTATTCTATTCTATTCTATTCTATTCTATTCTATTCTATTCTATTCTATTCTATTCTATTCTATTCCATTCCATTCCATATTTTCTATTCTATTCTATTCCATTCCATATATTCTATTCTATTCTATTCTATTCTATTCTATTCTATTCTATTCTATTCTATTCTATTCTATTCTATTCTATTCTATTCTATTCTATTCCATTCCATTCCATTCCATTCCATTCCATTCCATTCCATTCCATCCCATCCCATCCCATCCCATTCTAGCCAGTCCCTAACCACTAGGAATATGATTTACAGTTTACCTGCTCCAAATGGCATAAATTCTTCTCTCTTCCTAAAATTGCCATCCTTGTCTAAAAAATGATTTGGATCGAAGTCTTCCGGCCTCTCCCATTGCTTGGGATCATGAAGAACTGAATAGAAATCTGTGAGAATGAAAGTTCCCTGAAGGGAAGACAATTGACAATGGATGAGTCAACTCACATTTAGTCTTTGACTAATATTACACTAATCTTAGGCGACAATCCAACACTGCTTCTCTGATTTTGGTGCGGCTAGTCCCTTCTCTATAGTCATCAAAACCACTGCAGTGTTAACATGATTTTAGATACTTCTGCATGAAGACAAGAGAGAATGTATGTGTGACTGGTTATAAGCATATGCATAAATTATAAAGTTCTTTCTCCTTTAGATTTTTTCTTTTAGTGTGCCTCTAAGACTCTGCATAACCCAAGAAGAGACTGGACATTCACCTGTCTGAGACGGTATAGGTTCTCCTGCAGGGGGCTGGACTAGAAGACCTCCAAGGTGCCTTCCAGCTCTATTCTATTCTAGTCAAGTTGCTCTAAGGATTTATGTCATGAAGTGGGACTCTTAGATGCTCATTTCATTTGATGGAACGAAGCCATCTGGATCTCTCTTACCTTTGGAATAAAAAGGCCACATGTGTTTACATTTGTCACCGTTTGCCTGGGAACACTAAACAGTAAGATGTATTTTAAACGTAGAATTTCATGAAGCACAGCGTGAGTGTAAGGCAATTTCCACCGGTCTTCGTAACAGACTGAGTCACAGGAACCCAAAACAGTTTCCATTTCTTTGTAGACTTTATCTGAGTGAAAAGTGAGAAAAGGGCATTATTTGTATTTGAGCTCAAATAAACCACTCTATTGTAGAGGGTGTTAAGGGAGATCCTTCACGACTGCATAATGTTACTACAGTTAGTCCTCAAATTTAGTATTTGACTAATATTACACTAATCTTAGGCGACAATTCAACGCTGCTTCTCTGCTAAGTGAGACCTTTGTAAAGTGAGTTTTGCCCCATTTTACAACCTTTCTTGCCACAAGTGTTAAGTGAATCACTGCAGTTGTTAAGTTAGTAACTCGGTTGTAAAGTGAATCCGGCTTCCCCATTGACTTTGCTTGTCAGAAGGTCGTAAAAGAGGATCACATGACCCCAGGATACTGTAACGGTCATAAATATGAGTCAGTTGCCAAAGATTTGAATTTTGATCACGTGACCATGGGGATGCCACAACGGTCATAAGTATGAAAAATGGTCATAAGTCACATTTTTCAGTGCCGTCGTAACTTTGAATGGTCACTAAATGAACTGTTGTAAGCCGAGGGTTACCTGTACAAGGTAAAAGCAAAATATCCATTTGCTGAGATGCCCTTTACAAGATTGAAGATTGAACCAGGGACTCACTTTCCGTTATTTGTGTGATAAAAATAGCATGGGATATTTTCTTTAGGACTTAACATTTCATAGCTCTATTCTCTCAAGCGATCTTTAAGCCTTTGTGCATTTCAACTGTTTTGTTCTCAAAACAGTAAAATAGAAACCCAGAAGGTCTACAGTAAAGAGGGTAATATTTAATGCATTATCTCATGGTAGTTAACACATTATTTAACTGTTACAAAGTTAAATGAACCGAAGACAGCAAATTAACAAAAAGATCCATATGAACAGTACATTCTTTTCATTTCATTTAATCAGAAACACGTTGTAACATAATGCATCCTCCTCTCATTTTTATCACACACACACACACACACAAACATATATAAATAATTGTTATTAAAAAATTTTTTTAATGAGGTAAAAACAATACAACTGTTGAAAAGAAAGCAAAATAAGGAAAATAATAGTAAGTGAAAAAGAAAAGAAAAAGTTATAAACTTTATAACTTTTTCATTTTTATTACACTTCAAAAAGAGATAGCAACTCATATCTTGGATTATTATTTAAAATCAGGAGAATAACTTTCTTTTCAGTTATGTGGGATTATACCTTTCGTTGTATTCAGAGTTCCATAAATGAAAGCTCTTCATAAGAAGATTAAATCCGATATAATTATTAGATTCAAATCCGATAATTCAATTTCACATTGCGATCCTTAAGAATTATTTCTGACATTATATTAATATGTAAGTTGAAAGCCACAAGCCACAATGAGTCAGGAGAGTATTTGGGGGTATTATCCCTTTAAGAGACTGTGTTTGAGGAGAATAGCAGTTGGAGCCTGCTTGCTCACTTCAACTGTTTGAATATAACTATCTTGTATTCTGTATGCTCCCTGATTATTGTTGTTTCATATTGTATATTAAACCACACTTCTTTTAACAAACCACTGTCAGATGTTTATGCTCCTGTGTTATCACAAGAAGAAAATAAGAAAAAGGCTGCGATAATTTATATTTTAAACAACAAAAAGGACTTGGGGGGAGGGTGAAGTTTCCTTCTCCAAGCTTGTGGGTTGGTTTCCTAACATTTCGTTACCAGGCTAGCTAACGTCGTCAGCTGAGTTTAGGGAATGTCAGTGTTCTGTTTATAAGGGCTTCAGGTGTGGGTGTGTCAAGTGAGGGTCTTGTGATGGGTCACGTGTGAGTCATCAGTGAGGGGCTAGTGATGGGTCTTGTGATGGGGAGGTTACATCAGGTCAGGGTAATTGGGAGGTGAAGTGCTGGTTATGGGGGGATTGCGCGGGATGGTTGAGGGTCAGTGCCCTCCCTGGTTGGCTGTGCAGTGGATTTGGATCCTGAGGGATTTGTAGGCTGATTGTAGGTCGATGTGTCCGTGGATAGAATTGCTTGTGGGGTGCCAGGCTTCGATGAACTCACGAGCGTGGCAGGTGGCAGCATGGCCAATGATTTCAGTGTTACTCCAATCGAACTGGTGCTGTTTGGTGTCGGTGTGGGTAGAGATTAAGGATTTGGGATTGTGGTGTTTGACTGTCAGAAAAGGACTTTTCATTGAAGCTCCAGGTCTGATCAGCTGGATGATTGTCACCATGTATGACTTTCTTAAACAGTGCTGAGAAAAGAAGATGCATAAGATCCTTCCGTCCATCATCATAAAGAGTCGTGGTGGTGCAGGGGTTAGAATACAGTACTGCAGGCTACTTTTGCTGACTGCCAGCTGCCAGCAGTTTGGCAGTTCGATTCTCACTGGCTCAAGTTTGACTCAGCCTTCCATCCTTCCGAGGTCAATAAAACGAGGACCCAGATTGTTGGGGGCAATAGGCTGACCCTGTAAACCGCTTAGAGAATGCTGTAAAGCAGTGTGAAGCGGTATGTAAGTCTAAGTGCTATTGCTACTGCTATCATCTCATCAAGATCTTCAGAAAAATGGGAGGGGAGATCTCCTAGAATTGGGGATTTCCATGGCAGATGCATCCTTCAGGGTGAAGCTGGGCACAGGGGACATTCGTCTCTATAATGATTTATTCAGTCTTATTTCCTAGATGAGCCAGAACTGCCCTATTTTCTTACCTTGGATATCTGGATAGGCCACCATGAGCAACAAAGCCCATTGCAGAAAACTTGCTGTGGTTTCTGTCCCGGCAAAAAACAATTCCAGAATGCTATGAGTCATGTTTCCATTATTAAAGGTAGAGTTGGGTTCTTTCTAACAAAGGGGGAGATTTTAGAATTATTTGTTACTTGGGTACCTTCGAGTTAGTCTTGATGACTTGGTGACTTCTTGACAAGTCCCTGCAGTTTTCCTGGCAAGATTTCAGAAGTGGTTTGCCATGGCCTGCTTCTTAGATCTGAAACAGAATGGCAGGCCCAAAATACCCAGCTGGCTTTGTGTCTAAAGTGGGACGTACCGTTTCCTGGTTTCTAATCTTACGCTTTAACCACTGCACTGAACTGGCTCTTTTAATTAGAATTTGGTACATGCAAAATCGTTTTTTTTTTTCCAGGGAATGGAACATTTCAAAGAAGTCTGGAACTTCCCACTTTTTCTCTGGAACTTGCTGATCCGGCTGTTGTGATCCAAAATAAAGTCTAATTTTCTTGAAGCGAATCCTCTAGACTAGAAGTAGTTCATGGTGTTCGAAATGACACAGGATTGTCATTTCAGCAGTGAAACCCATGTGGCACACCAAGAATTACTTCCAGATGAAAGATTAATTTCAGGAAATCACTGAAGCAGGTTAGCGTGGAAATGGAGAAGACGTAGAATGTTCTGGAACTCTCCGTAACGTTCCATTCTCAAACAGAAAGTGTATTTAACGTGTACAGGTCACACTGAAGATTGTCTGATGATTGTGCTACTCGCTTGTCATGACATTAATTAGCTGGTTCTGGGTGTTTTGAATATTTGGTTCTTATCTTTTAATTAATTTACAACAAGAAGCCATGAGACCAAAATTGATCATATGCGTTAAGACTTTTAATAAAGATTTCTAAACAGATCACCCTTGAATTGGAAAAGTTTCTACTTCAGAACAGCTCCAGTTTAGCTCTGACTGAATTATTCTCAAAGGCTCAAAGAAAAACTCTTGACATGCCTGTGTATCCCAGCAGGCATGACTAAAATTTCCAGAAGGATCTTTACCTTTTCTATCTCGAGTAGATACAGATCGAGGAAATCCTTTGGCTGACGCTGGGCCAAATCTTGACTGTGTTTCTCTGCCTCTTCCTTTATAATTAATATCCCTTTCTCAATGGACTCTTGTATCTTCTGATGAGATCCCGGGAGATGTCTCATTAGCCACGGAAACAATTCATTGAGCTACGTAGGAAGTAAAAACAAACTCCTATCAGTTCCTTGATGGTAATACAGGTAGTCCTCGACTTATAACTGTTCATTTAGTGACTGTTCAAAGTTACAACAACACTGGGAAAAAGTGACTTGTGACCATGGTTCACACGTACAACCACTGAAGCATCCCCATGATCACATGATCAAAAGTGAAGGGGGGGTCTGAATACTTTCTGAATGCATTGTATGACGGTTACAGTGTCCCGGGGGGGTGTCAGGGGATCCCCTTTTGCAGCCTTCTGACAAGCAAAGTCAACGGGGAAGCTGGATTCGCTTAAGAACCATGTGACTAACTTAACTGCAACGATTCACTTAACAACTTGGGCAAGAAAGGTCATAAAATGGGGCAAAACTCATTTAACAACTCTCTCGCTTAACAACAGAAATTTTGGGCTGAACAATGGTCGTCCGTTGAAGACAACCTGTATTAGGGCTTCTCGACCTGGGCTGCGTAACAAAGAAAACTACTAGATGCCAGAAAAACATTCTTGTAGTGATCCTAACCTTTTTATCCAGTACTGCGGGGGTCCCCAATCTTTTGGGCACCAGGGACCGGTCATATGGAGAGACGTTTTTCCGTGGACCAGAGGGGGCGTGGTTTTGTGTGCTGCCTGCATCCCGCGGATGGTGCTTTGCTTGTTTGTTCAGCCCAGTTGCTGGTATGCTGTGGCCCGGTACCGGTCCACAGACCGGGGGTTGGGGACCCCTGCAGTACTGCTTTGAATGTTGAATGGCAGAAGTAACAGGAACACCTCTGGGAAGGCGAGGAGTTGGAAAGTAACATCACACTGACTCACGTTGTAGTTACATCTACGTCCTAGTAGTCTAACTCCTGCAATTTGGAAGGAGACTTTAAGGGCCACCCAGATCACTAATTGATCTAGAAGGGCCGTTTCATTGAGGCTTCACAGAATTTAGGATATGTGGGCACCGTTTTCACTGGTAAACTTTTTTCTAAATTCTGTTCAAAATTTGGAGCGGATCTTCAAAATCCCTCAGTTCTGACTTCGGCCATAATATCTTTCTGAGAATAATGCTTTCTCCCTTCTGAAACTCTGCTTTACGTCTTCTTAGAACTGTTTCTTTATTTTCCTGTGCTGGTCTTTCTATTCTCTTTTTCCCCAGGAGTTTAAGTCGACATCCCTAGCAGTCCCTCCTCCCGTTTTTCCCCACACTAACCAACCAACCAACCAACCAACCAACCAACCAACCAACCAACCAACCAACCAAACAACCAAACAAACAAACAAACAAACAAACAAACAAACAAACAAACAAACAAACAAACAAACAAACAAACAAACAAACAAACAAACAAACAAACAAACAGAGGCTGATCTCAAATCCTCCAATGAGCTTCCATATAGTATCAGAAGGTGAACTTCAATCTGCTCTTCTTGACGTTCAACCTAAGTACAATACCTTAACCTTCCACCCCCATTCTCTGTCACAAAAGGGAGAATTTCCTATGTGGTTTATGTGATGTACTGAACTCTATTATGAACAGGTGCAGGGACCACGTGGCCTGCTAGCTAGACTTGCTGTCTGCAAGCCCAGGCAGCATGCTTTTGCGCGGGAGAAATACGTTGCATTCATTGGCTGACACCACCTCAAGCTCAATGTATAAAAATGGGCGGAGTCATTTTGTTTTCAGTTCTGTTTGTCTTCAATAACAACTTTGGTCTCTTCAATGCCTACCAACGCAAGAAACAAAACAGTTTCCAAAGAATCTTCCCATTGTAGCCCTAAAGCAAACGTTTAGTGGCAAAGGCCTCTCTGAATCTCTGGCTGACAGGTTAAGTGGCCTATGGCCATGAACTCTCCATACGTTACAGATGACAAATGATGAACTCATAAAATAAGCAAGTAGGAACAATGTAAGTTTGGAGAGCGATGTGGAGCAAACGTTGGACATTTTTCCTCCCAAGAACAAATAGTGTTAGCTTTACACCCAGAATTTGTCCAAGTCTCTGTGTAAAGTAAAACTTTAGTCTACTTGCCTGGATGTAGAAGCCACCCTAGTACAATGGTTTTCAGAGTGCTAATAAGAGACTTGGAAAGTTCTAAGGGACTCAATAAGAAAATGATTACTCACCAATAAGAAGGGAGAGCCCGCAAATTTTGTATAATTGCTAATGTCTTCTAATATCATCTGGAACTTTGTGTCTTCAGGAGAAAAGCAGTATCCAAAAGTCAAAAGGCAAATCACATTACAGATTGAACTCATGATGAATGGTAAAGGATCAATTGGCTGCCCTGTAAATGAAATTATAGATAATCATCTTAACAGCTTTCCAGCTTGGAGGAGCAGGACCTCCTGAAGAACTGAGGGAGATGGTTAGAAATATAATCTGATTGTTAAGGCAGGGGTCCCCAACCCCTGGTCCGCAGTATGCCAGGAACCGGGCCGTGCAAACAAGCGAAGCCCCATCTGCAGGATGCAGGCAAGCACGCGAAACCACACCCTCTCCGGTCCGCAAAAAACCTTTCTCCATGGAACCGGTCCCTGGTGCCCAAAAGGTTGGGGACCTCTGTGTTAAGGGATGGGAATAATGCTGGTTCTCTTCCTTCCTTCGGGGCTGTTTTCAGTCAGAGTTGATTTTGGGGGACCGGTCTTTCGCTAGAACCCTGTCCTTTGGAGTGTCTCACAGCTCAACTCTCTCCCCCAACCTATATGCAACATCTACACTGGGTGAGTTTGGGGTTTGGTATCGCAGTATTGGCCAGAGGAGGTTGTTGAGATTTGTCCTAGTTTTGGGAGGCTGTGCAGGCTTGGATGGGGAGGAACTATTTCCAACTCAATGATATTAGGTCTGCCTGGCTGTGGACGTTAGGATCACTTAGATCGAGAGATACACCACCTTTACCTTAGATGGGGTAGCACTTCCCTAGGCAAAAATAGGGTGTAAATGGGGCTCTTCCCGGACACCCAGGACACCCAAGGAACAGGTAGCAGCTGTCTCCTGGAAGTTCTTTGCAAAGCTTCCACTGGTGTTCTGGTTACACCTTTTCTTAGAACAGGAGGCCCTTCTGATAGTCATCTATACTCTGGTCATCTCACAGCCTGATTAGTACAATGTGTTCTATGTGGGGCTGCCCTTGAACCCCACCCAGAAGCTTCAGTTGGTCCACAATCCAGCTGCACACTCAGTCATGGACATGTCTCAGGATGCCCACAGACAACCTCTGTTTGTAAACTGAACTATCCATTTGCTTCCAGGTATGATTCAGGGTGCTGGATATAACCTACATGGCAGAGGGATTGGTTAGGTGAGGGACTGCCTATCTCCTGGCTTTATCTGCCAGGCCAATTCTATCCAGCATGGTTGACATGCTCTGGGTTTTTCAGTTAAGCAGGACCATCCACCAGGACCCTGGAAATGTGCCTTCTTTGCACCTGTCTGCTAGAATGAGGCTCCCCTTGAAATCCAGGTAGCCCCATTCTTTGGGTGTTCCAGAAGGCTTTAAAGATCTACCCTGCTAAGTTGGTAGGAATCCTTTACTGAACGACCAATATGTGTTTTGTGTTGATGTGAGCTGGATCCATATTTCATATTTTTACTTTGATTATATATTTGCCATTGTATTTCACTTTGTGAGCTACCCAAAGCTGATATGGCGACAGGTGATGCCTGCATTGAATGAATGAATGAAAAGGATTGGATTGGAAAACACACACACACACACAAAACAAAAACAAAAAACCCTGAGTCATGCAATTTCTTCCCAGTCTCCATATCCTCAAAGCACTCCTACCCTTTGTGCGTGCAAAGGTCTCCACCAGCTGATGGGTCACCTGTTCTATTTTACTCTCCGTGTCTTTCTTCCCCACTCCCAACGTGCGTAGAGCAGTTAGGGTAAAACGTCTCTGCTGCCTCCAGTTGTGACCGTTTGAAGATGAAATCCCTGAGGAATGAACGTGAGATCCATACTTTAAAAAAAGCCCCGTACGCATGACTTATAGTTTCCACGAATGATTGAAGTCTGTGAGGCAGAAGGATGGCAATCTGAAACTTCTTTGCAACCCTTTTGTTCTTCGTTTCCCTTGCACTTTATTCCACGTTCACTCACACGACTTGTCTGCTCTTTCCCATACATACCAAAGAGGGTCTAGGCCAGGGGTAGGCAACCTTGGCTCTTTTCTGACTCGTGGACTTCAACTCCCAGAATTCCTGAGCCAGCCATGCTGAGGGGAAAGGGAGAGGTTTCCAAGCTGAGCCATGCTGGCTCAGGAATTCTGGGAATTGAAGTCCACGAGTCATGAAAGGGCCATAGTTCCCCCACGCTGGCTCAGGAATTCTGGGAATTGAAGTCCACGAGTCATGAAGGGGCCATAGTTCCCCTACGCTGGCTCAGGAATTCTGGGAGTTGAAGTCCACCAGTCATGAAGGGGCCATAGTTCCCCCATGCTGGCTCAGGAATTCTGGGAGTTGAAGTCCACGAGTCATGAAAGGGCCATAGTTCCCCCACGCTGGCTCAGGAATTCTGGGAATTGAAGTCCACGAGTCATGAAGGGGCCATAGTTCCCCTACGCTGGCTCAGGAATTCTGGGAGTTGAAGTCCACCAGTCATGAAGGGGCCATAGTTCCCCCATGCTGGCTCAGGAATTCTGGGAGTTGAAGTCCACCAGTCATGAAGGGGCCATAGTTCCCCCATGCTGGCTCAGGAATTCTGGGAGTTGAAGTCCACCAGTCATAAAAGAGCCAAGGTTGCCTACCCCTGGTCTAGGACAATAGCCACGGCCAACTCGCCACGGGATAAGAGCTACCCTAATATCGAAGAAATGGTGGAATAGAATCATTAAAGAAAGGATGCCAAAGGAGGGGCAAAGTGAAACGTGAATGACAAAAATTAAAATATTTTTAAAATTATTTTAAAGAATTAAATTGAGTTCTTGAATTGTCCCGCAACAAGTTGGCTGCAGCGAGTTGTCCTATTGTGTACCAAGGGTCCTTCCTGTTACGGCCAAAAGAGAAGCACAAGGAAACAAGTAGATGTACAGTACATGACAACAACTTAGCCTCTCTAGGTTCTGCAAACTATAATCTATAGTTTCAACGTGTTTAAGAGTTTTTTTTTTAATGGTACACGTAGTCCACAATTTATGATCGGTCACTTAGTGATCATTCAAAGTTGCAAACTACCTGAAAATGGGAACTTACGACCCGGATCCAAAGTTACTATGGTCAGACCCTCCCCTCGTGGTCACATGACCCTACTTTGGGCACTTGGCAACCAAGGTGCATTTATGTCCATTTTCAGAGTCCTGTGGTCATGTGACTGCCTTTTATGATGGTTTTGCTGAAAACCAGAACTTACTTCTGTTTTTGGGCAAAACTGCAACCATGGTGTTTGCATAATGACCACTGCAAAAAACATCGTAAAATTGGATCGGTTGTGTTTTTATAATCATTACAATTTAGGACCCTAATGGACAGGCTCCATTATGGTCTAACCCGAGGACGTGTATAGAAAATAGGCAGCAGGATTGTATTTCTTTCTTCTACACAAAACACACTCCTGTCTTATTCTATTATTTTCATATTACTTCAAGTTTAAATAAAAATAGAAATAGCTGTAATCTATAAATTCCTGTATCTATACTCTATTTAACAGAATAACAGAATAACAGAGTTGGAAGGGACCTTGGAGGTCTTGTAGTCCAACCCCCTGCTCAGGCAGGAGACCCTATAGCATTTCAGACAAATGGTTGTCCAATCTCTTCTTGAAAACCTCCAGTGTTGGAGCACTCACAACTTCTGGAGGCAGATTGTTCCACGGATTAATTGTTCTAACAGTCAGGAAATTTCTCCTTAAATTCTAAGTTGCTTCTCTCCTTGATTAGTTTCCATGTTGCTTCTTGTCCGGCCTTCAGGTGCTTTGGAGAACAGGTTGACCCCCTCTTCTTTGTGGCAGCCCCTTAGATAGCAATAGCACTTAAACTTATATACCGCTTCACAGTGCTTTACAGCCCTGTCTAAGCATTTTACAGACTCAGCATACTTGCCCCCCAACAATCCTCAATTTACCGACCTCGGAAGGATGGAAGGCTGAGTCAACCTTGAGCCAGTGAGAATAGGAACTCAGCAGAATTAGCCTGCAATATTCCATTCTAACCACTGCTCTACCAGGGCTCTTAGATATTGGAAAACTGTCACTTTCTTTTCATTAAACTAAACATACCCAATTTCTGCAACCATATTTCATATGTTGTAGTCCCCTAATCTCCTTGTTGCTCTTCTCTGCACTCTTTCTAGAGTCTCAACATCTTTTTTACATCGTGGTGACCAAAACTGGATGCAGTATTCCAAATGCGGTCCTACCAAGGCATTATAAAGTGGTATTAACACGTCACGTGATCTTGATTCGATCCCTCTGTTAATGTAGCCTAGCACTGTGTTGGCTCCTTTGGCCGCTGCAGCACACTGCTGGCTCATATTTAAGTATTTGTCGACTAGGAGTCCAAGATCTTGCTCACAATTACTACAATTGAGCCAGGTACCACCTATACTATACTATTCCTGCTAGCTTGGTGTCGTCTGTAAATTTGATGAGTTCCCCATCTATCCGCTCGTCCAAATCGTTGATGAAGATGTTGAAGAGCACTGGGCCCAGAACAGAGCCCTGGGGCACCCCACTACACACTTCCCTCCATGTAGATGTGGTTCCATTGAGGACCACACGCTGAGTACAGCTGGTCAGCCAGCTACGGATCCATCTGGTGGTGATGCTGTCTAACCCACATTTTTCTATCTTATCAAGTAATAGATTGTGGTCTACTTTATCAAATGCCTTACTGAAGTCCAAGCAAATTATATCCACAGCATTTCTCTGGTCCACTAGTTTTGTCACACTGTCAAAGAATGTAATAAGATTTGTCTGGCATGATCTGTTTTTGACAAACCCATGTTGGCTTCTGGTTATGACTTTGTTTGCCTCTAGGTGTTCACAGATTCGTTGCTGTGTGTGTTTCAAGAGTTTCCTTGTAAGACTGGAGTAAATTTCCCAGCCATTCTGGAAGGTTAATTCTCATGGTGCACTTTGACAGACTTTAAGAGGCAAATTTTCATTTCAGGTTTAGTAAAGTTAAATTCACGTTTCGTAAATAAAAAAGATAAATAAATTTGGGGCACTTCTTTAGCCTTGAAGCAGACAAAGAGAACAGCAACTGATCTGCACAAACCTACTGTCTGAACAGAAGCATTTCAGAACCGAATGACGTGGCTACTAAGCACAATTTCACATCCTGAAAAAAACCCAAAGCATCCACAGGTATCAAATGCTGTCAAATGCTTCTTTGACCATCTCCATGCTTGAACTTAATGTGAGGAACAAATAATATTCACATTTCTGCAGTTAAATGACAATAAAATATCTTGGTCTTCAGAAGAACTTACCTTTACCTTTACTTATTTTTAAAAGAAAAGTTGAAAGGGGTCGATCGGCAAAATCTTGTGAATGGTTGATCACGCTTTCCTTCATCGCATGAAATCCAGAAATGACTACTACCGGTTTATGCCACAACCACATAGTGTAAATGTCTCCATTTTCCTTTCTCAGCTGATATTTGGGGCAGAAAAAGAGAAAACAGCTGGGACTTTATAGCAGATGAACCGTCATCACCTTTATATTGACCGGAGCAAGAATTACTATCCCATCTCCTCTGTGATCAAAAATGAGTTTTAGATGAGATGGCAAAGAACACCCAAAGATGCTTTTTCAAGAGGTAACTGGACTTTCTTGTTTTTCCTTGAAGACATTTCGCTTCTCATCCAAAAAGCTTCTTCAGTTCTTCAGAAGCTCTGAAGAAGCTTCTTGGATGAGAAGCAAAATGTCTTCAAAAAACCCCCCAAGAAAGTCCAGTTGCCTTATGAAAAAGCCTCCTTGGGACAATTATGACCAGGATGACTGAGAATCTCTATAGACATGGCAAAGAACAGTTCCAGAGAAATTGGGATTTCCTTTCCGAACAGTTTGGGTCCCTTCTCTGCTTTCCTAAGCCACTTAGCTCCTGGAGTGCATAAAAGAGAAACAGCCATGAGCTCCAGGTAAGCATCAATCAGAAGATTTTAACCTGCCATTATCTAGACCAGGGGTCTTCAAACTTGGCCCTTTTATGACTTGTGGACTTCAATTCCCAGAATTCCTGAGCCAGCATGCTGGCTGAGGAATTCTGGGAGTTGAAGTCCACAAGTCATAAAAGGGCCACGTTTGAAGACCCCTGAACTAGACCAATGGTTATCAACCTTTTCTTCACTATGGACCCCCTTTAAATACCTTTTCACAAACCATGGCCACGGACCCCCAAGACTTAACTCAAGATTTAAGTCATAACATTTCTTCAAGCCTTCACAGATCCCCTGTGATGACATTGCAGCCCCTCCCCCCACAGTTGAGGGACCCCAGGCTGAGAACCACTGATGGCAGAATCTGTGAAATTTGTCCCAAAGATGTTCTTTCAAAAAGCAACTGGACTTTGTCTTTCCCTGAAGACACTTCGCTTCTCATCCAAGAAGCTTCTTCAGTACTCACTGAACTGAACTGGCTGAACTGACGGTCAGAACTGAAGAAGCTTCTTGGATGAGAAGCGAAATGTCTTCAAGGAGAAACAAAGTCCAGTTGCCTTTTGAAAAAGCACCTTTGGGACAACCATGACCTGGATGACTGAGAATCTCCATAGATCATCTGTGAAATTGTTTCAGAAGGCTATTGACCACTTGGAAAACCGGAAGTTGAGTCAGAAGAAGCCATACTCAGCACAAGAGTTCCGATAGCTTTTTCCGTCAAGTGGACCCAGAATCTTCCCCTTTGAATGTGTCTCTGAATTTGAACGCAGCTTCATAGAGCTCTTTCCTGCTTTAGTCCCTCTCCTAGTTTTATCTGTTTTACCCCCATGCATATATGAACTTCAAAGGGGATGGACAATGCTAGCGCCAAACATCTTAAAATCATGTGGGATATATGAAGGTTTGGGGAGCCGTCCATTTTAGATCAAGTTGCTTTCCTCCTGAATTAAAGGCAGGAGGCCATATCAGTCAGGCTGTGAAGAAACATTCAGTTACAGCTGAAGCAGGGGGCTGGACTAGAAGACCTCCAAGGTCCCTTCCAGCTCTATTCTATTCACTTTATTTCACTGCTAATTGCAGTACTGTAACTACAGTAATTACAGGAGTGGCCTTTTACATTTTAACTCTTATATACTGTTTTTATCTTTTGAAATTTTATTGTGCCCTGCCCAGAGTCCCGACAGACAGACAGACAGACAGACAGATTACCTTAGTTAAACTATCCATAGACAACTTGGTCCCAATCCGCCAGAGTCCACCAATGAAAGGAAGAGGAAGAGGACCAGGAGGGTAATGTCTGCTTTTCCAGAGCAGCTTTAAAAAATCCAGGATCAGAAAACCCACCAGCAGAGCAGTGAGGACTTCCCAGATCCCTGCCATCCTTCGGGTTTCTCTTCTGTTTTCTGTTGCAAACTGAATCTCTCCTTGGTTCCGCTGCCAATGGTTATTTGCAAAATTGCCTTTTTGAGCGTTCCAAAAACCTGGTCTGGATCTTGGAATTGATCTGCGCCAAATCTTTCTATTTCAGAGACAGAAAAACCAGTTATCCATATAAACTAAAGCAATAGCAAACTTACTTAAAAGTACAAAAAAAATGTAAGGTCCCAGTCCCTTACGTGAACTTGAGATACCGTATCAATCTAATCTGATAACCCAAGCAGAGACTTCTTGATCAAGCAGCAGTTTATTTGATCAAATTAAGCAGCTGGGTGGCCAACAATCTGGAACGCTGGCAGAGTTACGTCCAGAAGTGCCACACTTTAGAAAGTTAGTAGCATTGCTTTATACACTTTGTTAGCCAATGAAAATCAGACACCAGATCCACTACATCATAAGAAAGACATCAATCATTCCTGTACACTCCCTTATTCCCTCCTTCAGTATATCGCATCCATATACATGTTTCCCACGCTTGCATGAAATTTCTCTGGTGCAAAAGCCAATTACAAAAAGCAAGAAAGAAACAGTTAGACTAAACAATTTCCCTTTGTTCCAGAACCCTTCATTCCCCCCTTTAATTTTGTAACAGAATGCTTTCTGTTACTTGGTGACCAATGACGTATATTCCTTTGTTATTAGGGTGATAATCAGGACCTTGGCTGGCTTACGGGGTTTATCACTACTTACAGAGGATGCTATGACCTTCATCCCCAAGATGGTAGAAGTAACTGTTTTTTGGATAACAGGAATCAAAGATGGCAAAACCAAAAGACCTCTAAATGCTAACATAACCAGAAAATTTTTCCCTTCGCCAATCACCAAAGATCTCTCCAAACCAACTTGTGTCCATGGCAGCTGTCCAGGTTTCCGAAGAAGCTGGGTGTATTTCCTCCACACACACAGGCAGCAACATGTAAAAACAAAAACCATACCCACCCTTGTTTTTACAAAAATTTCTTTTGTAGTGTTATTTTAACCAATTAATTTTCTTTATCTTACCGTACATGATGTTCTCGCCTTGGGTTAATGGAGGTTCCTGTGCAAGCTTTGTATAGAGAAGCAAAACAGCATTATGTTATACTAAATGCCCTTTGTTGTGTCCTGGGCCTTGCTGAGTCATTCAGCAAGGCTCAGGAACTCTGCAGATGGTTGCAGAGACCCGGGCAGACCACATGTCTGCCTGGGACCCAGACAGGCTGTCTCCAGCCTCGCGTGCATGCGCGAGGCGGGAGAATAGCCTGCATTCATTGGTTGAGCATCCCCTTTGCAAGGGGAGTATAAAAGGGCTTGTTGCCATTGTTCACTTGCTTCTGTTCAGTGAATGTACCAATAAAGGAACATCTTTGGATCAACTGCCTCATCTCCATGTCTGCTATGCGAACAGAACACCCTTGATTTGTAATTATTTCTAATAAGCTTGCAGTCTAACAATTCTATTAAGCATATAAACAAGAGTCCTATAACTTATACATTCCATCTTCTTGCCACGTAGTAGGTCCATCTGGGACAGTCCAGATGAGGGTGGCATCTGTTAGATTGGTCCATAAGGTAGACAGTTGGGGAATGTTTGCCATGGGAGTTTGGGGTTAGGCCGAATCGGTGGTAATCCACCAAAAGGATACTGAGGTGCTTACCTACAAGGGATGTTCACACCTAAGTCTCCCCAAGGTTTTTACCAGAACCTTCTGTATCTATAACAGATGCTTCCCGCTATGGAAGTGGTCAGAATCCACATATTGGGTCTATTGGTGGCTTTTCCCAGTGAGATTTTGACTAGTCGGGGCAGTAAAATTTATTTCACGTGCTTCCCAAGGCCATTGTTCACCCATGCTAGTACCCACACACGTATAACAGTTAGTCACATTTAGGAATGAAGCAATTCTTTTGGGCCAGATCAATAAAAAGATTCTTTGATACTGTGGTTTCCAGTTCATCGTAAAAAGAATAAAAAATTCAAAAATGTTTCTGGGACGGTGGTAAAATAGTGTCAAGTTGAACCCATATTTGTGTCTGGTTCAATCGATAGCTGGTCCAAATGATGCTGAGAAGTCTGCTGGTCTGGTTATCTCGAAGCACACCGGGTTGCAGGAATCAGCATTCCACTGAGAAGTGCTGACTCCTTTAATCACATTGAATTTTCCTTCGATTGTGCCAGGTTGGGTAGGATGTATAAACACACTTTGTGTGAAATGAGTAGGCCTGTTTCCACCATCGCTCCACACTTAGTCCACTTAGCTTGATTATAGCCAATAGCTGTACATGCATCAAAGGAGATTCTGGCATTTGTCCATGATTTGGAGCATTCTTTGAATAAGTGACTAAATGAGTGGACTAATGAAATGCTGTGGATATAGTATACTTGGACATCAGTAAAGCATTTGAGAAAGTAGGCCATAGCCCACTTCTTGATAAGACAGAAAAATGTGGGATAGACAGCATTATTACCAAATGGACCCACAACTCTTAGCTGTATCATGACTACGCTGATAGTGCTGGGGGTTATTTTTTTTTTATTTTTTTTTTACCTGCTATAGGTTTTGTTGTTTTGTTGGGATGTTTTTACTGGGTTTTATTCCTTGTTAGCACCCTAGAGCAAGGGGTCTCCAAACTCTGAGACTTGTGGACTTCAACTCCCAGAATTCCTCAGCAGCCTCTGGGAGTTGAAATTGGAGACCCCCATGCCCTAGAGTAATGGGTTTGAGAGGGATGAATTAATGAATGAATGAATGAATGAATGAATAAAAGCAAATATTTTCCCCAACTTGCCTCTCCGACCCTCCGTATTTTTAAGATCTTTCAACATCTGCCTGACTTATTTCTTTATTAAATGTATATGCTGCCCCTTTCACTATCAGTGTGACTCTGGGTGGCTCACAACAGGATAAAAGCAAGAATAGGAAAAGGTTAAACATATTTTTTAAAAAGCTTAAAATCAATAAAATAAGGATTGGCTACAACTAGGACCCAGCACAGGTAATCCTCGACTTACCACCATAATTGACCCCAACATTTCTGTTGCTAAGCGAGACAGTTGTTAAGTGAATTTTTGCCCCATTTTACAACCTCATTTCCATAGTTGTTAAGTGAATCACCACAGTTGTTAAGATAGTCACATGGTTGTTAAGTGAATCTGGCTTCCCCCTTGACTTTGCTTGTCAGAAGGTCGCAAAAGGGGAACACGTGAGCCCGGGACACTGCGACCGTCATAAATAGGAGCCAGTTTGCCAAGCGTCTGCATTTCGATCACATCACCATGGGGATGCTGCGATGGTTGTAAGTTGTCATGGCCCCATCAGATCCCAGTTCGGAGGAAGAGGAGGAGTTGGAACTGGGACCGTCTGACGGGGGTGGCACGTCTCCCTTGGCCTGTTTGGAGAAGCCGGGGCTGAGGACGATGCTGTCCCAGGCCCCTCAGGCATTAGGGGAGATGGTCAACCGGACGGAGAGCTGCCTGTCTTCACAGACACAGGGAAGGATCCGCTGATGACAAGCAGGGGTTTCCTCCTCCTCCTCCTCCTCCCAGCACTGATGATGTTACCTAGTTGGGCAATGAAATGTCTGCAAGAAAATCACCAAGCTCAGAGAGCACCAAGAACTCCACAGTCCTCCTCCTCCTCCTCCACCACCACCACCACCACCATCATCACCACTACCATCATCTCTTCCTCTTCCTAGTCACCAGTCAAGGCCAAGAATAAAGTATGTTGCTTCATACTGCTTTACAGAGCTCTCTAAGCCAGGACTCCCCAACCCTTGCGACGTGGTCCAGTGCCAGGCTGTGGAAGCGGCGGGCAAGTGCGTGCACAGCTCCACTTGCGTGAGTGGTGGGTGGGCATGCTTGCACGAAAAGCTCCATTTGGGCAAAGGGCAGGCCCATGGGCCCGCCTAGTGGTGGTATTCAAATACGTGAACAACCGGTTCTCTGTGTGGATGCTGGTTCCGGAAGTCCATTCTGGGCCTGGGCAACAAAAAAGTAGCTACCGGTTCTGCCAAACTGGTGCGAACTGGCTGAATCCCACCACTGGGCCCGCCACTTGTGCAAATGGAGCTGCAAATGCACATATAGGGTTTGTAAAAATGGGTAAAAATCTATTCTTGTTCTTAGCCTAACTGCTGCCATTTTGCTTCTGTAAACTGTGCTTGTGTTAGGGACGCCATTTTATGAAGGCAGGAAGAACACTTACACAGACCCAGAGACAAGGAAAAGAGCGGGAAAAGAATGGAATGTGATTGGCTAATACTATGTGTACTGACATGTGTAACTCTGTGATTGGCTGTTGCTGCCTGTATAAGGAAATGCTTGACTGACCAAGGTCTGGCACTTCTGAACGCAGCTGCCAGCGTTTCCACCCAGCAACTTCACTTGATCAATTAAAGCGCTGTTTATCTTGGAAGCCTCCGCTTGAGTCTCCTGATTTGCCCTCTTGGATCCTCACGTTCTTCGGGTAGCGGTTGACCCTCACACACGCATGCCCACCGCTTGCACGGAACTATCCCCTCTTCTCCTCCTCCCCCGCCAGTCTGCCAAGCTGGAAAGATTGGGGACCGCTGCTCCAAGCGGTTTTACAGAGTCAGCCTCTTGCCCCTCTCAACAACCTGGGTCCTCATTTTACCGACCTCGGAAGGATGGAAGGCTGAGTCAAGCTTGAGCCGGTCAGGATCGAACTGCTGGCAGTGGGCAGTGAATTAGCCTGCAATGCTGCATTCTTTAATGACTGCACCAACCGGGCTCAGCTTGTAAAAAAGATTAAAAAGATTGTAAAACTGGATGGGTCCCACTTAACAACCACCCTGCTGAACAATGGGAGTTCTGCTCCCAATTGTGGTCTTAAATCAAGGATTAACTATATTGGAGGATCCTTCCCTGAGATTATGCTGACGATTTATTGCTATCATACCTTAAAAAAGAAAATTACAGAAATCACTTTGGACAATATGCAAGGTAACCAGAATAGAGACAGGTTCAGAGAATAAATGCTAACAATTTGTATTAATCAAAAATCAACACTTGAAAATAGTAGAATGTTAATGCAATTGTGAAATTTGAATTAATTCATTGCATGGGTTTTTGGCTTTCCTTTTTTACTTTATTTCTTCTCCTCCCTCCCCCCCTCCCAGTATTTTTCTTTGTTATTTACTTCTTTGTTTCTAATGTTTTTCTACTTTTCTTCTTGCTTCGTTTTCCTTAATTCTTTTGTCCCCTTTTTAGCTAGCCTAGTTTAGTCTTTCTGTTTTATGATAGTGTTTCTTACTAACTCCAAAGCCTACGCTGCCCACCTGGCAGAATTGGACTTCAAGTTTCAGAGGCAGCCTTACGTTCCAGATGTGATCAGCCATGGTGGCACCATCTTTAGAATGCAGCATTGCAGGCTATATCTGCCCCCTGCCAGCAGTTCGACCCTGACCAGCTCAAGGTTGGCTCAGCCTTCCATCCTTCCGAGGTCAGTAAAATAAGGACCAAGATTGTTGGGGAGCAAGAGGCTGACTCTGTAAACCGCTTAGAGAGGGGCTGTAAAGCACTGTGAAGCGCTATATAAGTCTAAGTACTATTCCTTCCTTCCTCCCTACCTCGCTGCCTTCCTCTTTTCTTCCTTGCATCCTTGCATCCTTCCTTCCTTCCTTCCTTCCTTCCTTCCTTCCTTCCTTCCTTCCTTCCTTCCTTCCTTCTTTCCTTCCTTCCTTCCTTCCTCCCATTCTCTTGCCTGCCTGCCTTCTTCTTTCTTTCTTTCTTTCTTTCTTTCTTTCTTTCTTTCTTTCTTTCTTTCTTTCTTTCTTTCTTCTTCTTTCCTTCTTCTTTCTTTCTTTCTTTCTCCTCCTTCCTTCCTTCCTTTCCTTCCTGCCTTCTTCCTTACTTCCCATCCTTCCTTCCTTCCTTCCTGATAATAGCTAGATATAGCTAGATGATAGATGATACATACATGATATAGATAGATAGACAGACAGACAGATATCACGTCACCCTTAGTCCTTCTTTGCAAGAGACATGCCAGCCACCAAATTCCTCTTTCCCTTCCTTTGCAGGAAAACCCATGAATCCTTATTTGGCCCTGAGCCTCGTGGTTTGCAACGTGATTTGTGTTATGGTGTTTGGATATCGTTTCTCCATAGAAGACGAGACTTTTCATCAGCTGCTGGAAGCCATGGAGAAACTTTGTAATTCAGTGGTACATGTTAACTTTTTCAGTCTAGTTCCAATACTACACCATCCGGGGCTTCCTCGGTCCTCTCTTCTTCTGGTGGTATGCATTTTCCCACACTGGGCAAATACAATTCATGTTGCTATTAATACATATACAATTAAATATAGATATCTTCATCACATTTTTCTGGTATTATACATAATATCGATAGTGTCAATTTATAATATCTTTTGTAGCCAGAACATTTCTCAATTGCATTTGCACTTAAAATCCATTTGTTCAACCAATATCCGTTTTGTCTCGCTTTTTAAAATTTTTAATTTCCCATCAATGTTCAAAATATCTCTAGTGCTTATAATTTTCTCATAATAAATTACATTTGGGTAACCAAAAGCTTCCCTTATTCAAACTCTTTTAGAATTTTCATATTTCCCATCTCATAACAAAGTATGATATTCTAGTTACAAATCCTATCCTTTTAATTATAATAATACTTTTATTTCTAACAATTATCTTTTTTCTTAACCATATTCAAACACCTGTTTAATAGTATAATATCCCATCTAATATGTCAAAGCCTCTATTTTCTTCAGTCTTACTCTAGCTTTCTTCCTTTGCCAAATAACTTTCCAAGTCAGTGCATTTGAATCATCAAGTAATTCTTCCTCTGTTTTTGTATATATTGTTTGGAATGAGGAAGAGAATTTGATTGAAGTATTTTTGGAAGAATGCTCAACCCATTTATATTCATTAAACAACCTCCATCCTTCTCCTTCAGTTTTTCTTTTCATTTCTTGTTTGTCAATATTCAGCATTTCTCCTAACAGCTTTATCATCCGTTCGATCAACTCTTCTTCCATATCCTCAAATGTGTTCTGAGATCTTGACAAGTAAGATATCATTTCCATTTCCTGTGTTATCACTGCATCTTCTATTTTTTCATTTGTCTGTATCTGTCTATTAATTCCTTCCTTTAGGTCCTCCATCTTTGGATCCATTTCTTCTAATTTTCCTTCGGGTTTTGGGGTTACTAGTTCCTTATTTGTAGTTGTTGTCTGGATTTGTAAGTTTAGGTAAGAAAATTGTTCTTTAATCTCATTTGCGTTATTTTTAGTCTCATCATGAAATAAAACAATTGTCTCTTGGATTGATTTCAACATAGAAAGAATTTCTTTCTGAGATTCATTAACATTTTCTTGTTATATCAAGCTGGGGACAAGTGTTAAAAGATTTTTTTTTTTACCATTTAAGGCTAAGTATGGAGCACCCATTTTGTTTTTATATGTAGTCTTTATAGTCCAATAGGGTCCCCAACATAGATAAGCAGCCCAAGAGGTTGTTTTTTTCCTTTTCCCAGCTGCAGTCTGCAAAAGTGAAAGTTTCCAGGAACAACAAAGAGTCTTATCTAAGTCCGGGCTTCAAGCCAAGTTTCCTTTAAGCATAATAAATTGTAGTGCCGTGATTTCGCCACTAGATGTCATTGACATCGTCTTCCAGCTTTCCAAATCCAAGCCTATTTTACAGACTTTCAAATATCTTTTTTTTAAAAAAAAAGTCTCAAAGATACCTTTAGTCCCCAAATTTCAAAACTATATATCTGTATTAATTCCAAATAGTTTTCTCTATTTTCCCCCAAAGCAATTAATTAGCTGCTTTCCTTTTCCTGAGGGAGCGGGGCAAAAACTTCCCTTCCCTCTCTCAATGAGGTGGATTCTTTGCTTTGGGCATTTTTTTTCCAGGAAAGTAATTTTAAGGTAATAAAAAGAGGATAAAATCTCACCCAGTTCCATCCACATTGCTCAAAAATTGCTAGTTAGTGCTTATCTTCAGTTGCCAGCAGCTTGTGACTGGCCACACGAATGTAGCCATTCTTTCCCCCGCCAGTTTGGAGGCTTCCTCAGATCCAGTGGAAGGACCACAACCCCCTCCACAATCGACAAGGGTCCCCTCCTTCTTCGTTGCCTCTTCAGGGCAACTTTTGACCCTTTTTAAGGTCCCCAGCGGTACGAAATCGAATGTGGAAGACAGGACTCCAACCCTCCATCCGTCATGCCGCGACGCCTAAACGGAAGTTCCTTCTTTCCTTTTTCTAAAGACAACCAAAATATTACGGTCACTGAACAGGCCTAGAATGTGGAGGGTCAAAAACCTGCAGTGGGTATTAAAGGCTAGCCAGAAAGCAGGCCTATCCACAGGGAGAGGAGTCCAAAAGTCAAAATGGCAGCCACGATGGTGCAATTGAGGACCCGTCCCCATTTTTTGTGGGTCACACATGTAGCACAGATGTGAAAGGGACAGATCTTTGATTGAATTGTGGTGGCAGCCATCTTTTTGACCGCAACCTTGCTGAGTGAGATTGGTTGGGTTTCCCAAGTACTGATAGTCCTTGAGTTACGACCATAATGGTGCTGGCCCATCATGGTCGTAAATTGTGATGGTTCTAAAACAGGTCAGTCACATGATTTTACACTCTTTTTTTTGTGGCAATCATTAACCAATTCTACCGTCTTTAAAGCAAATGCCACCAACATTAAGCAAAGCAATGGTTCAATTTGGACACGATTTTGCCCCACCCAAAATAGAAGTAAATGCTGGGTTTTTTTTAGCAAAAACATCATAAAACACGCTATGTGGAATGCTGATGTGGCCTAATTTCTGAGCTGCCAAAGTTTGATCACATGTCTGGTGTGGTGTGGTGTGAAGGATAATCATCAGAACTTGAATCTGGATTATAAATTACTCCCCCCCCCAGGTGGGTCTGTCAAAACATTGGGACTTGCTAAGTGACTGATTGTAAGTTGAGGACTACCTGCATGTATGTCCCTTTTCGATTCCCTTTTGCTAATATGCTGATGTACAAAACTCCTGCTTAAAGTATTTTGAAAACCCTTATCTCTGAGGTTTTGCACAAATAATCCAAAAAAGAACAGCCGCTTGTCTTTGGAGATTCTCAGTCATCCAGGTGACGGTTGTCCCAAAGGTACTTTTTCAAAAGGCAACTGGACTTTTTTCCCTTGAAGATGTTTCGCTTGTCATCCAAGAAGCTTCTTCAGTTCTGACTGAATGGTGGAGAATGGAAGGATGTATATTTTTGGAGTCATCTGGCCGTTAGTATTCTCCCTGAGAGCCATTAAAGTGGCCTCAATGACCCTCAGGAAGAGTACTAAAGACCAGATGACTGCAAAGAATATAAATCCTTCCATTCTCCACCAGTCAGTCAGAAGTGAAGAAGCTTCGTGGATGACAAGTGAAACGTCTTCAAGGAAAAACAGAGTCCAGTTGCCTTTTGAAAAAGCATCTTTCAAAGACAAGGACAGCCAGATTATTAAGATGAAAAATCCCTGATAATGATACTCTGAAACAGTTCCCCTCTAAGGGGAAAACATATTCTCGGACTTTATTCTAAAGAACAGTTACATCAATTTGAGACTCTAGACTTAATGTTCTTATGTCTTCCTGCTTTATAGTTTTATTTAACAAGGGACCTGGAATTCTGCCTCAGTAGTGTGTTCTACTAAAGTAAAAGGTAAAAATGCCTGGACATTCTCAGAAACCCTAAAAAGGAGAATACAATGCTGATATATTGCAAATACAACAGAAAGACGAAAAGACAAAAGCAATAAAAATAAGAAAAATAAATAAAGAAAAATAAGAAAATAATCACTCACTGACACTCAGACTTTCTCTTATGCCTCTTCCTCCAAAGATGTTCAAAACAACCTGAATTTAATTCATCCTGGAGTAAAGGAAGCAGCGTAGAATGTTCTCGTCACATCAAAGTCTTGATCATTTCTGCCAAGATTGTTCTCCAGGATTTTGCTCTCAAATCAGTTCCTTTTCCCTCTGTTTAATCCCTATTTCTTTATTATTAATGATACGGCCAGCCATCTCAGGTGATTTTTCTTCTCTTCTGCCAGCTGTACAATATGCTCCCCTGGATTATGCCATATGTCCCAGGACCTCACAAGAGGGCATTATCCTTGCGTGACTTTGTTTGGTCATTCATAAGAGAGGAGATCAAGAAGCACCAAGAAGCAGATCATGGAGAAAAAGGCCAAGACTTCATTCATTTTTACCTGGCTGAAATAGAGAAAGTAAGTGGGTGCTCTTTTTGTGTGTGACTGTTAGATACCTTATCGTATAAAGGCTTCCCAACCTTGGCAACTTCAAGACGGGTGGACCTCAACTCCCAAAATTCCCCAGCCAGCAAGCTGAATAGTAGCCTTGAGTATTGTCTTCTCTCGGGATTGTGTCAATGCAGCATCGGAGAGGAGGCCAGGGCTCTGAGACCCCTAGGAGCAAATGCCTGCCTTTCTTGGCCCTGCCTTCCTCAAGGGAGAAGGTTGCAGCTGTTGAAACTGGCAATGTCAGAAAGTCTGTTTATATATAGCACTGCAGAGCAAACAAAGAGTACAGTCACCATGTGCTTTACTGCTCAACTGTTTTAAACTCTAACAGGAAATAGGAAACTCTCCCCAGAATAAATAGAACCATAGATTATAACCATAGATGCAAACTAAACACTGCCATCTACTGGCTGAATGATTCTGTAGTTGTTGTGATACAAAATGCATTCAAACATGGATTCCATCAGGCAAGGACTGGAAGGAAGTGATGGCCCTCAAGGTTTCTCAGGTATTCATTTCTCCATTTTTGTTCTGCAGACGAAAAACCACCCCAACCTCGCTATGAGGAAAAGAACATGGTTCAGAGCATCTTTGATCTCTTTGTGGGGGGAACAGAGACATCAGGCACCACTCTCTACTGGGCACTGTTGTATATGGTGCTTTATCCTGACATTCAAGGTGAGAGAAGAATCATAAGTTGGATGAGATAGAAGGGACCTTTATAGCCCAACTATACTCAATGCATGAAGCTGCTGGTAGCATCTTCATTTGTAATTGACAATTATTATTGGAAGAATTCTTTAGTTATAGGTAGTCCTCAACTTACAATCATAATGCTGTTTTTATAAAATCCTCCCATATTTCATTATAATTATTTACTTTAATGGTCCCTTTTTTAAATTTAATTTTTGTTGTTAATTTATCATTTATTGCCATATTCCATATTTCATTATACCACTCATTTCTTTGAATAACCCAATTCCGTCTCCAATATTTAGCCATCACTAATCTAGCTGCCATTATTAAATTTACAATCAATTCCTTTTTTGCTTCATTTATATCTTGTTTTTCCACCAGTAACAGTAATGCAATCCTCGGTGACATATCTAAATTTACATTCAAAAGTTCTCGAATTTCCCTAAACACCATGTCCCATATCTTTTGTGCGCTATCACAATCCCACCACATATGTTTATATGTTCCAATCTCTTTCTCGCACCTCCAACAAATATTTGTATATTTAACATCTATTTGATTTAATTTGCGTGGTGTTAGGTATCATCTCCATATCACTTTATATCCATTTTCCTTAACTCTAACTGGCATATTCTTATATACTCTTCTATTCCAAATATTTTTCCAATCTTTATCGTTTATTTCTCCTAAATCTGTTTCCAAAATTAATTTTAAACCTTTTGCCTGATCTTCTAGTTCAGTTAATATTGTATATATTTTCCCAATTCTTCCTTTACCTATATATTCTTCATTTATCTCATTTTCTTTTACAACCATTTCAAATTTTGTTAACTGCCTATCTTTCACCTCAAATTTTTCTTCCATTTTTATCCATTTCTCTAATTGTATTAAATTCAACCAATTTAATTTAATATCTGATAAAACATTCTTTTATATTCTTTATCTTGTTCTTCCAGTCTTCCCATTTATATATCTGATTTTTTTTTTTAATTTACTAATCCATTCTTTCAATTCGATCTTAGTGAATTTCTCCATTTCCACCCCCGGTGTTAAAGGAGAAATTCCTGGCATTAACCGATATCTCCATTTATTCCATAGTTCTATCAAATTTTTTAAAAAGGGATTTTTGCCGTTGTTAAATGACCGTGTGGGTTATTAAGTGGAGCATGGGGTGCCTCAGGAGTGGCGGACTCGGCCCTGTGGTCAGTCATAAGGGCAGGTGGTTCGCCAAGCACCTGAATTTTATTCACAAGATCCCAGGCACCGACTAACTTCAGGAAAAGGTCATAAGTCTCTTCATTTAGCATCGTCATAATTTTAAACCGTTGCTGTCATAAGTAATGGTCATAAGTCAAGGGCTACCTGTAATCAAGATGTCAAGATGTTTTTTCCCCTCTCAAAGTATGAGATGGTCCAAGTAGGGCTTGACTTTTGCCTGTTCAGGCCACTGGCATGATAAGAACATATAAATCACAGAGGGTGAATGGAGTGTTGGGGGAAGACTAGAAGACCTCCAAGGTCCCTTCCAACTGTATTCTATTTAATTAATCAGTGGAACAGAAGTTGCCTCCAGAGGTTTTGAGTGCTCCATCACTGCAGGCTTTTAAGAATAGAATAGAATAGGATAGGATAGGATAGGATAGGATAGGATAGGATAGGATAGGATAGGATAGGATAGAATAGAATAGAATAGAATAGAATAGAATAGAATAGAATAGAATAGAATAGAATGGGACTTTGGAGGTCTTCTAGTCCAGACCCCCGCTCAAGCAGGAGAACCTATACCATCTCAGACAAGTTACTGTCCAGTCTCTTCTTAAAAACCTCCAGTAATGGAGCACCCACGATTTCTGGAGGCAAGTTGTTCATTGGTTAATTGTCCTCACTGTTAGGAACTTTCTCCTTAATTCTAGGTTGCTTCTCTCTTTGGTCAGTTTCCAACCATTGTTTCTTGTCCTGCCCTCTGGTGCTTTGGAGAATAATTTGACCCCCTCTTCTTTGTGGCAGCCTCTCAAATACTGGAATACTGCTATCATGTCACCCTATTTCCTCTTTTCTTTAGACTAGCCAAACCCAAGTCCCACAGCCGTTCTTCATATGTTTTAGTCTCCAGGCCTTGGATCATCTTAGTTGCTCTTCTCTGAGCTTTTTCCAAGCTCTCAACAACTTTTTTGCAGTATGGTGACCAAAATTGGTTGCTGTATTCCAGGTGTGGTCTCACTAAGGTTTTATAAAGTGGTACTAATACTTTGCGTGATCTTGATTCTATGCCTCTGTTTATGCCACCCAGGATTGTATTAGCTTTTTTGGCTGCTGCTGCACACTGCTGACTCATAGTCAAGTAATCGTCCACTAGGACTCCAAGGTCCCTCTCACAGTTACTGTTTTTGAGCCAGGTCTCACCTAATTTGTCTTGATATCTTTGATTTTTCCTGCCTAAATGTAAAACTTTGCTTTTTTCCACATTAAAACTCATTTTATTGGAAAGGGGCCATTGTTCCAGTTTGTCAAGATCTTTTTGAATCCTGAGCTTGTCTTCTGGGGTGTTGGCTATTCCTGCCAGCTTAGTGTCATCTGCAAATTTGATGAGTTCCCCTTCTATTCCCTCATTGATGAAGATATTGAAGAGTACTGGGTCTAAGATGGAGCCTTGTGGTACCCCACTGCTTACTTCTCTCCATGTGGATGTAGTACCATTGAGGACTACTCATTGAGTACGGTTTGTCAGCCAGCTACAAATCCATCTGGTGGTGATGTTGTCTATTCCACCTTTTTCTAGCTTACCAAGCAGTAGATTGTGGTCTACTTTGTCGAATGCCTTACTGAAATCTAAGTATACTATGTCCACAGTGTTTCGCTGGTCTACTAGTTTACTTTATCAAAGAATGAGATCAGATTGGTTTGGCATGATCTGTTTTTAACAAACCTGTGTTGGCTACCAGTTATAACTTTGTTTGCTTCTAGTTGTTTGCAGATCTGTTTTTTTATTATCTTTTCCAGGATCTTCCCAGGTATTGATGTTAGACTGATTGGTCTGTAGTTTCCTGGGTTTGTTCTTTTTCCTTTCCTGAAGATGGGAACCACATTAACCTTTTCCCAATCCTCAGGTACTTCCCCGGTGCTCCAGGATTTTTGAAAGGTATGGTGCAATGGTTCTGAGATAACATCTGCCAGCTCCTTCAGAACTCAGGGATATAATCTGTCGGGTCCTGGTGATTTATATTCGTCAAGGTCGGATAGGTGTTCTCTTACCCTTTTCTTCCTTATTTTAATTTTTGTTTTAGTTTGTCTTTTGCAGGGTTTTTTTTTTGGTATGTTGTGCTATAATTTCTTTTTGTGTGAAGACTGATGCAAAGAATGAGTTAAGCAGCTCTGCTTTCTCCCTATTGCTTGTTACTTCCTTGCCATCTTCTCTCTTTAATGGACCTACAGTTTCCTTGACTTTTTTCTTGTTATAAATATGTTGAAAAAAACTTTTTTTTTAAATTAACCTTGAGTTCTGTTGCAAGTCTTTGTTCATTCTGAGCCTTTGCTTTCATGACTTCATCTTTGCATGTTCTGGCTGTCTGCTGATAATCAGCCTTAGTTATGCGTCCCTCTTTCCATTTTGTGTACTTGTCCTTTTTGTCTTTCAGTTTGTCTGAGAGATCTTTGTGCAGCCATGCTGGTTTCTTCTTGACTTTCTTGTTTTTCTTTTTCAGTGGAATTGTGCTGGACTGGGCTTTTATGATAGCATTTTTCAGAGTTTCTCATGCTTCTTGAGTTGTTTTCCCCTTTAGGATTTTCATCCATTCAACCTTTATAAACAAATCATTATTCAAATTTAACTTTTAATATTTATACTTCCAAGTTTTAAATGACCAATTTTTTTTTTATATCAGTTCATGACAAAATCTAGTATTCAAAGTACGCGTCATGTTTATTTGAATATTGATTTGTTTATAAAGGTTGAATGTAAAAGTAATTAAGATATATATAAGCTAAAAATCTATTGATAAATGTAATAAACATGTTTTTACTTAGCTGATATAATAAGAACTGTACTAGCTTAAAAATGAGATAGAAGTCATTAAAAGAAAGAGAAAGTATTTGATGTTGAAACAAGAGAAACTTTGGTTGCTAAATTTAAGACATTTTGAAAACAATAGAAAATAAGAATGTTATACTGTATTATTAATTAGATGATGTAAGATGGTGAGACATAGAATATATTCAAATAGATAAGACGTGTATCCTGAATATTTGACTTTGTGATGAAAGGGAAGTTGGGTTACTTAAAACTTGGAAATTACAAATATTAAATGTTAAATTTAAATATTAATGGGAAACTAAAAATTATGAAAAACTAATTAGGACATTGATTGTCTATAAAGACTGAATGTTAAAATAACCGGGATATGTGTAAGCTAAAATTATAGATAAACGTAAGAATGTTATTGTTATTTAATTTTAATTGATATAATGAGAATCATATTAGTTTAAACATGAGACAGTAAACACCAAGGGGAAAAGAGAGGAAATATCTAATGTGGTAGTTTGAGACTTGCACTAAAGACACTTGTATGTTATTGAAGTATCGATTAACTCAGCCGCCACGTTGCTTTTTAAATACTTAAATGTAAAATTAGAAAATCAATAAAACATTAAAAAAAAAAGAGAGAGATTGAGAACAGACAACAGTAGAGCAAAACTGCAAAATGGTGGCTGTGATAGTTGATCAGAGCTCCTCCGTTTCTTATGTGTAACAGCTTTAGCGTTTAGGAACAGAGGTAGCTTAGTTGCTTAAAAGGGCTCTCTTGTAGGGACTCTGCCTTGGTCTAATTCAGACTGGAAATATAGCAAAGGAAAATATTTCCCCCCCCCACTCTGCTTTGTCCTGTTTTCCCCACTGGAAATGGCTGTTAGCAACACACAAGGAGGGGATACTTTGCTAAGAGCTCACAATTCAAGAATACTAATGTTAACTTGGATTGCCAACAAAGTTCTGTCTGTGACAAAACAGAACACAAAATTGCTTTCTCCTTTGAACTGGGGCATTTCCAACCAAGTTGCCTCTCCTTCCTTCCTTCCTTCCTTCCTTCCTTCCTTCCTTCCTTCCTTCCTTCCTTCCTTCCTTCCTTCCTTCCTTCCTTCCTTTTTTCCCCTCCCTCTCTCCTTCCTGATCCCTTCTCTTTTCCTTCCTTCCTTCCTTCCTTCCACCTCCCTCCCTCCCCTGCTTTTTTTTTTTAAGCTCCAGAGGCTCCGGACAGAGGTGGCAACAGGCAGGCAGCGGTGGGCAGAGGCTTTCCATTTTGACCCCTCCCCCCTGTCGTTGCCTCTGCATGGCTCTCAGCTCACCTTTCCCAGACCCGCACAGGTGTTTGTTTGTGTGCGTGCGTGCGTGCGTCCGTGCGGGGGGGGGCTCATCCCTTGCAGCCCCGCGCCTTCAACAGAGACCTGTGATGGCAGGCTGCAAACCAATGAAAGCTGTCGGTTTTCTGAGTACTTGTTTCTTTTTCTCAACGTGCCACCGATCGCATCGTGCCATGCGCCCCTCAGCTCCGCCCCCCCCGCCCCGTGGAAGGCTGCAAGAAGCCCCCATCGCAGCTTCTCTTATCTCTCCTGTTCTTTTCCTCTCCAATGTCACAGCGTGGGGCTGCAAGGAGTGAGACTCACACCCCGCACACACACACACACACACACACACGTGCGTGGGTCTGAGAGAGGTGAGCTGAGAGCCACGCAGAGGCCCTTCAGGCACAGAGGCAACGAAAGGGGGGAGGGGTCAAAATGGGAAGCCTCCTGCCCAGAGTCTTGGGCAGCTTAAAAAAAATAAACCCGCGAAGCGCTCAGAGCACGGCCCCCAGGGACGCCAGGCCCCACGCGCTCGCTCGCTGCCTCCTGTGCGCGTGCCCAGTTAGTGGGGCGTGGCTGAAGGCGGCAAGGTGGCCCGTTCCAGGGCTGCCCCATGGATCTAAGGCTGAGCGCCTTCTGGCTTTGATGGTGGTAGCTACGAGGTTGTCAATCAACACCCAGTCAGCCTGGTCTTCCCTCTTTCTGAGTGGTCAGCAGGGATGCCGGGCGCTTGCTGCCTCCTCCTGTGCATGTGCCCAGTGGGCAGGGCGGGGGCAGCCCCTCACTGGCCCTTTCCCGCCAAAACCTCCTCTTTTTATATCCTCTCCTCTCTGCCCCCTCCTTTTCCGTGCACCTCCAGCTATGTACTGCTTTTGGAAGCGCCAATCAGCTGGAGCCTGGCGCTGATCCTGGGGCTTCTACCGAGCCCCAACAGCCCTGCAGCTCCAACTGTCTCTCCCTCAGGCTTCTGCGCTGCTGCTGCTGCTTCAGCTCATTCCTCTCCCCCCCCCGCTACCACTTCTCTAGGATGGTCACGTACCACTGGCCAGGTGCCAAAGTACCGCCGGTGGTACACGTACCACCGGTTGAAAAGACTTGGACTAGAAGACCTCCAAGTTCCCTTCCAAGTCGGTTATTCTGTTATTCTGCTTAACGTGGCGAGTTCTCTAAAAACAAATGAAGCTGAAACCCTCAGCTTTAGGTCATTTTTTTTTATAGTCGGGGAAGCTTTTGTAATAAAAAATGAATACACAGGTAGTCCTCAGTCTGTGACCACAACAGAGCCCCAAATTTCCATTGCTGAGACATTTGTGAAATGAGTTTTGCCCCAGTTTGCTACCTTCCTTGTCACAGTTGTTAAGTTAGAAACACAATTGTTAAGTGAATCTGGCTTCCCCCATTGACGTTGCTTGTCAGAAGGTCACAAAAGGGGATCACGTGACCCCAGGGGACACTGCAACCGTCATAAATAGGAGCCTGTTGCCAAAGGCCTGACCACGGGGATGCTGCAATGGCCATCAGTGTGAAAAATGGTCATAAGTCACTTTTTTCAGTGCCATAATTTTGAATGAACTGTTGCATCCTCAAATCAAAGCTGTTGACAATCTGTGTGCTGGCTTTGTGGCAATGTTGGCTTTTCTGAACTGATTTCTTAAGTGCTCCTAAGCAACAATTAAGATATGCAGATGATACCACTCTAATGGCAGAAAGTGAAGAGGAACTAAAGAGCCTCTTGATGCGGGTGAAGAAGGAGAGTGCAAAAGTTGGCTTGAAACTCAACACTAAGAAAACCAAGATCATGGCATCTGGCCCGCTCAATTCCTGGCAAATAGATGGGGAAGAAATGGAGGTAGTGACAGATTTTATCTTCCTGGGCTCTAAGATCACCACAGATGGGGACTGCAGCCAAGAAATTAAAAGACGCTTGCTCCTGGGGAGGAAAGCTATGGCAAATCTAGACAGCATACTAAAAAGCAGAAACATCACCCTGCCAACAAAAGTGCGTATAGTCAAGGCCATGGTTTTCCCAGTTGCAATGTATGGCTGTGAAAGTGGGACCATAAGAAAGGCTGAGCGCCAAAGAATGGAGGCCTTTGAACTATGGTGCTGGAGAAGACTCCTGCGAGTCCCCTGGACTGCAAGGCGATCAAACCGGTCAGTCCTAGAGGAGATCAACCCCGACTACTCTTTAGAAGGCCAGATCCTGAAGTTGAAACTCAAGTACTTCAGCCACCTAATGAGAAGGAAGGACTCACTGGAGAAGAGCCTAATGCTGGGAAAGATAGAGGGCAATAGAAGAAGGGGACGACAGAGAATGAGGTGGCTGGATGGAGTCACTGAAGCAGTAGGCGTGAGCTTAAATGGACTCCAGAAGATGGCAGAGGACAGGAAGGCCTGGAGGAACGTTGTCCATGGGGTCACGATGGGTCGGACACGACTTCGCAACTAACAACAACAAAGCAACAATTATCTGCTCTGCTAGGATAGATGTCAAACCACAGGGTGAGACCTGTGGTTATATGCGAGCTTATATCTGAATTGCATAGCGTGTATTATAATGCAGAATAATTAGGGAGAAGGTGTTCCTAGATTAATTATAACTCACTGTACAGCGTGAAAACTGATCCCTCAGATCTCAAGTCGTAGCCTAACTAAAAATCTAAAAAAGAGGTATATAAGTCTAAATGCTATTGTTCCTTCCTACCTACCTACCTACCTACTAACCTAATATCTACCTTCCTTCCTTTCTCCCTCCCTCCCTCCCTCCCTTCTGTGGTGGCACAATGGTTAGAATGCAGCATTGCAGGTTAATTCTGCCCACTGCCAGGAGTTCAATCCTGACCGGCTCAAGGTTGACTCAGCCTTCCATCCTTCCGAGGTCGGTAAAATGAGGACCCAGATTGTTGGGGGCAATAGGCTGACTCTGTAACCTGCTTAGAGAGGGCTGTAAAGCCCTGTGAAGCGGTATATAAGTCTAAGTGCTATTGCTATTACTGTTGCGCACCTCTCTTTTCTAGAGAACAAAGTTCAAGGACCAAACAGCCAAACAGACACAGCTCAGCAACTTCATCGGAACATGACTTGATCAGTCATGCACACACTGCTGGCTCATATTTAAGTGATTGTCCACTAGGACTCCAACATCCCTCTCTATAGAGAAGAGCAACAAAGATGATCAGGGGACTGGAAGCTAAAACATACAAAAAACGGTTGCTGGAATTGGGTATGTCTAGTCTAGTGCAGAGAAGGACGATGGGGGACATAATAGCCGTCTTCCAATATCTCAGGGGTTGCCACAAAGAAGAGGGAATCAAGTTCTTCTCCAAAGCACCTGAAGGCAGGACAAGGAGCAAAGGATGAAAACTAATCAAGGAGAAAAGCAACCTAGAACAAAGGAGTAATTCCCTGACAGTGAGAACAATTAATCAGCAGAAAGGCTTGCCTTCAGAAGTTGTGGATGCTCCAACACTGGAGGTTTTTAAGAAGAGATTGGACAACCATTTATCTACAATGGTTAAGGATCTCCTGCTTGAGCAGGAGGTTGGACTAGAAGATCTCCAAGGTCCCTTCCAACTCTGTAATTTATACAAGGAATGGTTGCTGGAATTGGGTATGTCTAGTTTAATGAAGAGAAGGACGAGGGGGGACATGATAGCAGTGTTCCAATATCTCAGGGGCTGCCACAAAGAAGAGGGAGTCAAGCTATTCTCCAAAGCACCTGAAGGCAGGACAAGAAGCAACGGATGGAAACTAACCAAAGAGAGAAGCAACCTGGAACTAAGGAGGAATTTCTTAACAGTGAGAACAATTAATTGGTGGAATGACTTGCCTCCAGAAGCTGTGAATGCTCCAACACTGGAAGTTTTTAAGAAGAGACTGGACACCCATTTGTCTGAAATGGTATAGGGTTTCCTGCCTGAGCAGGGGGTTTGACTAGATGACCTCCAAGCTCCCTTCCAACTTTTTTATTATTGTTGTTGTTATCTTTTATTCATTAAACATGAACCTCAGTCAACTGAACATTCAAATTGGCTGGCACTGATGGTTCACACGGGTTGCTGCCAGCATCCCAGGTATCAACCAGGTACCTCCTTAAAATATAAGATGTTCCAAGTAGTGCAGTTTTTTGTAGCATTGCTGGAGTTATTGCAGGAAGCTGCAGTTTCTTGATGTATTTTGCAAAGTTTTTGGAGATAGTTCCCAGTGCCCCGATGACAATGGGTATCACTGTTACACGTTTCATCCATAATCGCGCAGTTTCGATAGCCAGGTCACGATATTTTTTCCAGTTCTTTTTCTTCGACTCTGGCATCTCCTGGTACAGCGATATCAATCAGCTGTACGCTTCGGTTCTCTACAACTGCGATATCCGGTGTGTTGTGTTCCAAATGGCAATCTGTCTGTATTCGAAAGTCTCACAAGATCTTCACCCTCTCATCCTCAACAACTTTTTCCACCCTGCGTTCCCACGACTTTTCGGACACAGGCAAGTTGTATTTTTATTATATTTTATTATTATTATTATTATTATTATTATTATTATTATTATTATTATTATTATTATTATTGTTGTTGTTGTTGTTGTTGTTGTTGTTGTTGTTGTTGTTGTTGTTGTTGTTGTTATTGTTGTTGTTGTTGTTGTTATTGTTGTTGTTGTTGTTATATATTTACAGTATGTATGTGCCATCAGTTGGTTCTGACTCTTTGCAACTTTTTGCAAGATTTTCTCTGTGACATTAGAATATTAGACCTTAAAACAACTCTGAAGAAAAAAAGCGTTCAGATTTTTATTGCATAATGATTTGTAGCATTATGAATGAGTAATGATTAAAGCTGGGGAAATTTCGTACTATCTCTGTTCTGTGGACTGGTGTTATCTCACAGGTGCAACTTTACACTTACACAACCGATTGTGCAATCTTACACATTGCTCCGGCAGCTGCTTTTTTTTTTTTTTTTGCGCAATCAGCCCCGAATATGGAACTAAAAATACACAAACACACATTTGAAAGAGTCACTTGCACCACCTTGAAGATGAGGCAAGGCCTTGAAGCAAGAGATTTTGCAGAAGCAAGTTAGGAAAAAAGCATCCTTTTTAAAAAAATAAAAACTGTATACTTTACCAGGTAACATTTACCTGATTGATGTGATTTTTGTATCTTATCTTTCTTAGCAAGGGACTCTTGCTAAGGGTGGAAAGGTGGAAAACCAGCTGAGAAAAGGGGGAAGGTTATGGAGAAGCAGAGACAATGAATATAAGGAACGGTTGCTGTAATTGGGTATGTCTAGTTCAGGGGCAGGCAACCTTGGCTCTTTTATGACTCGTGGACTTCAACTCCCAGAATTCCTGAGCCAGCCATGCTGAGGGGACAGGGAGAGGTTTCCAAGCTGAGCCAGGCTGGCTCAGGAATTCTGGGAGTTGAAGTCCACGAGTCATAAAGCGGCCTAGGCCTAGGCCAGAGGTAGGCAACCTGGTCTTTAGATCTTGGACTTCAAACTCCAGGAATTCCTGAGCCAGCCATGCTAGGGGAAAGGGAGAGGTTTCCATGCTGAGCCATGCTGGCTCAGGAATTCTGGAGTGAAGTCCACGAGTCATAAAAGAGCCAAGGTTGCCTACCCCTGGTCTAGTTTAATGAAGAGAAGGACCAGGGGTGACATGATAGCAGTGTTCCAATATCTCAGGGGCTGCCACAAAGAAGAGGGAGTCAAGCTCTTCTCCAAAGCGCCTGAAGGCAGGACAAGAAGCAACGGATGGAAACTAACCAAGGAGAGAAGCAACCTGGAACTAAGGAGGAACTTCCTGACCGTTAGAACAATTAACCAGTGGAACAACCTGCCTCCAGAAGTGGTGAATGCTCCAACACTGGAAGTTTTTAAGAAGAGACTGGACAGCCATTTGTCCGAAATGGTATAGGGTTACCTGCCTGAGCAGGGGGTTGGACTTGATGACCTCCAAGGTCCCTTCCAACTTTATTATTATTATTATTATAATGCAACGAGGCAAAGAAGTTCTAGAGAGGGTTCTCTGCTCTTCCCCATTTTGGGAGTTCCCACCCTACTTCTTTCTTCTCCTCAGTTTCCCTGCGTAAATGGACAACTTGCCACAGCCAACCCGCCTCTACTATCTCATCTCTGCCCACTAGCCTCTGCCAACTTATCTCTGCCAACTTATGGCATAAACACAGGGAGGAGATGTGTATTTGCAAGGCCCGTATCATAAAGATAAAGGAAAAGGGAGTGTGGACAGGTGTGGCCCCTTTCAATATAGAAAACAGGAGTTGACTATCAGGCACATCATACAAGACATATTGCTAAGATAAGGAATAAGGCCAAGACAGAGCTAGTAGAAGACTTGCTAAATGTCTTCTAGCCCAGGGCTTTTCCAACCTTCTCACAGATTGTACCACTTTTAGGACATGACAATATTTGAGTACCGCCAGTGCTTAGCAAGGTGTCAAAAACTTGATGACTAAAAAAAAAGGGGGGGGGATTTGGGGTTTTACTGATTAGATTCCTTTGTTGTTATAGAAATGGCTAGTTTATAATATTATGGAAAAGTAAAAAGTTGAGGTTCAATGTTAATGCTTCCTTCTACTGCAACAGAGGAAGTCTGTTCTTTTTTCTCTTCTCCCCCTCACTTTCCCCCCCTTTTTCCTCCCCACTGTGTCCTAATATTTGCTTTTGTATTTTTGTATTTTATTCTATAATCTAATAAAATATTACAAACTGTAGAAAAAAAGGAAAAAAGTACCAGTTTTAATTTCTTCGGTGGCTGTTCCTTTGCTGAATCACTTTCCCTTTGGACTGACAAATGTATGATGAATTTATCCATGTTTATTAACATGCACCACTACCAGCTAGCTCAGGGGTCTTCAAACTTGGCACTTTTAAGACTTGTGGACTTCAACTCCCAGAATTCCTCAGCCCTCATGGCTGGTTGAGGAATTCTGGGAGTTGAGTCCACAGGTCTTAAAGTTGCTAAGTTTGTAGACCCCTGAGCTAGCTGATCGGCCCTTCTTAGCTCTCCTTCCACAGTGTAGTAAGAATGCACCCCCCCAATCCCTTCCCTGTACCCTTAAAGACACAGGAATCAAGTGCAAAGCAAGAGAGGCTCACAAAATAAAGAAACACATAAACTCTGGGGGGTTTTTTCTTTAAAGTGCCTCAAGCGTGTCACGTATCACAATGTTGCAATTCCAGACTGAAAGGCTCCAGCAATTGGGAAAAGCTTTAGCTTTAAAATTAAACCTGTTTACCTTTAAAGAAAACTTTCTAAAAGCCATAGACAGACTAAGATAAGGGGGTAAAACTAATTAAATTTGTTTAAAGGGATTAAACCTACGGAAGTCAACACTTTGGACTCATTGCTAGCCTAAAATACAGACTAAAATATTCTAATAACCAAAGCACACAAAGGAGCCTCTGAATTACAAAACGCTGTAAAAACTGTACAAAAATCCTTATGGTAACCCAATCAAGCTGCCAGCTGATCCAGAACTAAATAAACCCACCTCCTTTCCGACATGCTGGCTTTTCATTTCATCAGTGCTGATTGCATTCTCCTGGCTGGAGAAAACAAACCAGGGGACCTTTTCTTCCAGCAACAGCTGCTGCTTCTTCTCTGTCCCTGTTTCCTGCCTGCTAACCTCTCCTTCTCCTTTCCCTGTTGTCTTTTTTCCCCTTTCCCACCCAAACCACCTCTTTTTATAGCCTCTTCTCTCCTCCCCCCCCCCTTTTTCTTCAGTTCACCTCCAGTTCCGCGCTGCTCCCGGAAGTGCCAATCAGCTGGAGCCCTGCCGGCTCCTGGGGCTTCTGCTGAGCCCAGACAGTCCTGCAGCTGCAGCTACCTCTCCCTCAGGCTTGGCTCGCTTTGGCTGATTCCCCTCCCCCTCTACACTTGGCTAGCAGTCGCGTACCACCTGCCACGTGGCAAAGTACCACAGGTGTTACGCGTACCACCGGTTGAAAAGCCCTGTTCTAGGGTGCCTATTAGTTAACTTTTAGGGATAGGACTGAATTAGAGCCAATAGAATACTTGTTAGATAACTTTTGAAATGGTTAAGAGTTAAGACTTAGAAATAGGGATGGCGCCAGTAGAAGACCCTTTCGATCAGGTGATGTCAAACTCGCAATGTCACGTTGAGGCAGATGGAAAATTACCATGAAACATATTTACTGAATTAGCAGGAGTTATATGTTGTAAGCTTTAGACGAATATTAAGAACTAGTTGAATGTGATGACCTATGTGCAACTCTGTTTAGAAACGTATTACAAGAAGTGTCAACTGAAAGTCACAGATGGTGTAAGATAATACCCGCGTGTGGTAATGTGGTAAGATAACCAATTGTATGAACTTCTCCTTTTCCTTGTGTGAATGCTAGATATAAACTTCTCCCTTTTACTGTGTTAAAGGTAGATAAGAGTCATCCCTTGGGCGAAGCGGGGGTGACAAGTTGTGTAAAAGTGACACCCTGGGTGTAGCCCGGGGTTCAGAATCTGTCATGCTAATGCTCTGAACCGTTTGCGCAAATAAACCTGATTCTGCAACCCTTCGTGGTCTTGTCTCCTGAATAAATATCAAAGATTTCTACTACAACGTGACGTGTCTTGACGTATCGCGACTTTTTTGCCATTGCCGTCAATGGGGTGGGCGCAGTTTCGCTATGATGCATCCAGCCCGCGGGCCGACAGTTTGACACCCCTGCTTTAGATAACTTTCAGAATGCCTATTAGACCACGCTTCTTCATCCCGCCTTGAAAAACTGTAGAAAAGCTTGTAGAAAAGCTTTGTTCTGGGTGCTGGCATTCTGAGGGCCGGGGCCCCTTTTGCTGAAGCGCTTCAATAAAACCTGCACCTTGTGTCTGGTGTTCTTCATCACCTGAGTTGGGGACAACACAAGCTTGCCTGCGTCTTAGGCCAAGTTTGGAGCCGAGATAGATCCCTTTGCCCAGTTGGTCATCCCAACCAGGTTCCTCACCTTGTTACCTTGCTGGGATGGGCAGCCTTGAAGTAGGGCGAAGAAGGAAAAGAACTATTCCCAAACCAGGATATCTAAGGACGGTTTTAGGCTGCTGTAGTAGTGGACTAGGAAGGAGATGGAGTTCATTCATGAGGATGGGTCCCTCCAGGCATCTTCAGGTCACAGCAAGCAAGAAGTCGGTTTCATACATTGATTTCTCAGGCATCCACATTTCAGGTTTATGTGGAAGGCTGAAAAAAAATGGCATTGCTTTAATGAAGAGTGGGGAGGGGGCTGTGTTTGCGCTGTGCAAGCTCCAAGCATCGTCTCTGCGCCATTTTCGGAGCAGGCGGGGTCCTATTTTACTCCTTGTTGTTTTTCTCCAGAGCTGTTCCTGTTTGAGTCCTTGATGGCCCAAATATTCAAGGTAGGTCCAAGCCATTGCCAAGAATGTCCACAGGGTTGATTTAATTAAAATCATGTAGCTGTTGCAACAGTGCAATCAAATCTTTCCTTGGGTTTTTATTTTTCATTTGTGTGTATCACAGCTACTCCCACTAATCGCCATGATTGGTAAAATATATTCCTGATGATGCAACATAAAAGTAGGACTTGTCCTTTCTGCAGCAACAGCAAATTGCCGGCATGTATTTCGCTGATCATCATCTATACAAGATGTTTCTCACAAGCCACCTTAGGAAACCCGTTGTTTTATTTCTTTTTCCTAAATGAAAAACTTTGCATATTTCTCTATTAATCAATCTATCAGAATAGAGCTGGAAGGGACCTTGGAGGTCCTCTAGTCCAACCCCCTGCTCAAACAGGAGACCCTGTTAACCATTTCAGTTTTGAGATAGATGGCCTCTTTTACCCCTCTTTCAAACCAGCGGTCCTCTCAGTCCAAAATGTGGACTTTGCTGTCTTCAAAAGAGCGGCCTTTGTCTTTTAAATGCAGATGGGCTGCTGAATCTGGTCCTGATGGGTTTGTTCTCCTATGTTGTGCCATGCGTTTATGAAGTGGTTGTTTTGTTTCGCTTCTCATAAGGTGGCCACAGTATTTAAGCCTCAAAGATGCTTTTTCATGAGGCAACTGGACTTTCTTGTTTTTTCTTTGAAGACGTTTCGCTTCTCATCCAAGAAGCTTCTTTAGCTCTGACTGGATGGTGAGGAAATGGAAGGATTTATACTCCTTGCAGACAGCTGGTCATTTGCATTCTTTTAGAGAATCGTTGAGGTCACCTGGAGGTTTATCTGTGTCCTCAGGGTCACCTGAGTAGTGCAAATGGATGTGGAGCCTTGTTGAAGGATGGAAGGATTTATACTCCTTGCAGAAAGCTGGTCATTTGCCTTCTCTTAGTCATTGAGGCCACCTGGAGGTTTATCTGTGTCCCCAGGGTCACCTGAGTGGTGCAAACGGGTGTGGAGCCTTCTTGGAACTGTTGAAAGGACTGTGTTGGAGACTGGAGATAGATGATGTCGTATCCCTCCCCCTCTATTGAAAGAGGGCTGTTCAGTTTTGAGATAGATGGCCTCTTTGACCCCTCTTTCAAACCAGCGGCCCTCTCTGTCCTGAATGTGGACTTTGCTGTCTTCGAAAGAGCGGCCTTTGTCTTTTAAATGCAGATGGATGGCTGAATCTGGTCCTGATGGGTTTGTTCTCCTATGTTGTGCCATGCGTTTATGAAGTGGTTGTTTTGTTTCCCCAATAAATAAACCTCCGAGTGGCCTCAACGACTCTCTGAAAGAAGGCAAATGACCAGCTGTCTGAAAGGAGTATAAATCCTTCCATGCCTCACCATCCAGTCAAAGCGGAAGAAGCTTCTTAGATGAGAAGCGAAACATCTTCAAAGAAAAAAGAAGAAAGTCCAGTTGCCTCCTGAAAAAGCGCCTTTGGGACGACTATGACCTGGATGACTTGAGAATCTCCGTAGGTATTTGAGCTTCAGGTTCAGGATCCGTCCTTCCAAAGAACAGTCAGGGTTGACTTCCTTTAGGATTGAGTGATCGGATCTCCTTGCAGTCCAAGGGACTCTGAAGAATCTCCTCCAACACCACAGTTCAAAAGCATCAATTCTTCATCGCTCAGCCTTCCTTATGGAACTTATTTATTAGCTCTTCATTTTCAATGCCACCAATTTTTCTTTTTAATTCCAAAATTAAATGTATGAGTTTGTTCCTGATCAAAAGATGGGATGACATATTTAGAAACAAAGAAAGGTAGGCATGGAAGATGCCCCTTTGGAAGTAGACACAGGTGGTCCTCGACTTACCGCTGTTCATTTAGTGACCGTTCAAAGTTACAGTGGCACTGAACATTTTTCACATGTTATGACCATTGCAGCATCACCTGGGCACCATTGTGGTTGAAAGTCAAGGATTACCTGTACAGCCATGCCAGCTTAATCTTTCACATAAGCCGCACCAGTGTAAGAGAAGTCACTCAGCTAGACACATCGTTTCTTCCATTAACCTTATAACATAATTTTCTAAATGGGATCCAAAGATGAAAATGCCCTGAAGCAGAGAGGTGGAATTGGAAGCAGACTTGCCAAAGAAAGAGGGCAGATTGAAATCCTCTGTGTAGGATGCCGCCCATGGGAACAAACTCAGAAGAACAAAAGGGATTCTGCGAGCGAAGTCCCAGCACACTCCTTTGAGAAGCTGCACAGAAATGCTGGTGCTAAGCTTCATTTTCCTCCTGCTCTGCCTCCTGGTTGTCCAACTGGTGAGGCTGCAGTTTCAAAGAAGGCGCTATCCACCGGGGCCGACCCCTCTGCCTTTCATCGGATGCTTATGGCGCCCCAAATTTCTTCGACTAAACCGGGAACTCTTGACTGAGGTATGAGTTTTCTATCCCTTTCACCAGCTGGTTGATACGGATCAAAGAACAAATTATTGTTAGGGGAGATGCACAGATAATTTATTGCTAAGTGACATTGTGGCTTTTGTGTGGCCAAAGTGGGGGTGGTCAAATCAATTTCCTTTTTCGTAAGAGCTACTCTTTGTGCTCACTATGTCTTCTAAGAGTAATGGGGTTGAGAATGAATGAATGAATGAATGAATAAAAGCAAATATTTTCCCCAACTTGCCTCTCTGACCCTCCGTATTTTTAAGATCTTTCAACATCTGCCTGACTTATTTCTTTATTAAATGTATATGCTGCCCCTTTCACTATCAGTGTGACTCTAGGTGGCTCACAACAGGATAAAAGCAAGAATAGGAAAAGGTGAAAAATATTTTTAAAAACTTTAAAATCAACAAGGATTGGCTAAAACTAGGACCCAGTACAGGTAATCCTCGACTTACCACCACAATTGACCCCAAAATTTCTGTTGCTAAGCGAGACCATTGTTAAGTGAATTTTGCCCCATTTTACAACCTCATTTCCATAGTTGTTATGTGAATCACGGCAGTTGTTAAGGTAGTCACACGGTCATTAAGTGAATCTGGCTTCCCCATTGACTTTGCTTGTCAGAAGGTCACAAAAGGGGAACACGTGAGCTCGGGACGCTGCGACCGTCATAAATAGGAGCCAGTTTGCCAAGCATCTGAATTTTGATTATATCACCATGGGGATGCTGCAACAGCCATAAGTTGTCATGGCCTCATCGGAGCCTGGTTCGGAGGAGGAGTTGGAACCGGGACGGTCCAACAGGGATGGCACATCTCCCTTGGCCTGTTTGGAGAAGCCGGGGCTGAGGACGATGCTGTCCCAGGCCCCTCAGGCATTGGGGGAGATGGTCGACCGGATGGAGAGCTGCCTGTCCTCACAGACACAGGGGAGGATTGGCTGATGACAGGCAGGGGTCTCCCCCTCCTCCTCCCCCTCCTCCTCCCCCTCCTTCCAGCACTGATGATGTTACCTAGTTGGGCAATGAAATGTCTGCAAGAAAATCACCAAGCTCAGAGAGCACCAAAGACCCCACAGTCCTTTTTTATATATATATATATATTATTGATTTTTTTAAAGAAAAAAACATAAATCACTCAATAATTGGTGAACAATGTGTTGTCTGGGTTACATTTGTAAAAAAATCATTAACAATTAATTTCTATAATCCATATTCCACATATTAATTTGAGTTGATTTCCTCTTTCCCCAAAATAACCTCTTTTGCAAACATTAGATTAATACAATTCTTATTGTTTTGATAAATAACAATTGAACATATATATTTTTTCCAATATTCCTAAAAATAATAATCATATTTGTATAATATTTCTTTTCTATTCAATCATTCGGGTTGCCTTATCATAAATCCTGTTAACTCCTTATTTTTAGTTTATTTCTCCCACCAAATTCTAGACATTCTTGCTGGTAAAGATTTTCTCAAAAATTAATTACATTTACATTTACAAATTTAACTCTATTTTTTCCATATAAGCCATCTCACACTTTTACATTCCTTAAGAAATAGATAAAACAATGAAGAGAAAGAAAGAAAGAAAAGGAAAACAAAAGTGAAGAAACATAAGAAATAACATACTATTTAAAATATATATCCCTCCTAGGCTAATATGTATTTATTTCCTTAATTTCTTGTTCTTTTTAACCATAATTAAGAATATATTTAATCTTTAATCTTTAAACATTCCATTCAATACTAGTCATCTAGTCCTTTAACTCTTACTCAAAACACATTTTTTTAATAATTTTCTTAGATTCAGTCACATTTAAGTATCTAAAACATTTCCTTTATTTAAATCATTTCAACTTTTTTATATTACTCATAGCAAGAAAAAGAACACAAAAGAAAAGAAAAAAGCATACTATATTGTTTAGAGAGTTCATCCCTCTTAAAACAAATGTTTTTTTCAAGTATTCTCTCTGATAAGTCCCATCATCTATTTTCTTGGTTTCCACCTTAATCTTTTTTCTTTGCCCGATATCTTTCTTAATCAATGTATTTTGCTGGATCAAAGGGTTTTTCCGTATGTTCATAAATGTTACTGTAGATATAAAAAGTAAGTCAGTATCTTTGTTAAGGGCATTTGCCCACTTCTTTTTGTTGGGACTCTTTTCCCTTCTTATCGCTTTTTGTCTCTACAGTTCTGGTGTTTTTCCTAATATTTCTTTATTTTGTAGTGTTGAAAAATCTAGTATTTCTTGTAAAAAAAATTTCCACTTGGATTAGATCATACTCCTTTGTTTTGTAGAATTTCATCTTCGAGTCTCTATCCTCGAGTTTATGTTCAGTCATCTGTTTTGTCTGTTCCTTCTCTGCTGTATTTTCCTGAGGATTTTTTCGGTATAAACTTAAATTGGAGATGAGTTGACCTATATTTTCAAAGTTATTCTGAATTTCTTTGTGATTTGAGATCATTGTTCTCCGAATCAATTGCAGCCCCACATACTGTATATCTCTTGAAGAATATTCATTTTTTCTTGATAAGCATTTCCTATAAATCTCTGATTTTCCATGGTGACCAAAAGTCCAGACTTTTTCCTTCCCCGCCTTGGAAACAGCCCTGGAGTCAGAACTGAATAAATACCTATAGTCCAAAGAATTTAAAAAAAAAAAGGTTTTTTTTGCTTTGTTTTGTTCTGTTTTTGTTCCCTCAGGTTTGTAAGCCTCACTTTATCTACACAGCTGTTCTTTATTTGTTAAAGCTTTGAAGGTCACGGGCAAACCCAAATTTTACCATGAGTGTCATAATCCTCATCCACCAGTAGGTGTCATCACTGGTTCATTTTTAAGATTTTTTTTCCCTCTGTGAAAGGTTAAAATTCACGGCAGGATTTTTTTGCTTCTTGGGAGTTTCTCCCCTTCAGGAAAGTAGGTAGGATAGAGAAAATCAATATTCTTACCCAGATTCAATCACACTGTTTACGATCAGCTAAATTAGTGCTTTTGACTTCCGTTGCTTGCAGCTGGGGCTGGACTCTGAAATTAAGCCAGCCTTTCTCCTGTTGGTTTCTGGAAGGCTTCTCCTGGACCGATCAGGTCGACCGCCGTCTCTCCTAGGTCCCTGGGACTTCCTTCTTTCATTGCCACCTCTCCAGGGCGGCTTCTGGCCCATTTAGCGTCCCCTAACAGGGAGAAACTCAGCTGGAGGGCTCGGAATCCCGAATCCCTCAACTGCTTCGCTGCGTGCAGGAACCGGAAGATCAGGACCCCGCAGTCCTCCTCCTCCTCCACCATCACCACCACCACCACCTCTTCCTCTTCCTAGTCACCAGTCTAGGCCAAGAATCTTAAAGACAAGCATCTTAAGGACCACCTGGGATGGTTTTTCTAACAGATGTCGAAGATCTACGGGAATATCTTCACGTTGTGGTTTGGGCCGTACCCTGTGATTGTATTACAAGGTTTCCAAGCGGTGAAGGAGGGTCTCACCACCCACCCTGAAGATCTTTCTGGCCGGCCTTTGTTCCCCTTTTTTAAAGCAGTGGCAAATAATAAAGGTAAGAACAATCAACTTTTTTTTCAGATGTGGGCACAGGAGACAGGACAATGTCCATTTGTTTGGTGTCACCTCCGTTGTGGTTCAGCTGATCCTCAATTTGCAACCACATTTGGGACTGGAACTTCTGTTGCTAAGCGAGGAGGTCGTTAAGTGAGTTATGCCTGATTTTACTACCCTTTTGCCACGGTCATTAAATGAATCCAGCTTCCCCCATTGGCTTTGCTTGTCAGGAGCTGCCGGGGAAAGTCGCAAATGTTCATTATGTGACCCCAGGATGCTGCAAATCACCATAAATACATGCCAGGTGCCCAGCACTTGAATTTTGACTGTTATAAGTGTGAGGACTAGTCATAAGTCACCTTTTTCAGCATTGTCGTAATTTCAAACGGTTGTTAAACAAATTGTCATAAATTGAGGACTACCTCTACAGTTGTAGTGCAAAAAGTGAGTTCTCTCTAACGTCAATAAACTCTCAATTTTATCCATAAGAAAATTGCCATTTCTTTCCCTCCCCTGGAAAATTATTGGCCTCTTTTAAAAAAAAATGATGTTGAATTAGAATAATTATTTCATGGGGATAATTCACAAAGATCAGAATGACATTAATGTTCCTTTCTTTAGTTTAGTAAGAATTTACATCCTTAAATATTGAAATACCGAGCATGTGTATTTTTGAGAAATTAAATAAATCTTCCAGGTGTTTGAACTTCCATGGAAGAAGATGTAGCTGCAAATTTAATGCTAAGGAAATTGATGACACCGTTGCTATGATGGAATCTGGAAAGATTCTAGGGCCTGATGAAATAACTGCAAAATATATTAAGGCAAAAATAGATTCGGTATTATTGAAGAAATCTTGTTTAAAAATAGGACCTGCCAGCTTTATATTGTGAACTTGGTATACTAATCCTTTTGGAAGGTGAGAAGGACCCTGTGAATTGTACAAAATATTATCTGATGCTGACACTAAGATTTTAACAAGTGGCTTTGGTGAGAAAGTTACAGAAGACAGAACCTGCAATCATTCTTCCCGCTCAAGCAACAAACTTCAGATAATATTAGAGTTTTGGACAAAGAATCATTCCTAAAAACACAGATCAGTAGATTTTGGCACTGCTGAATGCAGAAAAAGCTTTTGTTCTGGTACAAATTACGTTTTTGGTTCAAGTGATGAAGAAGCGTAGCTAATAAAAGTGTACACAATTTTACAAAGGAAAAGTAACTTTCTTAAAATGACCGAATGGCAAAATGTTTGACCTGTTCATTTGTTTGGCTCCTATGTCTACAAGGCACTCAGTGTACAGATAATCTCTGAGTAGTTGCAACCATTCATTTAGCAACTGCTTGACGTTACAACAGCACTGAAAAAGGGTTCCCACACTTACATTGCAGCATCCTCATGGTCATAAAAGAATAGAAGAATAACAGAACCGGAAGGGACCTTGGAGGTCTTCTAGTCCAACCCCCTGCTCAGGCAGGAAACCCTGTACCATGTCAGACAAATGGCTTTCCAGTCTCTTCTTAAAAACCTCCAGTGTTGGAGCACTCACAACTTCTGGAGGCAGGTTGTTCCACTCAAGAGGAGCAGCTGAAGCTCCCCCAAACACCTTGCAATCTCCAATTTGGTTAGATTTGTTTCCCAAACTCCAGACCCTAGTTGTGTCTTGGGAGTTGCATTCACACACAGTTTATTCAGCTGGATTAGGCTTCAGTTTGTTCCGATTTGGTTTTAGAGAATTTAAATGGCCTGTTTGGGCATCTAAAATGCTTACGTAGCGCTACCTCCTCAGAGACCGCTAAAGCCCAGGGCCCACCCCAGCCCCGTTCCCCTTAGTCAAGCTCTGCAGCTGTGCTCTCTAGGTGTTAGTAAAGTGTCTCTTCCAACAGAGGCTCACACAAAGTGAGGAGGTGGCAGGCTCTTGTCTTCAGGGAGGGGCTTCCAGGAACAAAGATGACCAGCCCCTAGCCCCAATAGTCAATGCTGTGATGGTGTCTAGCAGCCCCAGGCTGTCATAGCAGCAACAGTCAATGATTCCTCAGCGACCTTTTTGGAAACAAGTGGGGAGGGGGAAAACCCCTGGCTCCAGGCAGTAGTAAAACACGAACAAAAGCAGTCAGCTTGCTGCAGTAATGGCTCGCCCCCCTCAGAGAAACTCCCCACAATGTCTAAAACTGGCACAAGCAGCAATAGTCACAGTTCGGATGGCCTTCAGTCTTCACAGCAACAAGCAGCCTCTCGTCCTCTCCTGTAGCTTCTTGCAGTCTCCGACAGGCCAGTGTCAAACCCCTCCCCCCTTATCCTTTATTATTAAAATCTGAGGTTAACAGCCCCAGCAACTTTCTTTCTCCACACACTCTCTCTTGCCTCGGCTTGGGATATCTCCCTTGCGAAAGAAAGCAATAAAATTCCACCCCCTCACTCTCTCTCACTCTCTCCTTTTCCCCCTCCTTCACCAGAAGGGATCAGCTTAAAACCTCCAACCCCTCTTTGTCTTCACCTGACGAACTGCAACAACCCACCCCTACACCTTTCCTTCCTTCCTTTTATATCTTTTTTCCTCGTCCACGCCTGCCGCATCCAAAACCAGCAGCAGCTGTCCCAATCTCTCTCTCCCTAGCCAGGCTTCTGCAGACACTTTCAGACAGCCCCGCTACACTTAATTCAGTAAAGATGTTGTATCAATGCACTATAAAGCAATAAAGCAAAGGATTAAAGGCCATACCCCTCCCCCCAATAAAGGAACAGAGCAATGGCACTCATTAAGCTGAATTAATTTCAGTGGGATTAAAAGTTTATTTTCCACATAATTTAACAGAATAACAGAATTGGAAGGGACTTTAGAGCTCTTCTCATCCAGCCCTCTATACCAATTTAGAGAGATGGCTGTCCAATCTCTTCTTAAAAGCCTCCAGTGATGCAGCACCGACAACCTCTGAAGGCAAAGCCATCCCACTGATTAATTGTCCTCGCTGTCACGAATTTTCTCCTTAGTTCTAGGTTGGATCCCTCCTTGGTTAGTTTCCATCCGTTGCTTCTTGTCCTGCCTTCAGGTGCTTTGCAGAATAGGTTGCCCCCCTCTTCTTTGTGGCAGCCCCTCAAATATTGGGAGACTGTTATCATCTCACCCCTGGCCTTCTTTTCATTAAACTAGACATACCCAATTCTTGCAACTGTTCTTCATATGTTTTAGCCTCCAGTCCCCTAATCATGTTTGCTGCTCTTCTCTGCACACTTTCCAGGAACTCAACATATATTTTTTGTATCGTGGCAACCAAAACTGAATGTAATATTCCAAGTGTGGTCTTACCAAGGCATTATAAAGCGGTACTAACACTTCACTTCATGGGTTTATGATGGTTGCAGTGAGTATCCCAGGTTCATGTTATCATCATTTGCAATCTTCCCAGCCAGCTTGACAAGTAAAGTCAATGGGGGAAATTGTGATTCACTTAACAACTGCAGTGATTCACTTAATGACCATGCCGAAAAGCAATAGCACTTAGTCTTATATGTTGCTTCATACTGCTTTACAGAGCTCTCTAAGCCAGGAGTCCCCAACCCTCGCAACGTGGTCCAGTGCCGGGCTATGGAAGCGGCGGGCAAGTGCGTGAATGGTGGGTGGGCATGCTTGCCCGAAAAGCTCCATTTGGGCAAAGGGCAGGCATACAGTCCCACCACTTGGGCAAATGGAGTTGCAAATGCACGTATAGGGTTTGTCCAAATGGGTAAAAACTTATTCTTGTTGTTAGCCTAACTGCCACCATTTTGCTTCTGCAAACTGTGCTTGCGTTAGGGATGCCATTTTATGAAGGCAGGAAGAACACTTACACAGACCCAGAGACAAGGAAAAGAGCGGGAAAAGAATGGAATGTGATTGGCTAATACTATGTGTACTGACATGTGTAACTCTGTGGTTGGCTGTTGCTGCCTGTATAAGGAAATGCTTGACTGACCAAGGTCTGGCACTTCTGAACGCAGCTGCCAGCGTTTCCACCCAGCAACTTCACTTGATCAATTAAAGCGCTGTTTATCTTGGAAGCCTCCACTTGAGTCTCCTGATTTGCCCTCTTGGATCCTCACGTTCTTCGGGTAGCGGTTGACCCTCACACACGCATGCCCACCGCTTGCACGGAACCATCCCCTCTCCTCCTCCTCCCCCGCCAGTCTGCCAAGCTGGAAAGATTGGGGACCGCTGCTCCAAGCGGTTTTACAGAGTCAGCCTCTTGCCCCTCTCAACAACCTGGGTCCTCATTTTACCAACCTCGGAAGGATGGAAGGCTGAGTCAAGCTTGAGCTGGTCAGGATCGAACTGCTGGCAGTGGGCAGTGAATTAGCCTGCAATGCTGCATTCTTTAACGACTGCACCAACCGGGCTCAGCTTGTAAAAAAGATTAAAAAGATTGTAAAACTGGATGGGTCCCACTTAACAACCACCCTGCTGAACAATGGGAGTTCTGCTCCCAACTGTGGTCTTAAATCAAGGATTAACTATATTGGAGGATCCTTCCCTGAGATTATGCTGACGATTTATTGCTATCATACCTTAAAAAGGAAAATTACAGAAATCACTTTGGACAATATGCAAGATAACCAGAATAGAGTCATATTCAGAGATTAAATGCTAGCAATTTTGTATTAATCAAAAATCAACACTTGAAAATAGTAGAATGTTAACGCAATTGTGAAATTTGAATTAATTAATTGCATGGGTTTTTGGCTTTCCTTTTTTGCTTTATTTCTTCTCCTCCCCCCCTCCCAGTATTTTTCTTGGTTATTTACTTCTATGTTTCTAATGTTTTTCTGCTTTTCTTCTTGCTTCATTTTCCTTAATTCTTTTGTCCCCTTTTTGGCTAGCCTAGTTTAGTCTTTCTGTTTTATGATAGTGTTTCTTACTAACTCCAAAGCCTATGCTGCCCACCTGGCAGAATTGGACTTCAAGTTTCAGAGGCAGCCTTACGTTCCAGATGTGATCAGCCCTGGTGGCACCATCTTTAGAATGCAGCATTGCAGGCTAAATCTGCCCCCTGCCAGCAGTTCGACCCTGACCGGCTCAAGGTTGGCTCAGCCTTCCATCCTTCCGAGGTCGGTAAAATAAGATTGTTGGGGGGGCAAGAGGCTGACTCTGTAAACTGCTCAGATTGATATCCCGAGCTGGGCCTCAGCTATGGGAATGCCCTGCTGCTGCTTTTTTGTTGTTGCTATATAGGTTTTTCTGCTTTGTCGGGAAACCTAGTATTGTCCACTATTTTTTAACCACTTTTTCTTTTACTATTTTCTTTTTACCATTTTACTATTTTGTGATTTTTATTCACTCCCTACTCCCTGCTTTGGCGGGAGGGTAGGATTCTTGCCTTACTTGTGTGGTGGGATTTGCTTTTTCTTGACTCTTGGCCCTTGGGTTTTCTTTTTTTTTTCTTTTTCTTTTTTTGGTGTGTTTTCTTTTTTGGATCCAGGACTTGCCCTGGGGATTAGTTTCTTGTTATATTACAATGCTCCCCCTTTATTGTGTTATTTAACACAATGAAGTCAAAGAAAAGGTGCAGATCCCTTACTGACCTGGTTCCTCAACCTTCTTTGAAGCAATCCAAGATGGAAGACTGTTTTGGCTCGGCCTCCTTGTAGGGAAAGTCCGGTTCCTTTCTTTTTGGCTGCTGCTGGTCATGGCAATCCTTTGGTGGTTGAGGATGTCGCCCCTCGAGTGGAGAACAAAGGCTCCTCTAAAGCTACGGTCCCCAATCGATCTTTAAACGAGCCCACCCTTACTGAACTTCTGGCTCAGCAATGTTTTCTGGTTGCAGATACAACAGCGAGCATACAGCTCCAGCTTGACAAAATAATAAGTACCCTAAATTATTTAGTTTCTTGGGTTGCCAGTGGTAATGTTGGGCCGGCCGCTCGGCAGCCCGATGTGGTAGCAGGGTCTCCCTTGTCAAGCCTCAGCAAAAGATCTGCTCAACATAACCCTACCAATAGTTCGAACTCTATTTCCCTAGATGCAAACAGTCACCTGGTTTTACAGCCAAAACAGGTGGCCCTAAATATCAATCCTATTAACGGCTACTTGCCGCGCTGGGGCTCAATACGGCTGGCAAGGAGACATATACTACAGCTATTGGGGTTGGAAGCTGATGATTTGAAGGAGGTCGAATCTTTATCCTCCTCTATATACTGCACTCGAGTGTTACTTAGTTTCGACAATTCTAATACCCCCAAACTATTCTTCAGGAGAAGATCTCTACTAAGGTCTTTCGGCATTTTGCCAAGAAGAGTCTTCAAAGATATGTCGACTAAGCCTCTTTTAAGTAATCGACCACCTGTGAGTGTTAGGAGATTTACTGCCCCTAAAAGATCTTCAGTAGCACATGTTAATGCGCCAACCCTGAATGTCATCTCTGATGTCAGTCCATCTACTAAATATACATCTATGCTGGTAAAATCTCCTGATGGCGCCCTCTCTGATGGGGTTTTGACTGATCCTTCTACTGTCAATCAAACCAACCCCCCTCAGCGAGTAACATCTCATCAGGAACCTTGCCTTGACTTAATCAGCCGGGAAGAAATGGCCTTAAAGGAAGCGACATCAGCCCAGGGTATACAAGGCCTCTTAGCGAATAAGCCCCAGGCCAGTGACTCTGGGACTCCATCTATTCATGTGACTGACTTATCTCAAGACAATTTCTGGAACCAGGAGGAGATACAGCTCTTCGACTCCTTTCGTGCGCTCCCACATTCAGAAAGGGCCCAAATTATTAAGCGTCTGGTTGCAGTTAAAGCCAAGTTTTGGAGTCTCTTACTACCTGATAAGGCTTTTCCTGGATTTCAGGGAGCCCATACCGATTCATTAGTGGAAGTTCCCCTGGCCCTTTTTCCAGGATGTCTTACTCGTCAATATGAAGATCTTGGGCTCCCTCAGACCCCGTCTGCTGATGCCACTGAATGCTTGCCAGCTAATGCCAATGCTACAAGTACGAACTGGAGTGCGTTTAGAGTTCTACAGCCCCATGAACAAGGATCGCCTCCCTTCCCCTCTTCCCTGCCTTTATCTCCCATGAGGGTGACATTGCCTTCTAATAACGGGTGTATTTTTTTGGACCAGAAGGGCTCCCTTGAAAAAATTAATTGTACAGAATGACTATCAAACTTGGCTACCCCCCTCTGTACTCTTAAATGTCTTTCGTGGAACATAGCAGGTTGGGGGAGAAGGTGTGGTACTATAGAATTTACCAACTATATTCAGGCATTTGATGTGGTTCTGCTTCAGGAGACTTGGGCATGTGATAAGATATCCCTTACAGGGTTTACGGCCATTTCCCTGGCTGCCATCAAACAATCGGCGAAGGGAAGACCCAAGGGTGGCTTGGCTTGTTTGGTCTCTACCTCCTTAAAGGTGGAGACAGTGGAGCTGTCCCCCTGTGGCTCTTTAACCATGGCGCTCCTAATTAAGAGAGGACGCAGCAAATTGTTAGTGTTTAACGTCTACCTTCCTCCGATGGTGAGGCAAGCCGATATTAAGGCTCAATGGGATGAATTGGAGAACTATATTACTTGTATTGAAACTAAATTTCCAGGGCTATACACCTTTATAGGGGGCGACTTTAATGCCCGACTGGGAGTCCATGTTCCTCCATCGATTGAGGCACTTTACTCCCAAGAAATCCTTCAGGCAATAGGACATCAGATTTCAGCTAGACATTCTAAGGATGAACTAACAAATTTTGCTGGTATCCAGTTAGCACTTTTAGTATCCCAACATGACAAGAAAATCCTTAACGGGAGTACCCCAGGCGATCTAGTTGGTGAGTTTACTTTTAGTTCCTCACGTGGGAGTAGCACTATTGATTTTGTGCTGGTTTCTCAGTTACTAAGAAAGGCAGTCCATGCTTTCTATGTGGACTGCCGTACGGAGAGCGATCATTACCCCCTGGTTACAATTATTGGGCTTTCCTCAAATATACACTTATCTAAAGGTCCCCAGATATTGGATCCCTATGCGGCCTTCTATATAAAGAGGATCAAATGGTCTTCTAATACCGAAAGAAAGTTCCACTCCTTTTTATTATCTCCGGAATGTCTCAGCCTTTATAATCAGGTTCTAACAAGTAGTGGCTTAGAGACAATCTTGGCCTTTGAATCACTAATTAATAGTGTTCAAAGGGAGCTAGGAGCAGATTGTAGGCCAAAGGGTCCATATCACGTAAGAAGCAATCCCTGGTTTGATAAAGAATGTCTGATGCTTAGGAATCAGATTAACCGGGCTTACTTGCTTTACCGTAACTGAGGGGACAAACGCCCACCAGAGGACTATTATCGCCTGAAGCGGGAGTATAAAGGGCTAATTGTTAAGAAAAAGAGGGCTAAAGAGAGAAGTGGGATTTACTTCTCTTCTCTGTCCAGCAGAAGAATACCCGACTATTTTGGCAAATTGTTGCCAGTTCTCTCCCTGGTCACCAAGAACTCCCTCTCTGCTGTATTTCTAACAGAGATTGGGAAAACCATTTTTTGTCAATTTTTCAGGCTTCAATAACTTCAACCAAGCTCGGATCACAACTGCCTCTTGCAATTCCTATATGGCAACCCGTGACTCATGCTGAAATTGCTGAGCTTATCTCAGAACTTAAGTCAGGTAAAGCCCCTGGCCCCGATGCTATACCCCCCACTTTGCTAAAATCTAATCCCGAGTGGTGGATTCCTCTTCTGGCAACACTTTTCACTCATATTAATTCCTCCGGTAGGATTCCTATCTCTTGGAGTCTAGCAATTATTATTCCAGTTTTTAAACGAGGAAACAGGAACAACCCTGCCGATTATCGCCCTATAAGCCTGCTTTCCATCATTGGAAAATTGTATGCTAAATATCTTCAATGTAGACTCCTCATTTGGGTTGAGGAGTCTAACATCATTGGTGCAGAGCAGATTGGGTTTAAAGCGGGCTGTGCCACATTGGACCACTGTTTTGTTCTAGCACACCTGGTTGACAAATACGCTATTATACCAGGTGGCAAACTTTTTACCGCTTTTATTGATTTAAAGGCAGCGTTTGATTCAGTCCCTAGGGAACTGTTGTGGTCAAAATTGCATAAAAGTTCTATTGACAGACATCTTTTGTTCCTAATCAGATCTTTGTATAATCAGACCTCTAGCCAGGTTAGGTGCGGCTTGCAGGGAGAACTTTCAAATCCTATCCTGATTGAGAGCTGAGTTAGGCAGGGTTGTGTCCTGGCCCCTCTTCTGTTTAATTTATTTTTATCCGACCTGGCCCTTTACATTGAACGCATTGAGTCCCATGCCCCAAAGTTGTTAAATACGAAGATTCCGCTTCTTCTTTATGCTGATGATGCGGTCCTTCTTTCACAATCAAGGCTCGGTCTAAAAAGATTACTCTCTGCATTTGGGTCCTACTGTGCTGAGAACCATTTGTCTATTAATTATGACAAATCCAAAGTATTGGTGTTCTCCAGAGCCCGGAAATCATACAACTGGGCTATCAACGGTAATGTGGTTAGGCAGGTTTTCCATTTTAAGTATTTAGGTATTCAATTTCAGAATACTGGTGCTTGGACTAAACATCGAATCCAGGTGCTGAATTCGGCCTCCTGTAGCCATCAGCAGATTATAAGATTCTTTTTTACCCCAGGAGGCCAGTTTATTCCTTCTGCTCTGTGTATATATAAAGCCAAAACTCTGGCCCAAACTCTTTATGGAATTCCCATATGGGTACGAGGCTTCAAAGATTGTATTGAAAGAACCCAGGCTGTTTTTTTTAGGAAACTTCTGGGCCTTCCTCCCTGTGTTGGATTTGCTTCGATCTACCTGGAACTGGGCATTCGTTCAGTCGAATGCATGGCGTGGATTAACACCTTCAAATGGTGGTTTCGGGTGCTCTTTTTGGCAGTCCCTGGTAGCTACCTCTCCCTGGTGTTTGCTGACTCTCATACCTCTCGTAGGGAGAGGGAGCTAACGAAGAAACTCCACTTGCTAGGTTTTACGGGGGATGCTCTGGGAGATTATGGTCTCAAGGACGCCCAGTTTAGGGTAGTCCAACGGCTTGTGGACATAGATTTGCAATATCTAAGAGCCAGAGCCAACAAAACCTGCTCCCCTTTGATCTTTAGCCATTCTAATAATTATGGATTGAGGATGGCTTCATATTTCTATACTCTAACCATCCCCAAGTATAGAAGAGTTTTTTCCCTGGCCTGTTTCAATGTCTTGCCCTCAGCACTACTCGATGGGCGATTTAAGAGGCTCCTGTTCAGTGAGCGACTATGCCCCTGTGATAGGGCCGAAGCTGAAACTGTGGAGCATGTCTTATCATACTGCCCTATGTATAACACAGCCAGAATTAAATTATTCTCTCTCCTTGGAATTGATCCCTCTGGTTCTAATGTTAGTAATCCGGTTTTATATTGTCTAGGGGATGGCTCCTCCTATATTACTTCTCAAGTTTCTAAATTTCTGTTAAGAGCTGTAACTACCAGAGGAGAACGTTGTAATTCCTCTTTAGCCAAGACTTCTGGTGTTTAATTGTTTGTGATTTTTTTTTTGTGTGTTTTCTTTTGTTGCACTTGCATTTTGGTCTGTGACCGCAAATAATATATATATATAAACTGCTCAGAGAGGGCTGCAAAGCACTTTGAAGCGGTATATAAGTCTAAGTCCCCTGGCTCTTGCTGTTGCCATCACAATGTTCTGAGAAGGGCATTTTGCCTTTCTGTCAGTTCTAAAGACTGGAATAAGGCCAATCATCTATCATTCTGTGGTTCTGTGTCATCAGGGATTGTGCTTGCCACGGGTCGGACCTGGAAGCACCAAAGGCGATTTTCAATGGCGACTCTGAAGGCCCTCGGCATGGGGAAGAGCACTCTGCAGTATCAGATCCAAGAGGAAGCACAGTATTTGGTGGAAGAGTTCAGGAAAAGTGAAGGTACAATGAAGACGAGTGCATTTATTTATTTTTTTGTCAGAAACCTGTATTGTTTTAATTTGTTTTAATTTTCCGAAATGTAAACACTAAGACAAATAGGACAGTCTGAAATCATTTCTCCAGTGTCTGCAAGGGAAGGCAAAGTGTCAAAAAAGATCAAGATGGTGGCTCCCACCATCAAAGCTTTGATCCTTTTTTCATTTTTGAGCAAGGAAATGTAAGATGGGCCTGTGCTGGACCAGTGTATAGCCATCTGGTCCATTATATAGTTAGCTTAGGAATTAAGAAATGTGTTACAGCATTTAGCATTTAAAGGGTTAAACGCTGTTTCCTTAAGAGATGGCTTCTGGGAAATGTAGTCTAGTTGTTAGTCAGTCCTATATCTTATCTAGTCAGTGGGAGGAGCCTCAAAGTTTATTGCAGGACTTCCTGGCTATGTGCCAGGGTTTTATTATCTCTGTGCATGAATCCTAGCTACAATGCTAGGCTAGGAGCTCCGTAGCAACATGTAACATTTACATAGGATGGGGAAATCCATTATTCTTTTACTTATGCAATGGATCCAGATTACAACCTGCATTCCGGAAGAACCTCTGCTGTAACTGTGAGTTATTGACTTGAGGATACCTGTGAATAAAAGTAATTTGCATGAACTGTCCATTGAGTTCATTCTGCCTGTTTCACATGGAATCCAGCAACCCTCTCTGCATGGGACAGGACAGGGCCAATAAGTAAATAAATAGAGAGAGAGGATAAATGATAGATAGATAGATAGATAGACAGACAGACAGACAGACAGACAGACAGACAGACAGACAGACAGATAGATAGATAGGATAGAGATAGAGATAGATAAATAGATAGATAGATAGATAGATAGCTATAGATAGATAGATAGATAGATAGCTATAGATTGATAGATAGATTTAGAAAGATAGATACAGATAGATAATAGATAAGATAGAGATAGATGATAGATAGATAGATAGATAGATAGATAGATAGATAGATAGATTGATTGATTGATTGATAGATAGATAGCTATAGAAATAGATAGATAGATAGATAGATAGATAGATAGATAGATAGATAGATAGATAGATTGATTGATTGATTGATTGATAGATAGCTATAGAAATAGATAGATAGATAGATAGATAGACAGACAGACAGACAGACAGACAGACAGACAGACAGACAGACAGACAGACAGACAGACAGACAGACAGACAGATAGATAGATAGATAGATAGATAGATAGGATAGAGATAGAGATAGATAAATAGATAGATAGATAGATAGATAGATAGATAGCTATAGATAGATAGATAGATAGATAGCTATAGATTGATAGATAGATTTAGAAAGATAGATACAGATAGATAATAGATAAGATAGAGATAGATGATAGATAGATAGATAGATAGATAGCTATAGATAGATAGATAGATAGATAGATAGCTATAGATTGATAGATAGATTTAGAAAGATAGATACAGATAGATAATAGATAAGATAGAGATAGATGATAGATAGATAGATAGATAGATAGATAGATAGATTGATTGATTGATTGATAGATAGATAGCTATAGAAATAGATAGATAGATAGATAGATAGACAGACAGACAGACAGACAGACAGACAGACAGACAGACAGACAGACAGACAGACAGACAGACAGACAGACAGACAGACAGACAGACAGACAGACAGATAGATAGATAGATAGATAGATAGATGATAGACAGACAGACAGATAGATGTCACCCCTCGTCTTTCTCCGTGTGCCCTGTGCAATCTTTGCAAGAGACATGTCAGTCACCAAATTCCTCTTTCCCTTCCTTTGCAGGAAAACCCATGAATCCTTATTTGGCCCTGAACCTCGCAGTTTGCAACGTGATTTGTGTCATGGTGTTTGGATATCGTTTGTCCATAGAAGACAAGACTTTTCATATGCTGCTGGAATCCATGGAGATACTTTTCAGTGTTGCTAGCAGTTTCATGGGTAATGTGAGTGATCCCTTCTTTCCTTTTATATATATATATATATATGTATGTATTGTCCTTTATAAAACTAAAAATGCGAATCCTGGGAATACACATGTTGATAAAATTTTTACAAGAAAAAAGCGAACACCAGGATAAAAATAAACAAGACTGTTTAATATAAACAAGCCTGTAGATAAAAGAGCACTTAGCTTTCATCGGCCAAACTGCCGACGTCCTCAGAGTTGGAGTGGGAGGCATTCTGGGAGCTGGCCTATATAGCCTCCTGCCTCTGCGCCCGGGTTCTCAAGCACGTCATCGGCCCATTGGTTGCAATAGTCCACAATGTGCTGAGTTGGTCTACACCTGGCAATCTGTCAGTGGCCTTGCTGGTTGCCTTCAGATCCTGCTTCGCTTTCCTTGAGCGCGTACATGCATTCGGGGGGTGGCTGTCCAGTTGCCTTTGCTCCTTATCTCCTTATCTCCTATATAGGCCAGCTCCCAGAATGCCTCCCACTCCAACTCTGAGGACGTCGGCAGTTTGGCCGACGAAAGCTAAGTGCTCTTTTATCTACAGGCTTGTTTATATTAAACAGTCTTGTTTATTTTTATCCTGGTGTTCGCTTTTTTCTTGTAAAAATTTTATCAACATATATATATATCAATTCAAAATGCCATTAAAGTGGCATCAATGACCCTCAGGAAGAGTACTAAAGACAAGCTGACTGCAAAGAACATAAATCCTTCCATTCTCTACCATTCAGTCAGAAGTGAAGAAGCTTCTGGGATGACAAGCAAAACGTCTTCAAGGAAAAGTCCAGTTGCCTTTTGAAAAAGCACATTTCAAAGACAAGGACAGCCAGATTATTAAGATGAAAAATCCCTGATAATGATACTCTGATGTTCCCCTCTAAGGGGAAATGATATTCTTGGACTTTAATTTAAAGAACAGTTACATCAATTTGAGACTCTAGACCAGTGATGGCGAACCTATGGCACGCATGCCAGAGGCGGCACTCAGAGCCCTCTCTGTGGGCACGCCCACTGCCGCCGCCAGCATCTCAAGCAGGTCCATTAGGCCGCCGGCAGCACCCGGAGCAACAGTCCCGCCCAGCACAAAGGAGGCAAAGCAGCCGGCTAGCAAGCTCGAGTAGACGTGGTAGAGCACGCTCCCATGCACTCGCTGGCCTCTGTGTGCGGGGGCCGATGGTGTCAGGCAGCAGCCGCCCCTGCCTCACCTTGCCGTGCTCTGCAGCAATGGCACCCCCGCCCTACCCCCTGCCTCACCCTGCAGGAAAAGCCTCCTGCCCACCGCCCCACCCACCAGAGACCCCCTGGATCTCCCCCACTCTTGCCCAGCCCCCACAAGGCGTCCCCCCATGAGCAACATCGAGGTGGCCACGCCCACCCAGCCATGACCACCCAGTCTGCCATGCCCACCGCAGCACGCCCACCCAGTGGGCCATGTCCCCCCCCCGCTGCCCCCCCCGAGAGTACCACAATGCTGATGCGGCCCTGGCACTTTGTGATAAATAAGTGGGTTTTGGGTTGCGGTTTGGGCACTCGATCACTAAAAGTTTCGCCATTACTGATCTAGACTTAATGTTCTTATGCCTTCCTGCTTTATAGTTTTATTTAACAAGGGACCTGGAATTCTGCCTCAGTATTGTGTTCTACCAAAGTAAAAGGTAAAAATGCCTGGACATTCTCAGAAACCCTAAAAAGGAGAATACAATGCTGATATATTGCAAATACAACAGAAAGACGAAAAGACGAAAGCAATAAAAATAAGGGGAAAAAATTAAAGAAAAATTAGAAAAATAAGAAAATAATCACTCACTGACACACAGATTTTCTCTTACGCCTCTTCCTCCAAAGATATTCAAAACAACTCGAATTTAATTCATCCCGGAGTAAAGGAAGCAGTCTAGAATGTTCTCGTCACATCAAAGTCTTGATCATTTCTGTCAAGAACATTCTCAAGTTTTTCTCCAGGATTTTGCTCTCAAACCAGTTCCTTTTCCCTCTGTTTAATTCCTATTTCTTTATTATATTGACATGGCCAGCCATCTCAGGTGATTTTTCTTCTCTCCCGCCAGATGTACAATAGTTTCCCCTGGATTATGGAGTGTATCCCAGGACCTCACAAAAGGGCATTATCCTTGCGTGACTTTGTTTGGTCATTCATAAGAGAGGAGATCAAGAAGCACCAAGAAGCAGACCATGGAGAAAAAGGCCAAGACTTCATTCATTTTTACCTGGCTGAAATAGAGAAAGTAAGTGGGTGCTCTTTTTGTGTGTGACTGTTAGATACCTTATCGTATAAAGGCTTCCCAACCTTGGCAACTTCAAGACGGGCGGACTTCAACTCCCAAAATTCCCCAGCCAGCAAGCTGTATAGTAGCCTTGAGGATCGTCTTCTCTCGGGATTGTGGCAATGCAGCATCGGAGAGGAGGCCAGGGCTCTGAGACCCCTAGGAGCAAATGCCTGCCTTTCTTGGCCCTGCCTTCCTCAAGGGAGAAGGTTGCAGCTGTTGAAATTGGCAATGTCAGAAAGTCTGTTTATATATAGCACTGCAGAGCAAACAAAGAGTACAGTCACCATGTGCTTTACTGCTCAACTGTTTTAAACTCTTACAGGAAATAGGAAGCTCTCCCCAGAATAAACAGAACCATAGACATTATAACCATAGATGCAAACTAAACACTGCCATCTACTGGCTGAATGATTCAGTAGTTGTTGCGATACAAAATACATTCTAACATGGATTCCATCAGGCAAGGACTGGAAGGAAGTGATGGCCTTCAAGGTTTCTCAGGTATTCATTTCTCCATTTATGTTCTGCAGACGAAAAACCAACCCAAACCACCCTATGACGAAAAGAACATGGTTCAGAGCATCTTTGATCTCTTTATGGGGGGAACAGAGACATCAGGCACCACTCTCTACTGGGGATTGTTGTATATGGTGCTTTATCCTGACATTCAAGGTGAGAGAAGAATCACAAGTTGGATGAGATAGAAGGGACCTTTATAGCCCAACTATACTCAATGCCTGAAGCTGCTTGTAGCATCATCATTAGTAATTGACAATTATTACTGGAAGAATTCTTTAGTTATAGGTAGTCCTCAACTTACAATCATAATGCAGGCTGTTCATTACGGTCTACGACATTTGCTAAGCAGGCCACTTCCCTTAATGACTCCAATCCCTCTCTCCCCATTGCGGTTGTTTTTGTTATTTTTATTTATTTATTTATTTATTTATTTATTTATTTATTTATTTATTTATTTATTTATTTATTTATTTATTTATTTATTTATTTATTTATTTATTTATTTATTTATTTATTTATTTATTTTTATTCAAATACAAACAATACATATAAGTCTAAATAAAAAACAATATAAAAATACAAATATTACAGTGCACCCCCTCTGAGATCATTTTTATTACCTATATTTTTTCTCATATAACAACTAACAATATACAATATATTTCAACTGTGCCCTTATCCCCTCCAAAGCAGCCTATATTCCTGAGTAGGTTTATTCCCTTTGCCTTCCATCAACACTGTTTTTATAAAATCCTCCCATATTTCATTATAATTATTTATTTTAATCGTTCCTTCTTAAAATTTAATTTCTGTTGTTAATTTATCATTTATTGCCATATTCCATATTTCATTATACCACTCATTTCTTTGAATAACCCAATTCCGTCTCCAATATTTAGCCATCACTAATCTAGCTGCCATTATCAAATTTACAATTTTTGCTTCATTTATATCTTGTTTTTCCACCAGTAACAGTAATGCAATCCTCGGTGACATATCTAAATTCACATTCAAAAGTTCTCTAATTTTCCTAAACACCATGTCCCATATCTTTTGTGCGCTATCACAATCCCACCACATATGTTTATATGTTCCAATCTCTTTCTCACACCTCCAACGGCAGTGTATATTTTGATTAACACTTGGTCATCTCTCCTGGATAGCCAAAGCCCATTGCTTACTTGTAGCTTTTAATGTAATATTGTCTAAGCTTCATTCGGTCTAAATTATCTTATGCAATATTACAGTTATGCATGCTTCAGAAATTGCTTAGAAGTGGGTTGAAACTTAAGAGAGTGTAAGCAAAGTCAATCTCAGCTACTTACAACAAATGAACCTATTTCTTAAAAGTATGGGGCTAGGACTACCAGGGATCCTCCAAGTCCCTTTCAGGGGTCTGTGAAAACCAAATCAGTTGCCAACTTAAGTTGAAAAATACTAGAAATTTCAAATCCCAAGTGTCCAACCTTGGCAACTTTAAGACTTGTGGACTTCAACTCCCAGAATTCCTCAGCCCACAAGGCCGGCGGGGGAATTCTGGGAGTTGAAGTCCACAAAACTTAAAGATGCCAAGGTTGGACACCCCTGGTCTACATAACTCCCTCCTCCTAGGCTGAGCTTCTGCCATTAATAGACCACGGACAGCTGGGGCCACACCTGGATGCTTATTCACTGCTAACTCTAGTCAACGTGCAAAATCTTTGTTTCTCCCCAGCCAAAGTTCAAAAGGAAATCGATACCCTTCTACCACCGGGCCAGTCGATCTGTTACGAGGATCGCAAGAATCTTCCGTACACAAATGCGGTGGTGCACGAAATCCAGCGCTTTAGCAACATCATCTCGCTCGGAATGCCCAGATACTGCATAAGAGATATGATGATCCGGAAGTTTCACTTTAGAAAGGTAAATGAATTCCTGTGTTCTGGAGCCTTCTTTTATTCTCCTCACCATATTGCTAGAGGAAGCCCATGCAATGCAGGGAGTCGTCGGTTAATGACAGGAATTGGACTGAGAACTCTGTTGTTAAGTGCGACGTCATGTGACTGCATCAACTTACAACGGCAGTTCAGGCAGTTCCTGTTAGGCTCTTTAGGCGAATTCCATTTTATTCTTATTCTTTTATTCTTTTTTAATGCTGAAGCGCAAACATTTTAAAGACACAAAGTCCTTTCTTTCTTCGCACACACACACAAAAAGGGATGTTTGATCTCTTTTGAGTTGAGCTCGGCTTCTGTCTCTCCATAGAGACGTATATATATCATTTTTATGGCAACAAATCAAATTTCCCTTTCCCTCAGGATCATTTTTCTTTCAACTGCCCAGCCTTAACCTATTTGTATTTTGTTTTTTAGAAGAGTGATCTTTAAAGCCATGAATTGAAATTTGTCACTTCGGCCTCCGTTGCCAGCAGATATAACCATTTTTTTTTCTTCCCTGAGGGAGAAAGGCAAAACTTAAGTGGTCATTCTCTTTTCCACAGGGCACCATCTTTATCCCGAACATGGCTTCTGCCTTGTATGATGCCAACGAGTGGGAGACACCCCTCGCCTTCAACCCAAACCATTTCCTTGACAAGGAAGGCAATTTCACCTGTCGGGAAGCTTTCATCCCGTTTTCTCTAGGTGCTCATTCAGCTTGTTAAAATTCCATTGAATCTTTAACGATATGCGTTGACTGTTCCTGTTTTGCCCCTCAAACAATCATAAGTATGAAAACCCATCATAAGTCACTTTTTTCAATGCTGTTGTAACTTTGAATGGCCACTGAACTAATGTTTGTAAGTCAAGGACTTCCTGTATTCTCCTTAACGGGAAGGGATATGGACAACAGTATCCAAGGGAATCCAGGTCAATCACATTGTAAACTCTAATCAGGGGTGAGGGACGATGGCCCTTTTATGACTTGTGGACTTCAACTCCCAGTATTCTTGAGACAGCCATGAGGACTTCAACTCCCAGACTTCCTAAGATGGCCATGCTGGCTCAGGAATTCTGGGAGTTGAAGTCCACAGTCATAAAGGGGCCCATGGTTCCCCACCTTTGTCCTAATCACTCCCTGCCAGCACCTGATTTGTTGTTTTCCTCTCCTTTCCTAGGTCATCGAGCATGCCTGGGAGAAAATTTAGCAAAAACAGAGATCTTCCTTATCTTTACCAACCTTGTGCAAACGTTCAATTTCCACTTAGCCGACGGATCAAAAGATGTAAACCTTGACCCGATTTGGGGAGGCACTCTGCATCCTCATTCCTTTGAGATCTGTGCAATTCCTCGCTAGTCCGCTATGCCAGGTCTGAATAGCAGCTGTGGATACTGGGACTGGGAATCCCCAAGTAGCTGGCTTTGTCTCTTCCAACTTTTGTCTGAAAAAAAAAAAGCACGTTTCCAGTCCTCCTTGTTGCAAAAGAGAAATGTACACAACCTAGTCTCATTCTGCAACATGGGCTTTTGAATACTGACAGGTCAGCAACATCATCACTGGCCTGGTCTCTATGCTCTTGTCATTTATCTAGTTCTTTTTGCTCCCTTTTAACTGAACCCCTAATCTGAGCGCTTTTAAAATCAATTTTTCATTATTTGCAAAAAGCAAGAGAAACAAGAAAAAAAACACTTGAACGTTCACCACTATTTGAATAATCCTTTTTGAAAATGTAATATATTTCCATAACATGTTGACATTAGTTCAGCCTCCTTGACTGTGGAAAAAAAAAGAGAAAAGTTAGAGATGTACCAGGGCAATTCGGAAATAAACCTCCGTTAGGTTATCAACGACAGACACTCGCAGATACAGAACTTTTATTATACACATTAGAAAACTAGAAGGTTACATTACTTTTTGACATATTTGACATTCAAATTAAGGCATGGTCATAACGTCTTACAAGATTTGAAATTCCTTAGTAGTAGTCACTCGGTGCCAAATCTGGGCAATGAGGGGGTGATCAGAAACATCCCAACGGAACTGCTTCAAAAGTTCTTGGGTACGTCTAGCAATGTGTGGGCGAGCATTGTATCGTGAACCAACACCACACCGGAAGTGGTGCCATAGAAAATCCCGCCAAATGTGAAGATGCCAAAGGAGTACTGCTAGTGAAGTTCATGGAACGTGGTTCGACCATCAATTCAGAAGTCTACTGTCAGACCCCTTCAATGTATTTCCCTTCCTATTATTGCTTTGCCTGTGTATTCCTTTTGGGGGTCTACCATTCTGGTGGGAAGGAGCCTGCTTGCTTGGGGAATGTATTTGCCTGGCTCTTTGAAATGTCCTCCCTTCGTGAGAAAGGAATGTGGCCCAAAAACATCGGCCTTATCTCCAGACAATGGAGCCTGGGACCATTGGGAAATGAAACCGAGAGAGAAATTGAGATAGGCGCTAAATCACTAGGTTCCCAAAACAACCTAGTGCCTATGGATTGGCTGGATTTCAAATGGACGGTTGAACACTGGGGGGGGGTAGAGACTTGAATGAGCCTTTTAATGCAATCATTTGCGTGTGAAATCTTCAGACCTTGCTTTGCTCTACTGCTATCACTAACTCTCAATAAAAGTTCCTTTTGAAACAATGCCTATTTCAAGAGTTCTGTTTTCTCGGGAGACCTAGTTGAGGCACATCCTTATATCTACTGTGAAATGTTACGAAAACTCAGACGAGCCATCCATAACAAGCGTCGGGGCATGCTGATTTCCAGTGTGGTGTTGGTTCGCAATAATGCTCGCCCGCACACCGTTAGACACACCCAAGAACTTTTGAAGCAGTTCCATTGGGATGTGTTTGATACCCCCCCCAGCCCAGATTTGGCGCCGAGCGACTACTAAGGAATTTCAAATCTTGTAAGGCATTATGACAAGTGCCTCAATTTGAATGGTGATTATGTCGAAAAGTCATGTAATGTAGTTTTCTAATGTGTATAATAAAAGTTCTGTATCTGGGAGTGTCTGTCATTGATAACCAAACGGAGGTTTATTTCCAAATTGCCCTCGTAAAAATAATATAAACAGTATATTTGCAGTAATCTCCCAGATGAATCTTCCCAAAAATGCTAATTATTGCTCTCTTCTAGGAGATGTCCTTCCCCCCCCCTGCAATTGCAATTTTGCTTTCTTTTTATGATGCTTTGGATTTACCAATCCTCATTGGAACTACATCTACATAGAGGGAAGTAAGCAGTGGGGTACCCCAAAGTTCTGTTTCAGGCCCAGTACTTTTCAATATAAACGATTTAGATGAGGGAATAGAATGGGAATTCATCAGATCTGCAGACGACACTAAATTGGCAGGAATAGTCACCACTCCAGAAGATAAGCTCAAAATCCAGATCCATCTCGACAGACTTCAACTCTGGGCCCAATCTAACCAAATAAAATTCAGTGTAGATAAAAGTAAGGTTTTACACTTACATTTGAAAAATCAAATGTACATGTATAGATTAGGTGAAACCTGGCTCAATAGCAGTAACTGTAAGAGGGATCTTGGAGTCCTAGCACTCAATCACTTAAATATGAGCCAGCTGTGTGCAGCCTTTACATCATAAGAAAGACATCAATCATTCCTGTACACTCCCCTATTCCCTCCTTCCGTATATCGCGTCCATGTACATGTTTCCCAGCTTGCATGAGATTTCCCTGGTGCAAAAGCTGATTACATAAAGCAAGAAAGCAACAGTTAGACTAAACAATTTCCCTTTGTTCCGGAACCCTTCAGAATCAAGATCAAAATCAAGGAGAGAAGCAATCTGGAACTAAGGAGAAAGTTCCTAACAGTGTTGACAATGAACCAGTGGAACAGCTTGCCTCCAGAAATCGTGGGTGCTCCATCACTGGAGGTTTTTAAGAAGAGATTGGACAGTCACTTGTCCGAGATGGTATAGGGTCTTGTGTGTGAGCAGGGGGTTGGACTAGAAGACCTCCAAGGTCCCTTCCAACTCTTTTATTTTTTTATCCTATCTTCTTTGTTTAAATCCAAACTCGAGAACCTTCTGATGTAATAACCACCTCTACCACTAGATGTCACCACACACTGCTTTTAAAACTCTTCTAAAGTTTAAACTTTTCTAAAACTTCGTGGGCACTCCTTTTCTTAAATTATCCTTTACCCAGACTTTCATACAGAAGCGGGCAACTGAGAAGCTTCTGCTAGGCTTAATAATAATAATAATAATAATAATAATAATAATAATAATAATAATAATAATAATAAAGTTGGAAGGGACCTTGGAGGTCATCTAGTCCAACCCCCTGCTCAGGCAGGAAACCCTATACCATTTCGGACAAATGGCTGTCCAGTCTCTTCTTAAAGACTTCCAGTGTTGGAGCATTCACCGCTTCTGGAGGCAGGTTGTTCCACTGGTTAATTGTTCTCACTGTCAGGAAGTTTCTCCTCAGTTCTAGGTTGGATCTCCTTCTGACAAGTTTCCATTCATTGCTCACTCCCTTCCTTCCTTCCTTCCTTCCTTCCTTCCTTCCTTCCTTCCTTCTTTCCTTCCTTCCTTCCTTCCTTCATCATAAAATCCTAGGATCATAGCACCTTGGAGGTCATCTAGTCCAACCCCCTGCTCAGGCAGGAAACCCTATACCATTCCGGACAAACGGCTGTCCAGTCTCTTCTTAAAAACTTCCAGTGTTGGAGCATTCACCGCTTCTGGAGGCAGGTTGTTCCACTGGTTAATTGTTCTAACTGTCAGGAAGTTTCTCCTTAGTTCTAGGTTGCTTCTCTCTCTGGTTAGTTTCCATCCGTTACTTCTTGTCCTGCCTTCCGGCGCTTTGGAGAATAGCTTGACTCCCTCTTCTTTGGGGCAGCCCCTGAGATACTGGAACACTGCTATCATGTCCCCCCTCGTCCTTCTCTTCATTAAACTAGACATACCCAATTCCAGCAACCGTTCCTTATATGTTTTAGCCTCCAGTCCCCTAATCCTCTTAGTTGCTCTTCTCTGCCCTCGTTCTAGAGTCTCAACATCTTGTTTACATCCTGGTGACCAAAACTGGATGCCGGATTCCAAGTGTGGCCTCACCAAGGCCTTGTAAAGTGGTATTAAAGTGGCTTCACCCTTCGAGCTGTCCCCGTGCCGGCTCCTTCCTCCAATCTCAACTGGAGAGGACAAATTAAGATGCCAGGGACGTGTCTGCGGAATGCCCACCCTCTCTCTCCCTCTCTCATTTTCGGAGTGCCCGGCATGCTCCGGATGACCAAGATGATTCCCGTTTTATCCCTAGTCCGAGCGAGGCCGGGACTCGGCTGCTGGACACCGTCTCAAAGCTCTGATCCAGCCGTGGGATTACGGTGGACATCCACCCGGTGCAGCTGTTGGGGTTTTGAACGGAGGACTTGGCAGTGAGAAAGAAAGAAAGAAAGAAAGAAAGAAAGAAAGAAAGAAAGAAAGAAAGAAAGAAAGAAAGAAAGAAAGAGAGAGAGAGAGAGAGAGAGAGAGAGCCCAGGAGGAATTCTGGCCCCCTCCTGCCACAGATATACCAGTCAGCAGCCTAATGAGGACTAGTACCGTGTTACTGAATATCCCACTAACTGAAATGCCAAGCCTGTGAAGAATCCCTGGTGGCTGAGCAACTGTCTAGGGCCTCCTGTGGGGGTGAAGAAAGGACAGCATTTTGATCTGAGGTTCACTCAACCCCCCCCCCCGAACCCCCCCTCCCATTGTTCAATCAGAGACACCAGGTGAACTCAAGTGACTTAGCTATATTGGTGTCCAACCTTGGCAACTGGAAGACTTGTGGACTGCAACTCCCAGAATGGAGCACCCACAACTTCTGGAGGCAAGTCGTTCCACTGGTTAATTGTTCTTGAATCTTCTGACTTGTTCTTGAACCCACTTAAGCTTGAAAAGAAGAATAACAGCATTGGAAGGGACTTTGGAGATCTTCTAGTCCATCCCCCTGCTTAACCGGAAGACCTTATAGCATCCCAGTCAAATGGCTGTCCAATCTCTTCTTGAAAACCTCCAGTGATGGAGCACCCACAACTTCTGGAGGCAAGGAGTTCCACTGGTCAATTGTTCTTGAATCTATTTGGCTTGAATAATAGAATAACAGAGTTGGAAAGGGTCTCCTAGTCCAGCCGCCTGCTCAAGCAGGAGACCCTAGGGCAGGGGTCTGCAACCTTGACAACTTGAAGTCTTGTGGACTTCAGCTCCCAGAATTCCTCAGCCAGCTATGATTTAGCTAAATTATTAAACTTTAAATTGAGCCTTCTATCTAAACTCACTTTGCCCAGCTCAAACCTGAACCCAGACCCCCGAATCAACCTGTAGATTTTAAACTACCGTTAGTCCTCAACGTACATCCACAACGGAGCCCAAGATTCCCGTTGCTAAGCGAGACATTTGTTAAGGGAGGCGTGCCCCATTTTATGACTTTGCCACAGCTGTTAAGCGAATCACTGCCGTTGATCAAGTCAGTCACCCGGTCGTTAAGCGAGTCTGGCTTCCCCCGTGGACTTTGCTGGTCAGAAGGTCGCGAAAGGGGATCACGTGACCCCCCCCGGGGGACACTGCGACCGTCATAATTCTGAGTCAGTTGTCAAGCCTCTGAATTTTGATCACGTGACCACAAGAAAGCTGCAACGGTCAGGAGCGTGAAAGTGTGAACAAGTGTGAAAAACAGAAGTGAGTCACTTTTTTTTTGGTGCCATCGTAACTTTGAACGGTCACTAAACAAACTGGTGTAAGTCAAGGTCTACTTGTAGCTGTTGCAGGGGGCTGTGGGAAGTCCAGAGCGCCCCCCCTCACTCCCAATTAAAACAAACTGGGAAGCGAGAATGAATCCCAATGCCGGTGTGTTGTTCCCAGAGCTAATAATAATTATTATTATAAAGTTGGAAGGGACCTTAGAGGTCATCTAGTCCAACCCCCTGCCCAGGCAGGAAACCCTATATCATTTCAGACAAATGGCTGTCCAGTCTCTTCTTAAAAACCTCCAGTGTTGGAGCATTCACAGCTTCTAGAGGCAGGTTGTTCCACGGGTTAATTGTTCTAACTGTCAGGAAGTTTCTCCTTAGTTCTAGGTTGCTTCTCTCCTTGATTAGTTTCCATCCGTTGCTTCTTGTCCTGCCTTCTGGCGCCTTGGAAAATAGCTTGACTCCCTCTTCTTTGGGGCAGCCCCTGAGATATTGGAATACTGCTATCATGTCCTCCCTCGTCCTTCTCTTCATTAAACTAGACATACCCAACTCCTGCAACCGTTCCTTGTATGTTTTAGCCTCCAGTCCCCTGATCATCTTTGTTGCTCTTCTCTGCACTCTTTCTAGAGTCTGAACATCTTTTTTACATCGTGGTGACCAAAACTGGATGCAGTATTCCAGGTGTGGCCTTACCAAGGCCTTGTAAAGTGGTATTAATATTTCACGTGATCTTGATTCTCTCCCTCTGTTAATGCAGCCTAGCACTGTGTTGGCTTTTTTGGCAGCTGCAGCACACGGCTGGCTCCTATTTAAGGGATCGTCCATTAGGACTCCGAGCTTAATGAATGCCTCTTCCCTTCAACCTCCTCCTGGGTAGATATCGTTTCAGAAATGTGCAGGAATCCTGTAAATACATGCAAAATCTTTTTTTTTTTTTTTTTTTGGTAATGTTACGTCTACCATATAGGGCCAGGTTTTATATCAGCAGCAAACTGATGGCACCATACTGGTGACTGATGGATGACCTCACCAATGGTTTCATGTAATGTTGGACAGGAAGAAAGAAAGCATCAATCCATGGGGGGCTGCACCAGTATGAGACCACAGGCATGCTTTACCCCTCCCATCAACCCTAACTGGAACTGACCAGTGAGGAAGGAGGTAGAACATAGAACATAGACTAGCACAGTTGGAAGGGATCTTGAGGGTCTTCTAGTCCAACCCTCTGGTTGAGCAGGAGACCCTATACCATTTCAGACAAATGGCTGTCCAGTCTCTTTTTGAAAGCCTCTAGTGATGGAGCACCCACCACTTCTAGAGGCAAGTTGTTCCATTGGTTGATTGCTCTCATGCTTAGGAAATTTCTCCTTAGCTCTAGGTTGCTTCTCTCCTTGGTTAGTTTCCATCCATTGTTTTGTGGGAAGAAAAGTCTTCATCCTGGTTCATCCAAGCCGGGGATAAATAAAACAACATGGCGACTGCTTTGGGAAGAAGGTTACAGTTTATTGAAGAGCCAGAAAGATGGTTCTTGCAGGAAGGAGGAGAGAAATCAAAGAAGAAGGGCTGAGCACATGTGGAGTAGGTTTTTATACCCTCTGAAAGCCTTTTGTCTGGAAGTTTCCTGTTCCTGTGGCATGAACCTGGAGGCTATTTCCTGTGTCACGTATTCTGACCTCCTGAGTTTAGGGGTGCCTCTCTGGTATTCTTGATGGTAATGGGTTAGTCCTATTATGTCCCATCTCAGGTGGGGTATGCAGATTTTAGGTCTTTTGTCTTCTTGATTTCCTAGCTGGCTCCAGCTTTCTGATGGTTACATCTGCATTTGTATAGGGCTGGCTCCTGCTTGGGACAGAGAGACTTGGGGGCAGGGTTGGCTTCTGCTTTTAAAAATCCTTTTGGGGAAATATATTTTTCTGCCCTTTTAATATTTCCTTCTCTGAGGGGCTGACTTCCCACAGTTTCTTATCTTGCCTTTTGCTGCTGGAAAATAATTTGACCCTCTCATCTTTGCAGGAGCCACTCAAGTATTGGAAGCGTGCTATCATGTCTCCCCTAGTCTTCTTTTCCTTAGATTAGCTAGACCCAATTCCTGTAACCATTCTTCATATGTGTTAGCCATAGGGATCACTCTGTGGCAGTGATCTGTATGAATCACTTCAACACAGGGGGCTCCCATTCCCTAACCAGCAGCCCACCCAAAAGGATAGCATGGTTGAGAGTATCGAAAGCTGCTGAGATCAAGAATGGATGCACCACCTTCATTTTGGTTCCACCCACAGATCATCGACAAGCACGACCGACGCTTTCTCCAGCCTGACTGAAACGTATGTTTCAGTAGGGAGGGGTGAAAAAGAGGAGGCTATGGAGTAGGAGAATTCACGTGGCGAGTGTATGATGTCATGGGTGTCCTGATGTCACTGTGGGGCCTGCCAGACACCTATGCTCTGCAGGCTGCACGAGAGCAACTGAGAACGTAGAACAATAGAGTTGGAAGGGACCTTGGAGGTCCCTTGCACAGATAAACCCCCCAGGTGCCCTGTGCATCTGAGCATGGGGTGACTGAGAAACTTGGGGGGTTTATTTGTGCATCTGTTTATCCGAGGGCACAAGTAAGCCCCCAAGTGGCCTCAAACAGCTCTCAGAGAGAGCACTAACAACCAGATGACTACAAAGAAATATAATCCTTCAATTCCCCCCCCCATCTTGTCAGAACTACTCCCTTCCTAGTCCCCACCATTCTGCCAGAACCCGATGAAGCTTCTTGGATGAGAAGCGAAAGGAAAAAACATTCCAGTTGCCTTTTGAAAAAGCACCTTTGAGACAACTATGACCTGGAGGATTGAGAATCTCCTTATACATGTAACAGAATAGTCTGAAGGTGGTATTTTGGCCAACAGCTCTTGGCAGACCTGCTTCCTTATATACGTGAGTAGTGCCTCCATCAAGAGGGGGTGCACAGGGAGCTTTAAGAATAAAAGGCAAGCTTGCTCAGACAATGCTCCATCGGGGCCAGAATCCTGTTTACAACACTAGCAAAGCTGAAGCTAAGCTACGGCTTAGACTAGTGTGATATACAACCCAAGAGGAACATTTGTGGGAGGCAAGTCGGTCATATTTGGTCATATTTAGCATCTTACTGTATCTATGACTGCTGCCAGCACATATGGCATATGGTTAAGATGTAAAGCGGAGAGAAGGACATAGACATTCCTTCTGTGTAATTAGGGTTTTATTAATTAGGAGCATAAGAAAAGGAAGCTATTTGTCAGACCTGCCCCAGCTAGATCCCTAGGAAAGGAAGATCCTCGACTCCATTTGGTTGAAGAGATAGGCTCTTTTGCTAAGGATTAGCAAAAAAAAAAGCAAGGCAAGATCTGAGTATTCCTGGGCAAATGTTACAAGTTTCTCCCTTCCCGGAGCCCCCCCCTTGGCCAGTGTCCAAAAGCGGTCCGGTTTGATGTTTTGGGAATCTCTTTGATGTTAGGAGCTTCTTGAAGAGGTTTCGCATTCTTTCCCAGGCCAGGCATCCTTGGGGCGGCTGGATTAGTGAGGTTTGACACCTCTGGTTCCTGTCACTGCCCATCCTTCCCCACCTTACATCCTTCTACCTTCCTCCTGAACAACTTCCCCAAATTTCTCTGCCCCCCCCATCATCTATGGCAGGATGCCAGCAAGCGTAGCCAAGATGGCAGAGCTGACGCTATTGTAGAAAGTTCCCCCTTTCCCCCCCTCCCTCTGCAAACCATTCCAAGTTATCAAGTTTTCATTTTCCTCGACAAAACTCACGTTCTGTTCACTTTAGGATGATTTCTTGCTTGAAGAAATTATTGTTTTTATTTTACTATTTTATGTCATCTTATTGTATTTTACGCTATTGTTATTTTTTAAATAAAATTTAGATAGCCACCAACCACATCATTTATGACTCTAACTCTGCATGCCCCCCTCCCCCCGACCTTTCAGGCACCAGGGACCGGTTCTGTGGAGAGAGGTTTTCCCGCAGACCGGAAGGGTTTCACGTGCTGCCTGCATCCCGCGGGTGGGGCTTTGCTTGTTTGCGTGGCCCGGTTTCTGGCATGGCACGACCCGGTGTCCATCCATGGACCGGGGGTTGGGAACCCCTGCTGTAACTGGTGCAGAGGTAGAAAAAAGGCACCCTCCCTATCACAATTTGTCACAATTTGTCATCTGCTTCCTCTCACAATCGGGGGCCCCTGCACGGGTGGTCGAAAAGATCAAAATGGCAGCTGTGAACAGGCCATCATAGCCCTTTACTTTCAATCAGAATAGAGCTGGGAGGGACCTTAAAGGTCTTCAAGTCCAACCCCCTGCTCAAGCAGGAGACCCTAACCTGTTGTCTGATGAAAATGAACTTGTAACAAAACAAGGTGCGTTGTTTGCAATGGCCACCAGGACGATCCAAGCATACGTGCTGATAACCAGGGCTTTTTAATATTAGAGGGGAGGTATTGAACTGCTATGGACTGTTGGAATTTTAGATGAATTTGCTAAAATTTACGGTTGCAAATAAACGAGTCAAATACAACTATTTTATGCTTGTGTACATTTTTTTTCTTCAAGAGGCGTGAAAGGCTGATTAAAAACGATCAGTTCCCCTTCATAATGGTCCCCCTTTTTTTCCATTTTTATCTGATTCTGCAAAAATGGGCTGATATAGATGCAGCATGCCACTCGACTGGCGATTACAGCTGTGGTCCTTAGAAATTGGACATCCTGGTCTAAATATTGTAAATCCTGTCCTGCCTGTCAGTTAATCTAGGGGTCCCCAACCCCTAGGCCGTGGCCCACTACTGGGCTGTGGCCAGTTCAGAAGTGGGCTGCACAAGCGGCTGGCCAGTACGTGCCAGTTTGAGCTCTGTGAACGCACCAGCCAGCTGCTTGCATGAGTCGAGCTGCAAGCATGCGTGCATGCACACGCCAGCCAGCCACTTGTGCAGCCCATTTCTGAACCGGCCATTGCCTGTGTGAGGTACACAAGAAATGTACATGTTGTAATTTTCCATTTTTGCTTAAAGGAATAGGCATATAGGGACACTCAGCTAAGGTAGTTTTAGGAAAGGAGATGTAATAAGCTGGAGGAATAGAGAAAAACTATATTCACTATGACTTAAAGTATTCCTTTAGAATAGTGCACACTATTGTAGAATAGCATATAGCTTATGAATAACATATTATTCAATTTATATAAGGCTTATTCTTTATAAAAACTGCTGAGAGTTAGTATTTTAAAGTATAACTAAAAGTATAACTATGAACCAAAGTGCAGCCATGTTTAATCGAAGCATGAGCTCTGTTACACAAATAGCTTCAAGTTGGAAAGCAGGGATTCTTACAGAAAAACAAGGGAAAACATAATTGCAATTATTCAGTATGGGTGTGTTCTGTCCTTAGGGTGGTAGACATTTAAGAGACGAGCGGATAACAAACAAGGCTTTATTCATTGCACACAGAAACAGAACAGAACAGAAAACGAAACTGGCTCCGCCCTTTTATACAAGGAGCTCTGGGTAACTGTAACCAATCATTGCACGAGTTTCTCCCGCGCTAACAGAGCAAGCATGCCAAGGTCTCCAGACATCCAGTCTCCGCAGCAGTCACGTGGCCGCTAGCTTCGCCTGGTTCCCACCCTGCACCTGCTGCCTTTAGCAAAGCTCAGTACACTACACCCCTCCCCCCTGGGTTAGAAGCATAATGCACCCCCCCCTTTGCTCTAGTAATGTCGCCTCTGTGTGAAGGCTATCCAACCACTCCCACTAACCTGGGCCCCAGCCTGGGACCTCTTAGGACGTGGCGTTTGTACATTGCAGCTTTTGAAAAAAAGCAAGGTAGTGGCAGCTTTTGAAAAAAAGCAAGGTTGTTCTTTTGAGCACGTCTGAATGCTCGGATAGCAAGAACTCTGAACTCTATGCTAGCGCCGACAGAACCCTCACGTATTCCCATAGGAATTTTGGGGGCCCTTGGACCCTTTCCGATCTCCGCGGAAGTGCCGCGGTTGCCTGGTCTGCAAGCTTGCCCACCGGGCTCGGCAGACCAAGACTTGGGGACCTGCTTAAAACGGTCGGGAGTGGGGCATGCAGGCTGGCCTGTTGGTCCAGCTCTGCGTGCCGATTTGGGGTGGAATTCCCCGGAGAGGTGGTGTTCCCCAAAGGGGTGGTGTTCCCCTGAGGGGTGGTATTCCCCTGGCTAGTGGTCCTCTGTGGGGTGGAATTTCCCTGAGGGGTGGTATTCCCCTGGTCTGCATGAGCAGATGGTTGGGGGCAATATCCCGTAGGGGCGAACCCCCCCCTTGGCGAGGCTTGAAAAGCCGATCTCGCACAATGTCCCATGGACGTAGTGCCCGAGTCAGGAGCCGCCTCGATGGCAAACCCCTCTTTCGCTAGTTGCGATGAGCCATAGTCAGTGCTTTGTTGACCGTCCCGATCATTGTCGGGAGCTTCCTCCCCCCCGAGAGCAGAGCCAGGAGCGGAAGAGTGGCTTGGCAACCTCCAGCAAAGCTGGTCAATATGCCGCCGTAGCACACAACCGTCCTCCAATGGTACTTCGTAGGAAAGGGGGCCGGTGACCCTACAAACCACAGCTACCACCCACAAGTTGCCAGGGCCATAGTTGCGGGCCCAAACCGGATCGCCCAAGTTCAGCCGCCTCGGTGCCCGTGGTTGTGACACCTGTGATGCAACCCGGTCCGGGTGTAACCTATCCAGCTTAGTGATAAGCCGGCGACCCCATCAGAGCTCGGCGGGGCTCTTGCCCATAGCAGTGCATGGAGTGGTGCGGTGGCAAAGGAGAAAGTCAGCCAACCGGTGATGCCAGTTGCTGTGCGTGATTCTTTTCAAAGAATCTTTCATGGTTCTCGCCGTGCGTTCCGCTTGACCATTTGACGCCGGGTGGAATGGCGCTGACATAGCGTGGCGGATTAAGTTTGTCCGCAGAAAAGACTGGAACTCCGAGGAAGTAAATTGAGTTCCGTTGTCGGAGACAATTACGTCAGGGAGTCCATGAGTGGCAAAAATGCCTCAAAGAACCCCTGATGGTGATAGTGGAAGTTGCAGCGGACACTGGAACTACTTCCAGCCACTTAGAGTGACTGTCCACGATGATAAGAAAGAGTTGCCCCTGAAAGGGGCCAGCGTAGTCGATATGGATCCTCGACCAAGGAGCATGTGTTGTTTCCCACCTATGGATGGGAGCTTGGGGCATTTCTGGCCTGGACTGCTGGCAAATGTGGCACCCTTGGACCTGGGCTTCGATTTCTTTATCGAGCCCCGGCCACCAAAGGTAGCTGCGCGCAAGCGCCTTCATGCAGACTATCCCTGGATGTCCCTCATGCAAGGAAACGAGGACTCTAGACCTCAACAAGGTCGGGATTACAACCTGACTGCCCCACAGTATACACCCCTTGAAGGTGGACAGCTCCGACTTTCGCTTCCAAAACCCCTGAAATTCCATGCTTGGACACGTGTCTGGCCATCCAGATAACACCCAGTTCAACACGCGTGTCAGCGTGTTGTCGGCAGCTGTCTCAGCAGCTACATCCCCTGCATGGAGAGGGGACTCAGGCAAATCCTGAATAGACAGGATATGGTTTGCCGGTGCAGGATCAGGCTCTATGTTCCTTAAGGGCAATCTACTGAGGCCGTCTGCATGGCCCATCTCTTTGCCCGGCTTGTGAATCATGCAAAAATCATACGCAGAGAGAAATATTGACCATCTCAACATTCTAGGAGAAATTATATGGGGTGTCTGCTTGTCCGTTGTGAACAACCGCAGAAGTGGCTTGTGGTCTGTAAAGACCGTAAAACGGCGACCATACAAGAAGTCATGGAACTTCTTGATGCCCGCTACGATTGCCAATGCTTCTCTATCTATCTGCGCGTAATTACGCTCCGCGGCAGACAGAGTTCTGGAATAATACGCTATAGGAACCTGAGTCCCGTCTGTTTTAAGGTGACTTAAAACAGCTCTGATCCCATAAGGGGAAGCGTCGCACGCTATGCTAATGGAGTCATTCATTAAAATGAGCCAAGACCGCATTTGAAGAAAGTAATGCTTTAACTGCAGCAAAACTCCTCTTGTGGACACGTGTCCACGCCCATAGAGCCTGTTTGTCCAGGAGCCGGTGTAACGGCTCCGCCACGGCTGCCTTGTGGGGAAGGAAGGCATGATAGAAATTTAGCAGTCCCAAAAATGCTTGAAGTTCTGCTTTTGTTTTGGGACTGGGTGCCTGCTGGATCACTTCCAGCTTGGACTGAGCAGGATGTATGCCTTCCGCATCTATGCGAAACCCCAGAAACTCTGTGGACGTGACCCCACTTTTACACTTGTCTTTCCTGAGTTTCAGGCCCGCTTTGCGAAACCGCAGCAACACGGCCCTGAGTCTCTCAGCCAAATTTTCCACTGATTCCCCTGCGATGAGGACATCATCGAAGTATGGGCATACGCCCGGAAGGTCTCTGAGCGTTTGCTCCATGACACTCTGGAAAATACCTGGCACTACGTTAATGCCAAACTGTAGCCTTCGCACCTTGAAAGCCTCCCGATGGGTCACAATGGTTTGTGCCTCTGCCATGGCGACATCCACCGGCAGCTGTTGGTAGGCCTGGGCCAAATCAAGTTTTGCAAAAATGCAACCCCCTTGTAGAGATGCCAGAATATGGCTGACTACTGGCACGGGATAGGAGTGTTGCTGCAGAGCTTTATTCAGCGTGCATTTATAGTCAGCACAGATTCTGACTTCTCCGTTGGCCTTAAGTGGCGTCACTACGGGGGTTTCCCATGGACTGCTGTCCACAGGCTCTAAGATGCCTTGCTGCAAAAGTTTGTCCAATTCCGCATTAATTTTGTGTTTGAGAGCGAACGGCACCCGACGAGGCTTGATCCTAATCGGTGTGACAGACGGATCTAACTTCAAGGCAATTGGGGGCCCCTTATATTCCCCTAACTCAGTGATGAACACATCTGCGAATTCTTTGCAGACTTGGCCCAGGCTGGCCGTTTTTAAACTGTTCGGCCCCGTTACCTGAATTCCCAGGGCCTCGAACCAATCAAGCCCGATTAGGCTTGTCCTGTTCCCATCGACCACAACGATGTTCAACATTCCCATGAATTTCCGGAATTGCACCCTTAGAGTGGCCTCCCCCTTAACTCTGACCGGGGAATTCTGAAAATCGGTCAATATTATGAATCCATTTGGTGATAATTCTGTCTATCCCACATTTTTCTGTCTTATCAAGAAGTAGGTTATGGCCTACTTTGTCAAATGCTTTACTGACGTCCAAGTATACTATATCCACAGCATTTCGCTAGTCCACTCATTTAGTCACTTAGTCAAAGAATGCTCCAAATCAGCTCCATAACATTACAGGGAATATATTCTTGTGAACTGTGGACAAAACATCTCATTTTCGCTATTGCTTTACTTTTTTGTGCTTTTAAGTAAGTTTGCTATTGCTTTAGTTGAAACGTTCAGGGTTTATACGGATAACTGGTTTTTCTGTCTCTGAAATAGAAAGATTTGGCACAGATCAATTCCAAGATCCAGACCAGGTTTTTGGAACGCTCAAAAAGGCAATTTTGCAAATAACCATTGGCAGCGGAACCAAGGAGAGATTCAGTTTGCAACAGAAAACAGAAGAGAAACCCGAAGAATGGCAGGGATCTGGGAAGTCCTCACTGCTCTGCTGGTGGGTTTTCTGATCCTGGATTTTTTAAAGCTGCTCTGGAAAAGCAGACATTACCCTCCTGGTCCTCTTCCTCTTCCTTTCATTGGTGGACTCTGGCGGATTGGGACCAAGTTGTCTATGGATACTTTCACTAAGGTAATCTGTCTGTCTGTCTGTCTGTCTGTCTGTCTGTCGGGACGCTGGGCAGGGCACAATAAAATTTCAAAAGATAAAAACAGTATATAAGAGTTAAAATGTAAAAGGCCACTCCTGTAATTACTGTAGTTACAGTGCTGCAATTAGCAGTGAAATAAAGTGAATAGAATAGAGCTGGAAGGGACCTTGGAGGTCTTCTAGTCCAGCCCCCTGCTTCAGCTGTAACTGAATGTTTCTTCACAGCCTCACTGATATGGCCTCCTGCCTTTAATTCAGGAGGAAAGCAGCTTGATCTAAAATGGATGGCTCCCCAAACCTTCATATATCCCACATGATTTTAGATGTTTGGCGCTAGCATTGTCCATCCCCTTTGAAGTTGATATATGCATGGGGGTAAAACAGATAAAACTAGGAGAGGGACTAAAGCAGGAAAGAGCTCTATGAAGCTGCGTTCAAATTCAGAGACACATTCAAAGGGGAAGATTCTGGGTCCACTTGACGGAAAAAGCTATCGGAACTCTTGTGCTGAGTATGGCTTCTTCTGACCCAACTTCCGGTTTTCCAAGTGGTCAATAGTCTTCTGAAACAATTTCACAGATGATCTATGGAGATTCTCACTCATCCAGGTCATGGTTGTCCCAAAGGTGCTTTTTCAAAAGGCAACTGGACTTTGTTTTTCCTTGAAGACATTTCGCTTCTCATCCAAGAAGCTTCTTCAGTTCTGACCGTCAGTTCAGCCAGTTCAGTTCAGTGAGTACTGAAGAAGCTTCTTGGATGAGAAGCGAACCGTCTTCAGGGAAAGACAAAGTCCAGTTGCTTTTTGAAAGAACATCTTTGGGACAAATTTCACAGATTCTGCCATCAAGAAATCATCTAAATCAGTGGTTCTCAGCCTGTGGTCCATAGGGGAGCCCTGGGGTCCCTCAACCGTAGGGGGGAGGGGCTGCAATGTCATCACAGGGGATCTGTGAAGGCTTGAAGAAATGTTATGACTTAAATCTTGAGTTAAGTCTTGGGGGTCCGTGGCCATGGTTGTGAAAAGGTATTTAAAGGGGGTCCATAGTGAAGAAAAGGTTGATAACCATTGGTCTAGTTCAGGGGTCTTCAAACTTGGCCCTTTTATGACTTGTGGACTTCAACTCCCAGAATTCCTCAGCCAGCATGCTGGCTGAGGAATTCTGGGAGTTGAAGTCCACAAGTCATAAAAGGGGCAAGTTTGAAGACCCCTGGTCTAGATAATGGCAGGTTAAAATCTTCTGATTGTTGCTTAGCTGGAGCTCATGGCTGTTTCTCTTTTATGCACTCCAGGACCCAAGTGGCTTAGGAAAGCAGAGAAGGGACCCAAACTGTTCGGAAAGGAAATCCCAATTTCTCTGGAACTGTTCTTTGCCATGTCTATAGAGATTCTCAGTCATCCTGGTCATAATTGTCCCAAGGAGGCTTTTTCATAAGGCAACTGGACTTTCTTGGGGGGTTTTTTGAAGACATTTTGCTTCTTATCCAAGAAGCTTCTTCAGAGCTTCTGAAGAACTGAAGAAGCTTTTTGGATGAGAAGCGAAATGTCTTCAAGGAAAAACAAGAAAGTCCAGTTACCTCTTGAAAAAGCATCTTTGGGTGTTCTTTGCCATCTCATCTAAAACTCTCCAGAAATAGATCATTTTTGATCACAGAGGAGATGGGATAGTAATTCTTGCTCCGGTCAATATAAAGGTGATGACGGTTCATCTGCTATAAAGTCTCAGCTGTTTTCTCTTTTTCTGCCCCAAATATCAGCTGAGAAAGGAAAATGGAGACATTTACACTATGTGGTTGTGGCATAAACCGGTAGTAGTCATTTCTGGATTTCATGCGATGAAGGAAAGCGTGATCAACCATTCACAAGATTTTGCCGATCGACCCCTTTCAACTTTTCTTTTAAAAATAAGTAAAGGTAAAGGTAAGTTCTTCTGAAGACCAAGATATTTTATTGTCATTTAACTGCAGAAATGTGAATATTATTTGTTCCTCACATTAAGTTCAAGCATGGAGATGGTCAAAGAAGCATTTGACAGCATTTGATACCTGTGGATGCTTTGGGTTTTTTTCAGGATGTGAAATTGTGCTTAGTAGCCACGTCATTCGGTTCTGAAATGCTTCTGTTCAGACAGTAGGTTTGTGCAGATCAGTTGCTGTTCTCTTTGTCTGCTTCAAGGCTAAAGAAGTGCCCCAAATTTATTTATCTTTTTTATTTACGAAACGTGAATTTAACTTTACTAAACCTGAAATGAAAATTTGCCTCTTAAAGTCTGTCAAAGTGCACCATGAGAATTAACCTTCCAGAATGGCTGGGAAATTTACTCCAGTCTTACAAGGAAACTCTTGAAACACACACAGCAACGAATCTGTGAACACCTAGAGGCAAACAAAGTCATAACCAGAAGCCAACATGGGTTTGTCAAAAACAGATCATGCCAGACAAATCTTATTACATTCTTTGACAGTGTGACAAAACTAGTGGACCAGAGAAATGCTGTGGATATAATTTGCTTGGACTTCAGTAAGGCATTTGATAAAGTAGACCACAATCTATTACTTGATAAGATAGAAAAATGTGGGTTAGACAGCATCACCACCAGATGGATCCGTAGCTGGCTGACCAGCCGTACTCAGCGTGTGGTCCTCAATGGAACCACATCTACATGGAGGGAAGTGTGTAGTGGGGTGCCCCAGGGCTCTGTTCTGGGCCCAGTGCTCTTCAACATCTTCATCAACGATTTGGACGAGCGGATAGATGGGGAACTCATCAAATTTACAGACGACACCAAGCTAGCAGGAATAGCCAACACTCCAGAAAACAGGCTTAAGATACAGGAAGATCTGGACAGACTTGAACACTGGGCGCTATCTAACAAAATGAAATTCAATGGTGAGAAAAGTAAGGTTCTACCGTATAGTATAGGTGGTACCTGGCTCAATAGTAGTAATTGTGAGCAGGATCTTGGAGTCCTAGTGGACAAATACTTAAATAGGACCCAGCAGTGTGCTGCAGTGGCCAAAAGAGCCAACACAGTGCTAGGCTACATTAACAGAGGGATCGAATCAAGATCACGTGACGTGTTAATACCACTTTATAATGCCTTGGTAGGACCGCATTTGGAATACTGCATCCAGTTTTGGTCACCACAATGTAAAAAAGTTGTTGAGACTCTAGAAAGAGTGCAGAGAAGAGCAACAAGGAGATTAGGGGACTACAACATATGAAATATGGTTGCAGAAATTGGGTATGTTTAGTTTAATGAAAAGAAAGTGACAGTTTTCCAATATCTAAGAGCCCTGGTAGAGCAGTGGTTAGAATGGAATATTGCAGGCTAATTCTGCTGAGTTCCTATTCTCACTGGTTCAAGGTTGACTCAGCCTTCCGTCCTTCCGAGGTCGGTAAATTGAGGATTGTTGTGGGGCAAGTATGCTGAGTCTGTAAAATGCTTAGACAGGGCTGTAAAGCACTGTGAAGCGGTATATAAGTTTAAGTGCTATTGCTATCTAAGGGGCTGCCACAAAGAATAGGGGGTCAACCTGTTCTCCAAAGCACCTGAAGGCCGGACAAGAAGCAACATGGAAACTAATCAAGGAGAGAAGCAACTTAGAATTTAAGGAGAAATTTCCTGACTGTTAGAACAATTAATCCGTGGAACAATCTGCCTCCAGAAGTTGTGAGTGCTCCAACACTGGAGGTTTTCAAGAAGAGATTGGACAACCATTTGTCTGAAATGCTATAGGGTCTCCTGCCTGAGCAGGGGGTTGGACTACAAGACCTCCAAGGTCCCTTCCAACTCTGTTATTCTGTTATTCTGTTAAATAGAGTATAGATACAGGAATTTATAGATTACAGCTATTTCTATTTTTATTTAAACTTGAAGTAATATGAAAATAATAGAATAAGACAGGAGTTTGTTTTGTGTAGAAGAAAGAAATACAATCCTGCTGCCTATTTTCTATACACGTCCTCGGGTTAGACCATAATGGAGCCTGTCCATTAGGGTCGTAAATTGTAATGATTATAAAAACATGACCGATCCAATTTTACGATGTTTTTTGCAGTGGTCATTATGCAAACACCATGGTTGCAGTTTTGCCAAAAAACAGAAGTAAGTTCTGGTTTTCAGCAAAAGCGTCATAAAAGGCAGTCACATGACCACAGGACTCTGAAAATGGACATAAATGCACCTTGGTTGCCAAGTGCCCAAAGTAGGGTCATGTGACCACGAGGGGAGGGTCTGACCATAGTAACTTTGGATCCAGGTCGTAAGTTCCCATTTTCAGGTAGTTTGCAACTTTGAATGATCACTAAGTGACCAATCATAAATTGTGGACTACGTGTACCATTAAAAAAAAAATTCTTAAACACGTTGAAACTACAGATTATAGTTTGCAGAACCTAGAGAGGCTAAGTTGTTGTCATGTACTGTACATCTACTTGTTTCCTTGTGCTTCTCTTTTGGCCGTAACAGGAAGGACCCTTGGTACACAATAGGACAACTCGCTGCAGCCAACTTGTCGCGGGACAATTCAAGAACTCAATTTAATTCTTTAAAATAATTTTAAAAATATTTTAATTTTTGTCATTCATGTTTCACTTTGCCCCTCCTTTGGCATCCTTTCTTTAATGATTCTATTCCACCATTTCTTTGATATTAGGGTAGCTCTTATCCCATGGCGAGTTGGCCGTGGCTGTTGTCCTAGACCAGGGGTAGGCAACCTTGGCTCTTTTATGACTGGTGGACTTCAACTCCCAGAATTCCTGAGCCAGCATGGGGGAACTATGGCCCCTTCATGACTGGTGGACTTCAACTCCCAGAATTCCTGAGCCAGCGTGGGGGAACTATGGCCCCTTCATGACTGGTGGACTTCAACTCCCAGAATTCCTGAGCCAGCGTGGGGGAACTATGGCCCTTCATGACTGGTGGACTTCAACTCCCAGAATTCCTGAGCCAGCGTGGGGGAACTATGGCCCCTTCATGACTCGTGGACTTCAATTCCCAGAATTCCTGAGCCAGCGTGGGGGAACTATGGCCCCTTCATGACTCGTGGACTTCAATTCCCAGAATTCCTGAGCCAGCATGGCTCAGCTTGGAAACCTCTCCCTTTCCCCTCAGCATGGCTGGCTCAGGAATTCTGGGAGTTGAAGTCCACGAGACAGAAAAGAGCCAAGGTGGCCTACCCCTGGCCTAGACCCTCTTTGGTATGTATGGGAAAGAGCAGAGGTCGTGTGAGTGAACGTGGAATAGAGTGCAAGGGAAACGAAGAACAAAAGGGTTGCAAAGAAATTTCAGATTGCCATCCTTCTGCCTCACAGACTTCAATCATTCGTGGAAACTATAAGTCATGCTTACGGGGCTATTTTTAAAGTATGGATCTCACGTTGATTCCTCAGGGATTGCATTTTCAAACGGTCACAACTGGAGGCAGCAGAGACGTTTTACCCTAACTGCTCTACGCACGTTGGGAGTGGGGAAGAAAGACACGGAGAGTAAAATAGAACAGGTGACCCATCAGCTGGTGGAGACCTTTGCACGCACAAAGGGTAGGAGTGCTTTGAGGATATGGAGACTGGGAAGAAATTGCATGACTCAGGGTTTTTTGTTTTTGTTTTGTGTGTGTGTGTGTGTGTGTTTTCCAATCCAATCCTTTTCATTCATTCATTCAATGCAGGCATCACCTGTCGCCATATCAGCTTTGGGTAGCTCACAAAGTGAAATAAAATGGCAAATATATAATCAAAGTAAAAATATGAAATATGGATCCAGCTCACATCAACACAAAACACATATTGGTCGTTCAGTAAAGGATTCCTACCAGCTTAGCAGGGCAGATCTTTAAAGCCTTCTGGAACACCCAAAGAATGGGGCTACCTGGATTTCAAGGGGAGCCTCATTCTAGCAGGCAGGTGCAAAGAAGGCACATTTCCAGGGTCCTGGTGGATGGTCCTGCTTAACTGAAAAACCCAGAGCATGTCAACCATGCTGGATAGAATTGGCCTGGCAGACAAAGCCAGGAGATAGGCAGTCCCTCGCCTAACCAATCCCTCTGCCATGTAGGTTATATCCAGCACCCTGAATCATACCTGGAAGCAAATGGATAGTTCAGTTTGCAAACAGAGGTGTCTGTGTGCGTCCTGAGACATGTCCATGACTGAGTGTGCAGCTGGATTGTGGCCCAACTGAAGCTTCTGGGTGGGGTTCAAGGGCAGCCCCACATAGAACACATTGTACTAATCAGGCTGTGAGATGACCAGAGTATAGATGACTATCAGAAGGGCCTCCTGTTCTAAGAAAAGGTGTAACCAGAACACCAGTGGAAGCTTTGCAAAGAACTTCCAGGAGACAGCTGCTACCTGTTCCTTGGGTGTCCTGGGTGTCCGGGAAGAGCCCCATTTACACCCTATTTTTGCCTAGGGAAGTGCTACCCCATCCAAGGTAAAGGTGGTGTATCTCTCGATCTAAGTGACCCTAACGTCCACAGCCAGGCAGACTTAATATCATTGAGTTGGAAATAGTTCCTCCCCATCCAAGCCTGCACAGCCTCCCAAAACTAGGACAAATCTCAACAACCTCCTCTGGCCAATACTGCGATACCAAACCCCAAACTCACCCAGTGTAGATGTTGCATATAGGGTGGGGGAGAGAGTTGAGCTGTGAGACACTCCAAAGGACAGGGTTCTAGCGAAAGACCGGGCCCCCAAAATCAACTCTGACTGAAAACAGCCCCGAAGGAAGGAAGAGAACCAGCATTATTCCCATCCCTTAACACAGAGGTCCCCAACCTTTTGGGCACCAGGGACCGGTTCCGTGGAGAAAGGTTTTTTGCGGACCGGAGAGGGTGTGGTTTCACGTGCTTGCCTGCATCCTCCAGATGGGGCTTCGCTTGTTTGCACGGCCCGGTTCCTGGCATACTGCGGACCAGGGGTTGGGGACCCCTGCCTTAACAATCAGATTATATTTCTAACCATCTCCCTCAGTTCTTCAGGAGGTCCTGCTCCTCCAAGCTGGAAAGCTGTTAAGATGATTATCTATAATTTCATTTACAGGGCATCCAATTGATCCTTTACCATTCATCATGAGTTCAATCTGTAATGTGATTTGCCTTTTGACTTTGGGATACTGCTTTTCTCCTGAAGACACAAAGTTCCAGATGATATTAGAAGACATTAGTAATTATACAAAATTTGCGAGCTCTCCCTTCTTATTGGTGAGTAATCATTTTCTTATTGAGTCCCTTAGAACTTTCCAAGTCTCTTATTAGCACTCTGAAAACCATTGTACTAGGGTGGCTCTACATCTAGGCAAGTAGACTAAAGTTTTAGTTTACACAGAGACTCGGACAAATTCCGGGTGTAAAGCTAACACTATTTGTTCTTGGGAGGAAAAATGTCCAATGTTTGCTCCACATCGCTCTCCAAACTTACATTGTTCCTACTTGCTTATTTTATGAGTTTATCATTTGTCATCTGTAACGTATGGAGAGTTCATGGTCATAGGCCACTTAACCTGTCAGCCAGAGATTCAGAGTGGCCTTTGCCACTAAACGTTTGATTTAGGGCTACAATGAGAAGATTCTTTGGAAACTGTTCTGTTTCTTGCGTTGGTAGGCATTGAAGAGACCAAAGTTGTTATTGAAGACAAACAGAACTGAAAACAAAATGACTCCGCCCATTTTTATACATTGAGCTTGAGGTGGTGTCAGCCAATGAATGCAACGTATTTCTCCCGCGCAAAAGCATGCTGCCTGGGCTTGCAGACAGCACGTCTAGCTAGCAGGCCACGTGGTCCCTGCACCTGTTCATAATAGAGCTCAGTACATTACATAAACCACATAGGAAATTCTCCCTTTTGTGACAGAGAATGGGGGTGGAAGGTTAAGGTATTGTACTTAGGTTGAACGTCAAGAAGAGCAGATTGAACTTCACCTTCTCATACTATATGGAAACTCATTGGAGGATTTGAAATCAGCCTCTGATTGTTTGTTTGGTTGGTTGGTTGGTTGGTTAGTGTGGGGAAAAACAGGAGGAGGGACTGCTAGGGATGTCGACTTAAACTCCTGGGGAAAAAGAGCATAGAAAGACCAGCACAGGAAAATAAAGAAACAGTTCTAAGAAGACGTAAAGCAGAATTTCAGAAGGGAGAAAGCATTATTCTCAGAAAGATATTATGGCCGAAGTCAGAACTGAGGGATTTTGAAGATCCGCTCCAAATTTTGAACAGAATTTAGAAAAAAGTTTACCAGTGAAAACGGTGCCCACATATCCTAAATTCTGTGAAGCCTCAATGAAATGGCCCTTCTAGATCAATTAGTGATCTGGGTGGCCCTTAAAGTCTCCTTCCAAATTGCAGGAGTTAGACTACTAGGACGGAGATGTAACTACAACATGAGTCAGTGTGATGTTACTTTCCAACTCCTCGCCTTCCCAGAGGTGTTCCTGTTACTTCTGCCATTCAACATTCAAAGCAGTACTGCAGGGGTCCCCAACCCCCGGTCTGTGGACCGGTACCGGGCCACAGCATACCAGCAACTGGGCTGAACAAACAAGCAAAGCACCATCCGCGGGATGCGGGCAGCACACAAAACCACGCCCCCTCTGGTCCACGGAAAAACCTCTCTCCATGTGACCGGTCCCTGGTGCCTAAAAGGGGACCTCCGCAGTACTGGATAAAAAAGTTAGGATCACTACAAGAATGTTTTTCTGGCATCTAGTAGTTTTCTTTGTTACGCAGCCCAGGTCGAGAAGCCCTAATACAGGTTGTCTTCAACGGACGACCATCGTTCAGCCCAAAATTTCTGTTGTTAAGCGAGAGAGTTGTTAAATGAGTTTTGCCCCGTTTTATGACCTTTCTTGCCCAAGTTGTTAAGTGAATCATTGCAGTTAAGTTAGTCACATGGTTCTTAAGCGAATCCAGCTTCCCCGTTGACTTTGCTTGTCAGAAGGCTGCAAAAGGGGATCCCCTGACACCCCCCCGGGACACTGCGACCGTCATACAGTGCATTCAGAAAGTATTCAGACCCCCCCTTCACTTTTGATCATGTGATCATGGGGATGCTTCAGTGGTTGTACGTGTGAACCATGGTCACAAGTCACTTTTTTCCAGTGTTGTTGTAACTTTGAACAGTCACTAAATGAACAGTTATAAGTCGAGGACTACCTGTATTACCATCAAGGAACTGATAGGAGTTTGTTTTTACTTCCTACGTAGCTCAATGAATTGTTTCCGTGGCTAATGAAACATCTCCCGGGATCTCATCAGAAGATACAAGAGTCCATTGAGAAAGGGATATTAATTATAAAGGAAGAGGCAGAGAAACACAGTCAAGATTTGGCCCAGCGTCAGCCAAAGGATTTCCTCGATCTGTATCTACTCGAGATAGAAAAGGTAAAGATCCTTCTGGAAATTTTAGTCATGCCTGCTGGGATACACAGGCATGTCAAGAGTTTTTCTTTGAGCCTTTGAGAATAATTCAGTCAGAGCTAAACTGGAGCTGTTCTGAAGTAGAAACTTTTCCAATTCAAGGGTGATCTGTTTAGAAATCTTTATTAACAGTCTTAACGCATATGATCAATTGAAGTTACTTTGCTCCCATGGCTTCTTGTTGTAAATTAATTAAAAGATAAGAACCAAATATTCAAAACACCCAGAACCAGCTGTTTAATGTCATGACAAGAGAGTTGCACAATGATCAGACAATCTTCAGTGTGACCTGTACATGTTAAATACACATTCTGTTTGAGAATGGAACGTTACGGAGAGTTCCAGAACGTTCTACGTCTTCTCCATTTCCACGCTAACCTGCTTCAGTGATTTCCTGAAATTAATCTTTCATCTGGAAGTAATTCTTGGTGTGCCACATGGGTTTCACTGCTGAAATGACAATCCTGTGTCATTTCGAACACCATGAACTACTTCTAGTCTAGAGGATTCGCTTCTAGAAAATTAGACTTTATTTTGGATCACAACAGGCAGATCAGCAAGGTCCAGAGAAAAAGTGGGAAGTTCCAGTCTTCTTTGAAATGTTCCATTCCCTGGGGAAAAAAAAACGATTTTGCATGTACCAAATTCTAATTAAAAGAGCCAGTTCAGTGCAGTGGTTAAAGCGTAAGATTAGAAACCAGGAAACGGTACGTCCCACTTTAGACACAAAGCCAGCTGGGTGAGTTTGGGCCTGCCATTCTATTTCACATCTAAGAAGCAGGCCATGGCAAGCCACTTCTGAAATCTTGCCAGGAAAACTGCAGGGACTTGTCAAGAAGTCACCAAGTCATCAAGACTAACTCGAAGGTACCCAAGTAATAAATAATTCTAAAATCTCCCCCTTTGTTAGAAAGAACCCAACTCTACCTTTAATAATGGAAACATGACTCATAGCATTCTGGAATTGTTTTTTGCTGGGACAGAAACAACAGCAAGTTTTCTGCAATGGGCTTTGTTCCTCATGGTGGCCTATCCAGATATCCAAGGTAAGAAAATAGGGTAGTTCTGGCTCATCTAGGAAATAAGACTGAATAAATCATTATAGAGACGAATGTCCCCTGTGCCCAGCTTCACCCTGAAGGATGCATCTGCCATGGAAATCCCCAATTCTAGGAGATCTCCCCTCCCATTTTTCTGAAGATCTTGATGAGATGATAGCAGTAGCAATAGCACTTAGACTTACATACCGCTTCACACTGCTTTACAGCATTCTCTAAGCGGTTTACAGGGTCAGCCTATTGCCCCCAACAATCTGGGTCCTCGTTTTATCGACCTCGGAAGGATGGAAGGCTGAGTCAACCTTGAGCCAGTGAGAATCGAACTGCCAAACTGCTGGCAGCTGGCAGTCAGCAAAAGTAGCCTGCAGTACTGTATTCTAACCCCTGCACCACCACGACTCTTTATGATGATGGACGGAAGGATCTTATGCATCTTCTTTTCTCAGCACTCTTTAAGAAAGTCATACATGGTGATAATCATCCAGCTGATCAGACCTGGAGCTTCAATGAAAAGTCCTTTTCTGACAGTCAAACACCACAATCCCAAATCCTTAATCTCTACCCACACCGACACCAAACAGCACCAGTTCGATTGGAGTAACACTGAAATCATTGGCCATGCTGCCACCTGCCACGCTCGTGAGTTCATCGAAGCCTGGCACCCCACAAGCAATTCCATCCACAGACACATCGACCTACAATCAGCCTACAAATCCCTCAGGATCCAAATCCACCGCACAGCCAACCAGGGAGGGCACCAACCCTCAACCATCCCGCGCAATCCCCCCATAACCAGCACTTCACCTCCCAATTACCCTGACCTGATGTAACCACCCCATCACAAGACCCATCACAAGACCCTCACTTGACACACCCACACCTGAAGCACTTATAAACAGAACACTGACACCGACATCCCCTAAACTCCACTGATGACGTTACCTAGCCTTGTAACGAAATGTTCAGAAACCAGCCCACAAGCTTGGAGAAGGAAACTTCACTCTCCCCCCCCCAAGTCCTTTTCTCTTACAGTCACCAGTCATGAACATTGAATAGGGACACCTGGAAAAGGTATCAGGTGAACGTCTCGGGGTCCTGGCAAGTACATATGGGAAAGTCTGCACAAAGGTCTTATCTCCTGAGGTTAATCAGAGCATGTTGCTTTAAATACAGGTGGTCCTCAACTTACTGAGGCCAAGATATGAGTTGCTATCTCTTTTTGAAGTGTAATAAAAATGAAAAAGTTATAAAGAAAGTTTATAACTTTTTCTTTTCTTTTTCACTTACTATTATTTTCCTTATTTTGCTTCCTTTTCAACAGTTGTATTGTTTGTATCTCATTAAAAAATTTTTAATAACAATTATTTATATATATGTGTATGTGTGTGTGTGTGTGTGATAAAAATGAGAGGATGATGCATTATGTTACAACGTGTTTCTGATTAAATGAAATGAAAAGAATGTACTGTTCATATGGATCTTTTTGTTAATTTGCTGTCTTCAGTTCATTTAACTTTGTAATAGTTAAATAATGTGTTAACTACCATGAGATAACGCATTAAATATTATCCTTGTCCCTCTTTACTGTAGACCTTCTGGGTTTCTATTTTACTGTTTTGAGAACAAAACAGTTGAAATGCACAAAGGCTTAAAGGTGGCTTGAGAGAATAGAGCTATGAAATGTTAAGTCCTAAAGAAAATATTCCATGCTATTTTTATCACACAAAAAATGGAAAGTGGGTCCCTGGATCAATCTTCTTGTAAAGGGGAACTCAGCAAATGGATATTTTGCTTTTACCTTGTACAGGTAACCCTCGGCTTACAACAGTTCATTTAGTGACCATTCAAAGTGACGACGGCACTGAAAAATGTGACTTATGACCATTTTTCATACTTATGACCGTTGTGGCATCCCCGTGGTCACGTGATCAAAATTCAGACCTTTGGCAACTGACTCATATTTATGACGGTTGCAGTGTCCCAAGGTCATGTGATCCTCTTTTATGACCTTCTGACAAGCAAAGTCAATGGGGAAGCCGGATTCACCTAACAACCGAGTTACTAACTTAACAACTGCAGTGATTCACTTAACACCTGTGGTTGTAAAATGGGGCAAAACTCACTTTACAAAGGTCTCACTTAGCAGAAACTTTGGGCAGAGAAGCAGCGTTGAATTGTCGCCTAAGATTAGTGTAATATTAGTCAAATACTAAATTTGAGGACTAACTGTAGTAACATTATGCAGTCGTGAAGGATCTCCCTTAACACCCTCTACAATAGAGTGGTTTACTTGAGCTCAAATACAAATAATACCCTTTTCTCACTTTTCACCCAGATAAAGTCTACAAAGAAATGGAAACTGTTTTGGGTTCCTGTGACTCAGTCTGTTACGAAGACCGGTGGAAATTGCCTTACACTCACGCTGTGCTTCATGAAATTCTACGTTTAAAATACATCTTACTGTTTAGTGTTCCCAGGCAAACGGTGACAAATGTAAACACATGTGGCCTTTTTATTCCAAAGGTAAGAGAGATCCAGATGGCTTCGTTCCATCAAATGAAATGAGCATCTAAGAGTCCCACTTCATGACATAAATCCTTAGAGCAACTTGACTAGAATAGAATAAAGCTGGAAGGGACCTTGGAGGTCTTCTAGTCCAGCCCCCTGCTCAAGCAGGAGAACCTATACCGTCTCAGACAGGAGAATGTCCAGTCTCTTCTTGGGTTATGCAGAGTCTTAGAGGCACACTAAAAAAAAAAAATCTAAAGGAGAAAGAACTTTATAATTTATGCATATGCTTATAACCAGTCACACATACGTTTTCGCTTGTCTTCATGCAGAAGTATCTAAAATCATGTTAACCCTGCAGTGGTTTTGATGACTATAGAGAAGGGACTAGCCGCACCAAAATCAGAGAAGCAGTGTTGGATTGTCGCCTAGGATTAGTGTAATATTAGTCAAAGACTAAATGTGAGTTGACTCATCCATTGTCAATTGTCTTCCCTTCAGGGAACTTTCGTTCTCACGGATTTCCATTCAGTTCTTCATGATCCCAAGCGATGGGAGAGGCCGGAAGACTTCAATCCAAATCATTTTTTAGACAAGGATGGCAATTTTAGGAAGAGAGAAGAGTTTATGCCATTTGGAGCAGGTAAACCCTAAATCATATTCCTAGTGGTTAGGGACTGGCTGGGATGGGATGGGATGGGATGGGATGGAATAGAATATAAAAATAAGAACAGAACAGAACAGATAGAATAGAATAGAAAAGGAATGGAATGGAATGGAATGGAATAGAATAGAATAGAATAGAAATAAGAATAGAATGGAATGGAATGATATGGAATGGAATGGAATGATATGGAATGGAATGGAACAGAACAGAACAGAACAGAACAGAACAGAATAGAATAGAATATAGAAATAACAGAATAGAACAGAACAGAGAAATTAGAATAGAATAGAATAGAATAGAATAGAATAGAATAGAATATAGAAATAAGAACAGAATAGAATAGAACAGAACAGAACAGAGAAATAAGAACAGAATAGCACAGAATAGAGAAATAATAGAATAGTAATAAGAACAGAACAGAACAGAACAGAACAGAACAGAACAGAACAGAACAGAATAGAATAGAATAGAATAGAATAGAATAGAATTCTTTATTGGCCAAACGTGATTGGACACACAAGGAATTTGTCTCCGGTGCATAAGCTCTCAATGTACATAAAAGCAATAAGTGATAAATCATGATCCTAGTCATCCTAAAAAATACTTTCATCATAAATCATAAGATTAGCAATAGTCATAGGATACTAAATAAGCAAACTAGATAAATCATACTAGATACTAAATAAAACAATATCAATCGTAAGATACAAGCAACAAAGTTAAGAAAGAAAGAGGATTGAAGAGAAAATGGTGGGACATCCTTGATGGGGCCTCCGGCAGTTTTGAAAGCAAATAAATAAAGAAATAAATCTGGGAGCAGATTGCTTCCTTTTGTGCTCTTTTGAAATCCAGTTTCTCTCTTTTAGAGCAGATGAGATCTCTGGCAATGCTCTTCTCTGTCAGAAACGGGATCTTCCAAGAAAAGGGTCTAGAGCAGGGGTCCCCAACACCAGTGGTGGGATTCAGCTGGTTCGCACCAGTTCGGTAGAACCGGTAGCTAAATTTTGTTGAGTTCGGAGAACCGGCTGAACCCATGCTGCTTCTGGAAGTCCATTCTAGGCCTGGTTGGAGGCCTGGAGGAGGCCTCCCAGGCTTAGAACAGCCTGCCGGAAGTGCATGGATGTCACTTCCGGAAGTCCGTTCTAGGCCTCGGAGGCCCAGGCCTGCATCCACGCAGAGAACCGGATGTTCAGATATTGGAATCCCACCACTGCCCAACACCCAGTCTGCGACCCAGTGCTGGGCTGCAGAACCGGGCTGCAGAAGTAGTGGGTGAGGCGCGCATGAGTATGTGCATGACGGTGCATTCGTGAGCATGGCACACGCACATACACAAAACCATCCCTTTCCCCCGCTCCGCCTCCACCAGGCTGCCGAGCAGGAACGGTTGCAGAGCGTTGGTCTAGAGCAGGGGTGTCAAACTGCCAAGGGTGTAAAGTTGCATCATACGGAGGCTGCGCCCACCCCAGCTCCGGCAATGCAAAAAAAAGTCGTGATACGTCGCGACACGTCACGTGACGCGGCAAGTTTGACACCCCTGATCTAGAGCAAGCTTGTCCAACTTGTGGCCCCTGGGCTGGGGAGCTACTAATGCAGCCCCACAAGATTGTAATACAAAAATTTTAAAAAAATAATAGTTTGTCATTTATGTACATTACAGGAAGTCCTCGTCTTACAACCGTAGTTGAGCCCAACGTTTCTGTGGCTAAACGAGACATTTGTTAAGTGAATTTTGCGACCTTTCTTGCCACAGTTGTTAAGCGAACCACTGCAGTTGTTAAGTTAGTAATACGGTTATTAAGTAAATCTGGCTTCCCCCATGGATTTTGCTTGTCAGAAGGTCGCAAAAGGGGATCACGTGACCCCAAGGCACTGCAACCGTCATAAATATGAATCAGTTGCCAAGCATCTGAATTTTGATCACGTGACTACGGGGGATGCTGGAAAGGTCATAACTTGAAAAAAGGTCATCAGTCAATTTTTTCAGTGCCGTCGTATCTTTGAACGGTCACAAAATGAACTGTTGTAAGTCGAGGACTACCTGTATCTGTATTATGTATTTTATACGTGGCCCAAGGAAAATTCTTCTTCTCTCAGGGCAGCCCGCCAGGCAAGCCAAAATGTTGGACACATCTGCACACCTGTCTTTCATCCAGTGCCAAAATCCAGAAGTGAATAACCTGCAGTTAAAGCCTGCACTTTGCCCTGTTTGATTTTAAAAAGTGATGTTTTGCCAATGTCAGGGCAGTGATCAAGTGCCCGGGCAAACACACTGGACAGCAAACAGTCCAGTCAATAAAAAGATCTTCAGTTTCAGGTCAAGCAAACAGATTGAAAAGCATCACATATTAGTCACGATGTCAGCAGCTGATCCAATGAAAAAATGTACAAAAGAGATGGTTTGCATCCATCAAAGAAAGGGACTGAGTTACTCGGCTATAAATTCACAGATTTTCTGGAGGAATATTTAAACTAAACAGCGGGGACAGTGAGCTAATTGATACAGAACATCCTTGTCCCCGAAAATCTAAAAATTATAGGGCTAGCAGTGCATGTAACATAGATGTGTGTGTGGACAAGAACATCAACCTTGCTGTCAAGCAAAATCAAGTTTCTAATAGCGAGTGCCACACAAAGTGCACTAACCAAACAGGTGGTAAGACAATAGGGGAACTCAGGCACCACACAGGTTATATAGAAAGTAAACACAGGTCCGGTCATAAAGGACTCAAATGTCTATACACCAATGCATAGAGTATGAACAGCAAACAGGGTGAACTAGAAATTCACGTTAATGAGGGCAGATATGATATTGTTGCCATTACAGAAACATGGTGGGATGAAACCCACAAATGGAACACACAGCTAGAGGGATTTAAATTATTTAAAAGAAACAGACCAAATAAAAGAGGAGGTGGAGTTGCTGTCTATATAAGAAATAACTACATCTCTACAGAAATAGAGCACAACAATGATGAAAACTGTCATGAATGCATTTGGGTCAATATAAAAGGGAGAAAAAATGACATTGCCATAGGTGTATACTATAGGCCACCCAACCAAACAGAGGAAATAGACGAACTTTTTGCTAGTCAGCTAACTAAGGTATGTAGGAAGCACATCACAATAGTAATGGGGGACTTTAACTACCCTGACATCAACTGGGAGACAAACTCTGCACCAAGTGGAAGATCAAACAGATTCCTGACAAACCTAGCAGACAACTTTGTCTCCCAAAAAGTAGAGAAGGGAACTAGGGGATTAGCCATTCTGGATCTAATTCGCACTAACAGAAATGAAATGATAGAAGGTGTTGAAGCCACAGGAACCTTGGGAGATAGTGATCATGTAATATTGGAATTCAACATTATGGAAGCACAAGCAATAGAACACAGTCAAACTAGAGTCTTGGACTTCAAGAGAGCTAATTTCAATAAACTTAGAGAGGGCTTGGGAAGGATTCCATGGATGAGAATCCTCCAGGGGAAAACAACACAAGATGCTTGGGAAATTTTGAAAAGCGAGATAATAAAAGCCCAGTCTAGCACAATACCAACAAAGAGGAAAAATAACAGCTCTCAAAAGAAACCAGCATGGCTGCATAAAGAACTCTCTGATAAATTGAAAGATAAAAGGGACAAGTATAGAAAGTGGAAAGAGGAGCACATAACTAATTCAGAATATCAGCAAATAGCCCGAGCCTGCAAAGATGAAGTGAGGAAAGCTAAGGCTCAAAATGAACTAAGGCTTGCGACCAAAGTCAAAAATAACAAAAAAAGCTTCTTTCAACGTGTAAAAAACAAGAAAAAAGTGAAGGAAACGATTGATCCATTAGTGGGTGAAAGTGGCAAGAAGGTGACAAGCAACAGGGAGAAAGCAGAACTATTTAACTCGTTTTTCGCATCTGTCTTTACACAAAGGGAAAAAGCAGACCAACCTATCAAAAATAGTGCCATAAAAAACAGAATAGAAACACAAGTTAAGATAGGCAAGAAAATGATAAGTGAGCACCTGTCCAGCCTAGACGAGTTCAAATCACCAGGACCAGATGGATTACATCCCAAGGTTCTCAAGGAACTGGCAGATGTGATATCAGAACCACTGAACTATATTTTTCAAAGATCCTGGAGCACTGGGGAACTACCAGAGGACTGGAAAAGAGCTGATGTAGTTCCCATCTTCAAAAAAGGGGGAAAAATGGATCCAGGAAATTACAGACCTATCAGCCTGACCTCAATACTTGGGAAGATTCTGGAAAAGATAATCAAACAACGAATCAGCGAACACCTACAGGCAAACCAAGTCATTACTAAAAGCCAACATGGGTTTGTCAAAAACAGATCATGTCAGACAAACCTTATTGCATTCTTTGACCAAGTGACAAAATTAGTGGACCAGAGGAATGCTGTGGATATAATTTACTTGGACTTCAGTAAGGCATTTGACAAAGTAGATCACAACCTACTACTTGATAAGATAGAAAAATGCGGGTTAGACAGCATCACCACCAGATGGATCCGTAGCTGGCTGACTGGCCGTACTCAGCGTGTGGTCCTCAATGGAACAACATCTACATGGAGGGAAGTGTTAGTGGGGTGCCCCAGGGCTCTGTTCTGGACCCAGTGCTCTTCAACATCTTCATCAATGATTTGGACGAGGGGATAGATGGGGAACTCATCAAATTTGCAGACAACACCAAGCTGGCAGGAATAGCCAACACTCCAGAAGACAGGCTTAGGATACAGGAGGATCTGGACAGACTTGAACACTGGGCGCTATCTAACAAAATGAAATTCAATGGTGAAAAAAGTAAGGTTCTACATTTAGGCAAGAAAAACCAAATGTATAGGTATAGTATAGGGGGTACCTTGCTCAATAGTAGTAACTGTGAGAGGGATCTCGGAGTCCTAGTGGACAATCACTTAAATATGAGCCAGCAGTGTGCTGCAGCTGCCAAAAAAGCCAACACAGTGCTAGGCTGCATTAACAGAGGGATAGAATCAAGATCACGCGAAGTATTAATACCACTCTACAATGCCTTGGTAAGGCCACACTTGGAATACTGCATCCAGTTTTGGTCACCACGATGTAAAAAAGATGTTGAGACTCTAGAAAGAGTACAGAGAAGAGCAACAAAGATGATTAGGGGACTGGAGGTTAAAACATATAAGGAAAGGTTGATGGAATTGGGTATGTCTAGTTTAATGAAGAGAAGGACGAGGGGGGACATGATAGCAGTGTTCCAATATCTCAGGGGCTGCCATAGAGAAGAGGGAGTCAAGCTATTCTCCAAGGCGCCAGAAGGCAGGACAAGAAGCAATGGATGGAAACTAACCAAGGAGAGAAGCAGCCTAGAACTAAGGAGAAACTTCCTGACAGTTAGAACAATTAACCAGTGGAACAACCTGCCTCCAGAAGTGGTGAATACTCCAACACTGGAAGTTTTTAAGAAGAAACTGGACAGCCATTTGTCCGAAATGGTATAGGGTTACCTGCCTGAGCAGGGGGTTGGACTAGATGAACCTCCAAGGTCCCTTCCAACTTTATTATTATTATTATTATTATTATTATTATTATTATTATTATTATTATTATTATTATTATTATTATTATTATTATTACATAAAAAGCATACGTACCAATCACAAATTCCTTACAGGCTGTCAGAAGCTCCTGAATAATGGTAGCTGCGATGCCCCAATGGGGTTGTTACTTGAAGGGCCCAACAAATAACAACCCCAATATCAAAACCTGGCCCTGTTATGGTCAGGAGACCTCAGGACCTGAATTCGACTGGGTGGCACCGGACTCCGAGATGGAAATCAGATATCTGAGACTTTCGCAGTGGGAAAAGTATTGAAGCTATGTGAATATTCCCCTGCCCCTCTCTCCTTGGTTCAACAAGCAAGCTAGTTCAGAAGGAGCTCTAAATTTCTAGACTAACCAAGGAGAGAAGCAACCTAGAACTAAGGAGAGATTTCCTGACAGAACAATTAACCAGTGGAACAACTTGCCACCAGAACTTGTGAATGCTCCAACACTGGAAGTTTTTAAGAAGAGACTGGACAGCCATTTGTCCGAAATGGTATAGGGCTTCCTGCCTGAGCAGGGGGTTGGACTAGATGACCTCCAAGGTCCCTTCCAACTATTATTATTATTATTATTATTATTATTATTATTATTATTATTATTATTATTATTATTATTATTATTATTATTATTATTATTATTATTATTATCATCATCATCATCATCATCATCATCATCATCATCATCATCATCATCATCATGAAGGGGAAATCAAAATATGTCATGAAACTCCTTAGCATAACAATGGCCTTCTTCATTGCCACTACTCTTATCTTACTCTGTCTTACTTAGCTGTACCTCGGTTTTTTTGGGGGTGGAAATGTACAGCATTCTTGGTTGTGCTGTGGGATATCTCTCAGTAGCTGCTAGAATACTCTACTAGAGTTAATTCTGGATAAGATCAGAGATTGAAAATGGAGTCACAGTATTATACAGTCTTGTTCCTAACAGGATAGCTGATCCTGGAAGCTGGTGTGGAACAGAGATTATGCTTGTCTCATGTCAGTTAAGCGATGTGGATCCCCAAGGCTCACTTTTGTCCAACCTTAATCACTATAGATCAGTGATGGCGAAACTTTTAGAGACCGAGTGCCCAAACTGCAACCCAAAACCCACTTATTTATCGCCGGGTGCCAGGTGGGACGTGGCCCACTGGGTGGGCATGGCTGTGGTGGTCATGGCAGACTGGGTGGGTGTGGCCAAAGTGGGCATGGTCACCTCAATGTTGCTCATGGGGAGGGACACCTGTGGGCAGGGTTGGGGGAGATCCAGGGGATCTCTGGCAGGTGGGGCGGTGGGCAGGAGGCTCATCCTGCGGGGTGAGTCGAGGCGAGGCAGGGCGGGGATACCATTGCCATGGGGCAAGGTGAGGCAGGGGCCAGGGCAGCTGCTGCCTGACACAATCGGCCCCCACACACAGAGGCCAGAGAGTGCATGGGGGCCGCCGGTGTCCGTCAGCAGCCACAGCCTGACGGCTCCTCGACCGGCGCACTCTGGGGCTCCACAGCCCACCGCCAGCAGTTCAGAGAAGCCACCTCTGAGTTGGACGGCTGGCTGACAGCTGAGGAGGCGATGCAGTGGGTCATGCCCGGGAAAAGGAGAGCATGTGAGGCCAGGAGGGACGGGACAGGGGGGAGGGAAACCAACCATGCCGGGATGCATCTGGCCACGTGGGACCTCGGGCGGCTGGTTGAAGAGGGACGGTTGCCATCTCTGGGGCATGGCATGCGTGCCCACAAAGAGGGCTCTGAGTGCCGCCTCTGGCACCCGTGCCATAGGTTCGCCACCACTGCTATAGATAGTCCCCGGCTTACAACAGTCCCTTTAGTGACTGCTCAAAGTTACAACGGCACTGAAAAAAGTGACTTATGACCGTTTTTCACACTTACAACCGTTACAGTATCCCCACGGTCACGTGATCAAAATTCGGATGCTTGGCAACTGGCTCATATTTACGACGGTCGCAGCGTCCCCGGGGTCACGTGATCCCTTTTTGCGGCCTTCTCACCAGCCAAGCCAATGGGGGAAGCCAGATTTACTTAAGAACCGTGTTTAACAAGTGCAGTGATTCACTTAACAGCTGTGACAAGAAAGGTCGTAAAATGGGGCAAAACTCCCTTGACAAATGTCTCACTTAGCAACAGAAACTTTGGTGATTGTAAGTCGAGAACTCTCTGTATGTCACTTTATTGTTGATTTACACGTTCTTTTATTTTGTATGTGCTGTATGTTTCCCTCCCCAAAGATCTGTACAGGTAGTCCTCGACTTACGACCACAATTGAGCCCAAAATTCCTGTTGCTAAGCGAGACAATTGTTAAGTGAATTTTCACCCATTTTTCGACCTCTCTTGCCACAACTGTTAAGAGAATCACTGCAGTAATTAAGTTAGCAATACGGTTGTTAAGTGAATCTGGCTTCCCCCCATTGACTTTGCTTGTCAGAAGGGCAGAAAAGGGGATCACGTGGCCCCAAAGGACACTGCGACCGTCGTAAATATGAGTCAGTTGCCAAGCGTGGAATTTTGATCATGGGGATACTGCAATGGTGCATATGTGTGAAAAACGGTCATGGGTCACTTTGGGCAGTGCCGTTGTAACTTCAAACGGTCACTAAATGATCTGTTGTACGTAGAGGACTACCCATAACGATTTAATATTCTTACAACCAACAAACTAACACACTCTGTAATTCCACCTTTTCTCTGTAAATCTGAACTCAGCTCTCATTAGCTGTACGGTGGAGTCACTTGCTCAGAAAAGGAACTTACAAAAAAAGGAAATTCAAAATTTGCGAAACTGGCACAGGAAAAGAGAGCAGAGAGCAAGTTAAGACCCCTAAAATGTAGCTGGGGGGGGGTTGCTCCTTCTCTCCAAGTCCACCTTGTATTTTTTAATTTATTTTAGTCTTTGGTATCTTTGCCCGTGATGGATGCCAGGGCTGCCCTCTCCGTGATGGATATAATTCTTCCCTTTCTGTTTTTTCTAATATTTCCTCTGCAGGGGCTCGTGTTTGTGTGGGGGAAACCTTAGCCAGGATGGAATCTTTCTTTTTCTTCACCAACCTGCTGAGGACCTTCAAACTGCAGCGGCCAGAAGGCGCGAAAGAACCCAGTCAGGAACCGCTAATAGGAGTTATCTTACATCCTCGGCCCTTTAAACTCTGTGCTGTTCCTCGCTGCCGGCCATCCTAAAATAGATTAAAATGAATATAGGATATCACTGATGTGGCTTTTAAAATGATTTCTCAGTCATTCCTTTTCCTTCCATAGGAGGTTCTGCCTTAACTTGCTCTCTGCTCAAGCTTGCTCTGTCCTAAAGGTTGGACTAGATGACCTACAAGGTCCCTTCCAACTCTCTATTCTATTCTATTCTATTCTATTCTATTCTATTCTATTCTATTCTATTCTATTCGATTCGATTCTACTCGATTCTACTCTATTCTTTCTCTATTCTATTCTATTCTGTTCTATTCTATTCTATTCTATTCTATTCTATTCTATTCTATTCTATTCTATTCTATTCTATTAATTTATTCTATTCGATTCTACTCGATTCTACTCTATTCTTTCTCTATTCTATTCTATTCTATTCTGTTCTATTCTATTCTATTCTATTCTATTCTATTCTATTCTATTCTATTAATTTATTCTATTCTATTCTATTCTATTCTATTCTATTCTATTCTATTCTATTCTATTCTATTCTATTCTATTCTATTCTATTCTATTCTACTCGATTCGATTCTATTCTATATCCGATTGCCTATTCTATTCTGTTCTGTTCTGTTCTATCCCGTTCCATTCCATTCCGTTCCGTTATGTTACATTACGTTACGTTACGTTACGTTACGTTACCTTACCTTACCTTACCTTACCTTACCTTACCTTACCTTACCTTGCCTTACATTACATTACATTACATTATTATCTCATCTCATCTCATCATATCATATCATATCATATCATTGTCAGAAGAATTTCCCAGTTCGTTTTCCAGCTATGAAAAGCCGACGATGAAGAAATTTGAGGACAGCAGCTACCGCAAAGCAGGTCTTTATTACAGGAAGGCAATAAAGTGACAGAGAAGCGACTTCAGCGTTCCTGCCTTGCAAGGTGTCCCCCTGGTCCCATGTGTGGCTTTTTATATGCTTTTTCTACCCTGGGGCTGTGGCTGGGCTGGCTCTTTCTTTTGTGTTTTTAATGGTTGCTTGATGTTCTTTTCTTTGTCCTAAGTGGTATCTCCTTTGTCCGGTTTCTATTTTTGGGGGCTTAATCCTGTCAGGGTCAGGGCAGGTAGTTCTCCTCAGGGATGTTCCCTCTGTCCTGATTCTATTTTGGGAGTTAATCCCATCAGGGGCAGGGCAGGTAGTTCTTGATGGCTTTGCTATCTGAGTTTTCCCATTGTTCTTGGTGGTATGCCCAGGATTTCAGAAAAAAGGGCTTTTACAGAGAAAAAAGTGTGTGTGCATGTTTTTCTAATGGGGATGAGAATATGGGAGTTTTGTCAGGGTAAATCTTCCAACACCATACCATACCATACCATACCATACCATACCATACCATACCATACCATACCATATTCTAGTGTTTCTCAACCTTTGTCATTTTAAGAGATGGGGGCTTCAATTCCCAGAATTCCCCAGCCAGCATGGCTATCCTAAAGGATTTCTTGTCTGTCTGAAATCAGATCTATCACTCAACTCTGGCTTGCTTTCGTTTCCAGGGGATAAATTTTAGCAGAAGAAAGAAATAAGGCACTTTTGACAGGAGGCGTGACAGATGGAAGGGTTACTGTCCCAGGGGATAGCAAAGGCTCAACGCGGTGATTGCTCCATGTAATCAAAGTCCTCTTTTAAGTGCAGAGAGGTTATATGATCCAAGCCCTACTTTGTTTTATGTGGATTATGCATGCAACATGTCTAAAAAGTTATGCATGCAACATGTCTAATCAAGGAGAGAAGCAACTTGGAGTTAAGGAGAAACTTTATAACAGTGAGAACAATCAACCAGTGGAACAGCTTGCCTCCAGACGTTGTGGGTGCTCCATCACTGGAGGTCATTAAGAAATGGTGGAGGGTCTCCTGCTTGAGCAGGGGGTTGGACTTGAAGACCTTTAAGGTCCCTCCCAGCTCTATTCTGATTGAAAGTAAAGGGCTATGATTGCCTGTTCACAGCTGCCATTTTGATCTTTTTGACCACCCCTGCAGGGGCCCCCGATTGTGAGAGGAAGCAGACAATGACAAATTGTGATAGGGAGGGTGCCTTTTTTCTACCTCTGCACCAGTTACAGCAGGGGTTCCCAACCCCCGGTCCATGGATGGGCACCGGGTCGTGCCATGCCAGAAACCGGGCCACGCAAACAAGCAAAGCCCCACCCGCGGGATGCAGGCAGCACGTGAAACCCTTCCGGTCTGCGGGAAAGCCTCTCTCCACAGAACCGGTCCCTGGTGCCTGAAAGGTCGGGGGGGCATGCAGAGTTAGAGTCATAAATGATGTGGTTGGTGGCTATCTAAATTTTATTTGAAAAATAATAATAGCGTAAAATACAATAAGATAACATAAAATAGTAAAATAAAAACAATAATTTCTTCAAGCAAGAAATCATCCTAAAGTGAACAGAACGTGAGTTTTGTCGAGGAAAATGAAAACTTGATAACTTGGAATGGTTTGCAGAGGGGGGGGGAGAGGGGGAACTTTCTACAATAGCGTCAGCTCTGCCATCTTGGCTACGCTTGCTGGCATCCTGTCATAGATGATGGGGGGGGCAGAGAAATTTGGGGGAAGTTGTTCAGGAGGAAGGTAGAAGGATGTAAGGTGGGGAAGGATGGGCAGTGACAGGAACCAGAGGTGTCAAACCTCACTAATCCAGCCGCCCCAAGGATGCCTGGCCTGGGAAAGAATGCGAAACCTCTTCAAGCTGCTCCTAACATCAAAGAGATTCCCAAAACATCAAACCGGACCACTTTTGGACACTGGCCAAGGGGGGGGGGCTCCGGGAAGGGAGAAACTTGTAACATTTGCCCGGGAATACTCAGATCTTGCCTTGCTTTTTTTTTGCTAATCCTTAGCAAAAGAGCCTATCTCTTCAACCAAATGGAGTCGAGGATCTTCCTTTCCTAGGGATCTAGCTGGGGCAGGTCTGACAAATAGCTTCCTTTTCTTATGCTCCTAATTAATAAAACCCTAATTACACAGAACGAATGTCTATGTCCTTCTCTCCGCTTTACATCTTAACCATATGCCATATGTGCTGGCAGCAGTCATAGATACAGTAAGATGCTAAATATGACCAAATATGACCGACTTGCCTCCCGCAAATGTTCCTCTTGGGTTGTATATCACACTAGTCTAAGCCGTAGCTTAGCTTCAGCTTTGCTAGTGTTGTAAACAGGATTCTGGCCCTGATGGAGCATTGTCTGAGCAAGCTTGCCTTTTATTCTTAAAGCTCCCTGTGCACCCCCTCTTGATGGAGGCACTACTCACGTATATAAGGAAGCAGGTCTGCCAAGAGCTGTTGGCCAAAATACCACCTTCAGACTATTCTGTTACATGTATAAGGAGATTCTCAATCCTCCAGGTCATAGTTGTCTCAAAGGTGCTTTTTCAAAAGGCAACTGGAATGTTTTTTCCTTTCGCTTCTCATCCAAGAAGCTTCATCGGGTTCTGGCAGAATGGTGGGGACTAGGAAGGGAGTAGTTCTGACAAGATGGGGGGGGGAATTGAAGGATTATATTTCTTTGTAGTCATCTGGTTGTTAGTGCTCTCTCTGAGAGCTGTTTGAGGCCACTTGGGGGCTTACTTGTGCCCTCGGATAAACAGATGCACAAATAAACCCCCCAAGTTTCTCAGTCACCCCATGCTCAGATGCACAGGGCACCTGGGGGGGTTTATCTGTGCAAGGGGCCTCCAAAGTCCCTTCCAACTCTATTGTTCTACGTTCTCAGTTGCTCTCGTGCAGCCTGCAGAGCATAGGTGTCTGGCAGGCTGATGTTGTGGATGGTACACAATGGCTGGACAGGTTGTGACATCTAGTGGTGAGGCCATTTCAGTACAGGCCTCAACTCTGGAAAATTTGCCTTGTCCTGTTTGAAATGATGGATGGGAGTTGCACGAAGGTTCAAGAATGTCAACGAAGAAGAGAAGAATGCTACTCGGTATTTGCATAATCTGGCGCAGGTTTTGTCTTCTATTCCAGTACAGGCCCAGACTGCCTTACCACCTGTCTCTGACCATGATTGTTCCTGGAGAGTGGGTTCAGGTGAAAAAGAACTGTCATCTATAAGTACCAGTCCTGAGTGGTCCCAACCATGCCAGGTCCTCCTGACCTCAACTGCAGTGAGAGTGAAGGAATCAAGGCGTGAGTCCATGGAAAGTCCCATCATTCCCTCTCCAGTGACAAGCTCCGCAGCTGGGCGGCCTGAAAGTGAAATTTCGACCTGCCTCGCCTGTTGAACTGTTTCCATCCAACTAGGAGAAAAACTTCAATGGACTGGACTACCCCGGAACTTGGGTTCGTAATATATAGACTGTGTATTGCTACTTTTTTTTTTTTACTTTGTTGCTGCTGTTTCCCCCACACCTTCTTCAGACCATGGGCCCAATAATTAAAGGAACAAAATGCTACCAACTTTCTAAGGTGTGGCACTTCTGGACGTAACTCTGCCAGCGTTCCAGATTGTTGGCCACCCTGCTGCTTAATTTGATCAAATAAAGTGCTGCTTGATCAAGAAGTCTCCGTTTGGGTTATCTGGTTAGATTGATACGGTATCTCAAGTTCACGTAAGGGACTGGGACCTTACAATTCTGTCCCTCTGTTAATGCAACCTAGGATTGCATTAGCTTTTTTTGACTGCCGCCACACACAGCTGGCCCGTATTTAATTGATTGTGCGCTAGGACTCCAAGATCCCTCTCACAGTTACTGCTATTGAGCCAGGTTTCACCTAATCTATACATGTACATTTGATTTTTCAAATGTAAGTGTAAAACCTTACTTTTATCTACATTGAATTTCATTTGGTTAGATTGGGCCCAGAGTTGAAGTCTCTCGAGATGGATCTGGATTTTGAGCTTATCTTCTGGAGTGGTGACTATTCCTGCCAATTTAGTGTCGTCTGCAGATCTGATGAATTCCCTTTCTATTCCCTCATCTAAATCGTTTATATTGAAAAGTACTGGGCCTGAAACAGGACTTTGGGGTACCCCACTGCTTACTTCCCTCTATGTAGATGTAGTTCCAATGAGGATTGGTAAATCCAAAGCATCATGAAAAGAAAGCAAAATTGCAATTGCGGGGGGGGGGGGAAAGGACATCTCCTAGAAGAGAGCAATAATTAGCATTTGGGGGAAGATTCATCTGGGAGATTACTGCAAATATACTGTTTATATTATTTTTTCGAGAGCAATTTGGAAATAAACCTCCGTTTGGTTATCAATGACAGACACTCGCAGATACAGAACTTTTATTATACACATTAGAAAACTACAACATTACATGACTTTTCGCCATTCAAATTGAGGCACTTGCCATAATGCCTTACAAGATTTGAAATTCCTTAGTAGTCGCTCGGCGCCAAATCAGGGCTGGGGGGGGATCAAAAACATCCCAATGGAACTGCTTCAAAAGTTCTTGGGTGTGTCTAGCGGTGTGCGGGCAAGCATTATTGCGAACCAACACCACACTAGAAGTCAGCATGCCCCAACACTTGTTATGGATGGCTCGTCTGAGTTTTTGTAACATTTCACAGTAGATGTAAGGACCTGCCTCAGCTAGGGAGACCTGCCTCTCCCAAGAAAACAGAACTCTTGAAACAGGTGTTGTTTCAAAAGGAACTTTTATTGAGAGTTAGTGATAGCAGTAGAGCAAAGCAAGGTCTGATGATTTCCCGCGCGAATAATTACATTCAGGTGTTGGACCCCCCAGTGTCCAACCGTCCATTTCAAATCCAGCCAATCCATAGGCACTGGGTTGTTTTGGGAACCTAGTGATTTAGCGCCCATCACAAGGTCTCTCTTGGTTTTGTTTCCCAACGGTCCCAGGCTCCGTTGTCTGGAGATAAGGCAGATATTTTAGGGCCACATTCCTTTTTCATGAATGGAGGACATTTCAAAGAGCCAGGCAAATACATTCCCCAAGCAAGCAGGCTCCCTCCCATCAGAATGGCAGACCCTGAAAAGGAATACACAGGCAAAGCAATAATAGGAAGGGAAATACATTGGAGGGGGTCTGACAGTAGACTTCTGAATTGATGGTCGAACCACGTTCCATGAACCTCACTAGCAGTACTCCTTTGGCATCTTCACATTTGGCGGGATTTTATATGGCATTTATATTATTGTGTGGTGTTGGGTCACGATAGTGCTTGCCCGCACATCGCTAGACGCACCCAAGAACGTTTGAAGCAGTTCCGTTGGGATGTTTCTGATCACCCCCTCATTGCCCAGATTTGGCACCGAGTGACTACTACTAAGGAATTTCAAATCTTGTAAGATGTTATGACAACTGCCTCAATTTGAATGGCGATTATGTCGAAAAGTAATGTAATCTTCTAGTTTTCTAATGTGTATAATAAAAGTTCTGTATCTGCGAGTGTCGTTGATAACCAAACGGAGCTTTATTTCCGAATTGCCCTCCTACATCTCTAACTTTCCTCTTTCTTTTCCATAGTCAAGGAAGCTGAACTAATGTTATGAAAACATGTTATATTTTTAAAAAGGATTATTCAAAGAGTGGTGAACGCTCACGTGTTTTTTTTCCCCGCTTGTTTCTCTTGCATTTTGCAAATAATTAAAATTTGATTTTAAAAGCGGTCAGATTAGGGGCTCAGTTAAAAGGGAGCAAAAAGAACTAGATAAGTGACAAGAACATAGGGCTGATGTTGCTGACCTGTCAGTATTCAAAAGCCCATGTTGCAGAACGAGACTAGGTTGTGTACATTTTTCTTTCGCCACAAGGAGGGCTGGAAACATGCTTTTTTTTTTTCAGACAAAAGTTGGAGGAGACAAAGCCAGCTACTTGGACTCCCAGTCCCAGTATCCACAGCTGCTATTCAGACCTGGCATAGCGGCCTAGCGAGGAATGGCACAGATCTCAAAGGAATGAGGATGCAGAGTGCTTCCCCAGATCGGGTCAAGCTTTATATCTTTTGATCCGTCGGCCAAGTGGAAATTGAACGTTTGAACAAGGTTGCTAAAGAAAAGGAACATCTCTGTTTTTGCCAAATTTTCTCCCAGACATGCTCGATGACCTAGGAAAGGAGAGGAAAACAACAAATCAGTGCTGGCAGGGAGTGATTAGGGCAGAGGTGGGGAACCATGGGCCCCTTTGTGACTGTGGACTTCAACTCCCAGAATTCCTGAGCCAGCATGGCTGTCTTAGGAATTCTGGGAGTTGAAGTCCACAAGTCATAAAAAGGATTGGGCAACTATGGCCCCTTTACAACCTGTGGACTTCAACTCCCAGAATTCCTGAGCCAGCACGGCCATCTTAGGAACTCTGGAAGTTGAAATCCATCATGGCTGGCTCTGGAATTCTGAGAGTTGAAGTCCACGAGTCATAAAAGGGCCATCGTCCCTCACCCCTGGATTAGAGTTTACAATGTGCTTGACCTGGATCCCCTTGGACACTGTTGTCCGTATCCCTGCCTGGTGAGGGGAATACAGGAAGTCCTGAATTTACAAACATTTGTTCAGTGGCCATTCAAAGTTACAACAGCATTGAAAAAAGCGACTTATGATGGGTTTTCATACTTATGATTGTTTGAGGGGCAAAACAGGAACAGTCAACGCATATCGTTAAAGATTCAATGGAATTTTAACAAGCTGAACGAGCACCTAGAGAAAACGGGATGAAAGCTTCCCGACAGGTGAAATTGCCTTCCTTGTCAAGGAAATGGTTTGGGTTGAAGGCGAGGGGTGTCTCCCACTCGTTGGCATCATACAAGGCAGAAGCCGTGTTCGGGATAAAGATGGTGCCCTGTGGAAAAGAGAATGAGCACTTAAGTTTTGCCTTTCTCCCTGAGGGAAGAAAAAAAATGGTTATATCTGCTGGCAATGGAGGACGAAGTGATAAATTTCAATTCATGGCTTTAAAGATCACTCTTCTAAAAAAAATACAAATAGGTTAAGGCTGGGCAGTTGAAAAAAAAAATGATCCTGAGGGAAAGGGAAATTTGATTTGTTGCCATAAAAATGATATATACGTCTCTATGGAGAGACAGAAGCCGAGCTCAACTCAAAAGAGATCAAACATCCCTTTTTTTGTGTGTGTGTGCGAAGAAAGAAAGGACTTTGTGTCTTTAAAATGTTTGCGCTTCAGCATTAAAAAAAGAATAAAAGAATAAGAATAAAATAGAATTCGCCTAAAGAGCCTAACAGGAACTGCCCGAACCGCCGTTGTAAGTTGATGCAGTCACATGACGTCGCGCTTAACAACAGAGTTCTCAGTCCAATTCCCATCGTTAACCGACGACTCCCTGCATTGCATGTGCTTCCTCTAGCAATATGGTGAGGAGAATAAAAGAAGGCTCCAGAACACAGGAATTCATTTACCTTTCTAAGGTGAAACTTCCGGATCATCGTATCTCTTATGCAGTATCTGGGCATTCCGATCGAGATGATGTTGCTAAAGCGCTGGATTTCGTGCACCACCGCATTTGTGTACGGAAGATTCTTGCGATCCTCGTAACAGATCGACTGGCCCGGTGGTAGAAGGGTATCGATTTCCTTTTGAACTTTGGCTGGGGAGAAACAAAGATTTTGCATGTTGACTAGAGTTAGCAGTGAATAAGCATCCAGGTGTGGCCCCAGCTGTCCGTGGTCTATTAATGGCAGAAGCTCAGCCTAGGAGGAGGGAGTAATCTAGACCAGGGGTGTCCAACCTTGGCATCTTTAGGTTTTGTGGACTTCAACTCCCAGAATTCCCCCGCCGGCCTTGTGGGCTGAGGAATTCTGGGAGTTGAAGTCCACAAGTCTAATGTTAAGTTCCGAAGGAAGATGCATTTCAAGGAATTCTGAGGCATTGTTTACCTTTAAAACTCTTTATTTTGCAACATAGCTTCGGTACGTATAAAGTGAAGCCAAAAACTAAACCCTCCTACTTCTTCCCACAGTGTCTAAGCATATTCCCCTCCCTCATGTAACAGTCATTAATCACATTCTCCAATTAGTTTAAAGTGTGAGCTTTCCCTCCCGTTCCATAACGCGCCATATCTTTATCTTCTCACATTTCATCCGGCTCAGAAGACGCTCTGCTGAAATATTGTTATGGCTAAATAGTTCTCAGCACATTCTTTTACTTCCTCCCTCCCCCCCCATACTATCTAATAATGGCTCTTAAAGTAATACACAGGTTAAATAGTGAATGTCTGCATCCATATATAATGTCAAGCATAACATTCGATGTTAGCAGCCTTGACATCTAAAGTTGCCAGGGGTGTCCAACCTTGGCAACTTGACATTTAATGGACTTAAACTACCAGAATTCCCCCACCAGCCATACTGGCTGAGGAATTCTGGGCGTTGAAGTCCACAAGTCTTAAAGTTGCCAAGGTTGGACACCCCTGAGGCATCACCTTTTTTCAAATGTTTCTACCCATCCAAATAGGCCAAGCCAAATGGGCATCCGATTTCTAGTATTTTTCAACTTAAGTTGGCAACTGATTTGGCTTTCAAAGACCCCTGAAAGGGTCTTGGAGGATCCCTGGTAGTCCTAGCCCCATACTTTTAAGAAATAGGTTCATTTGTTGTAAGAAACAGCTGAGATTGACTTTGCTTACACTCTCTTAAGTTTCAACCCACTTCTAAGCAATTTCTGAAGCATGCATAACTGTAATATTGCATCAGATAATTTAGACTGAATGAAGCTTAGACAATATTACATTAAAAGCTACAAGTAAGCAATGGGCTTTGGCTACCCAGGAGAGATGAGCAAGTGTTAATCAAAATATACACTGCCGTTGGTCTAGGACAGGGGTAGGCAACCTTGGCTCTTTTATGACTCGTGGACTTCGACTCCCAGAATTCCTGAGCCAGCCACGCTGAGGGGAAAGGGAGAGGTTTCCAAGCTGAGCCATGTTGGCTCAGGAATTCTGGGAGTTGAAGTCCACGAGTCATAAAAGAGCCAAGGTTGCCTACCTCTGGACTCTAGGATGTAAAAGGAGGCTATCTTGGGTATGCTTGGCACACCCTGAACATCTGCTGGGTTTACTCAAAAGTAAACCGGTAGTCTTCTCCCAACACTCCATTCACCCTCTGTGATTTATATGTTCTTATTATACCAGTGGCCTGAACAACAAATCAAGCCCTACTTGGACCATCTCATACTTTGAGAGGGAAAAAAGCATCTTGACATCTTGATTACAGGTAGTCCTTGACTTATGATCATTACTGATGAAAGCAACGTTACGACGGTGCTAAATGAAGAGACTTATGACCTTTTCCTGAAGTTAGTCGGTGCAGTGCGCCTGGGATCTTGTGAATAAAATTCAGGTGCTTGGCAAAGCACCTGCCCTTATGACTGACCACAGGGCCGAGTCCGCCACTCCTGAGGCACCCCGTGCTCCACTTAATAACCCACACGGTCATTTAACGACCGCAAAATCCCTTTTTAAAAAATTGGATAGAACTATGGAATAAATGGAGATATCGGTTAATGCCAGGAATTTCTCCTTTAACACCAGGGGTGGAAATGGAGAAATTCACTAAGATCGAATTGAAAGAATGGATTAGTAAATAAAAAAATAATAATCAGATATATAAACGGGAAGACTGGAAGAACAAGATAAAGAATATAATGCAATTAAAAAATGTTTTATCAGATATTAAATTAAATTGGTTGAATTTAATACAATTAGAGAAATGGATAAAAATGGAAGAAAAATTTGAGGTGAAAGATAGGCAGTTAACAAAATTTGAAATGGTTGTAAAAGAAAATGAGGTAAAGGAAGAATATATAAGTAAAGGAAGAATTGGGAAAATATATAGAATATTAACTGAACTAGAAGATCAGGCAAAAGGTTTAAAATTAATTTTGGAAACAGATTTAGGAGAAATAAACGATAAAGATTGGAAAAATATTTGGAATAGAAGAGTATATAAGGATATGCCAGTTAGAGTTAAGGAAAATGGATATAAAGTGACATGGAGGTGATACCTAACACCACGTAAATCAAATCAAATAGATGTTAAATATACAAATATTTGTTGAAGGTGTGAGAAAGAGATTGGAACATATAAACATATGTGGTGGGATTGTGATAGCGCACAAAAGATATGGGACATGGTGTTTAGGGAAATTCGAGAACTTTTGAATGTAAATTTAGATATGTCACCGAGGATTGCATTACTGTTACTGGTGGAAAAACAAGATATAAATGAAGCAAAAAAGGAATTGATTGTAAATTTAATAATGGCAGCTAGATTAGTGATGGCTAAATACTGGAGACGGAACTGAGTTATTCAAAGAAATGAGTGGTATAATGAAATATGGAATATGGCAATAAATGATAAATTAACAACAGAAATTAAATTTTAAAAAGGGACCATTAAAGTAAATAATTATAATGAAATATGGGAGGATTTTATAAAAACAGTGTTGTCGGAAGGCAAAGGGAATAAACCTACTCAGGAATATAGGCTGCTTTGGAGGGGATAAGGGCATAGTTGAAATATATTGTATATTGTTAGTTGTTATATGAGAAAAAATATAGGTAATAAAAATGATCTCGGAGGGGGTGCACTGTAATATTTGTATTTTTATATTGTTTTTTATTTAGACTTATATGTATTATTTGTATTTGAATAAAATTAAATAAAAAAATAAATAAAAAACAACCGCAATGGGGAGAGAGGGATTGGAGTCATTAAGAGAAGTGGCCTGCTTAGCAAATGTCGTAGACCGTAATGAACAGCCTGCATTATGATTGTAAGTTGAGGACTACCTATAACTAAAGAATTCTTCCAGTAATAATTGTCAATTACTAATGATGATGCTACAAGCAGCTTCAGGCATTGAGTATAGTTGGGCTATAAAGGTCCCTTCTATCTCATCCAACTTGTGATTCTTCTCTCACCTTGAATGTCAGGATAAAGCACCATATACAACAATCCCCAGTAGAGAGTGGTGCTTGATGTCTCTGTTCCCCCCATAAAGAGATCAAAGATGCTCTGAACCATGTTCTTTTCGTCATACTGAGGTTCGCGGTGGTTCTTTGTCTGCAGAGCAAAAATGGAGAAATGAATACTTGAGAAACTTCCTTCCAGTCCTTGGCTGATGGAATACATATTAGAATGTATTTTGTATTGCAACAACTACAGAATCATTCAGCCAGTAGATGGCAGTGTTTAGTTTGCATCTATGATTATAATCTATGGTTCTGTTTATTCTGGGGAGAGTTTTCTATTTCCTGTTAGAGTTTAAAACAGTTGAGCAGTAAAGCACATGGTGACTGTACTCTTTGTTTGCTCTGCAGTGCTATATATAAACAGACTTTCTGACATTGCCAATTTCAACAGCTGCAACCTTCTCCCTTGAGGGAAGGCAGGGCCAAGAAAGGCAGGCATTTGCTCCTAGGGGTCTCAGAGCCCTGGCATCCTCTCCGATGCTGCATTGCCACAATCCCGAGAGAAGACGATCCTCAAGGCTACTATACAGCTTGCTGGCTGGGGAATTTTGGGAGTTGAAGTCCGCCCGTCTTGAAGTTGCCAAGGTTGGGAAGCCTTTATACGATAAGGTATCTAACAGTCACACAAAAAAAGAGCACCCACTTACTTTCTCTATTTCAGCCAGGTAAAAATGAATGAAGTCTTGGCCTTTTTCTCCATGGTCTGCTTCTTGGTGCTTCTTGATCTCCTCTCTTATGAATGACCAAACAAAGTCACGCAAGAATAATGCCCTCTTGTGAGGTCCTGGGACATACGGCATAATCCAGGGGAGCATATTGTACAGCTGGCAGGAGAGAAGAAAAATCACCTGAGATGGCTGGCCGTATCATTAATAATAAAGAAATAGGGATTAAACAGAGGGAAAAGGAACTGATTTGAGAGCAAAATCCTGGAGAAAAAACTTGAGAATGTTCTTGGCAGAAATGATCAAGACTTTGATGTGACGAGAACATTCTACACTGCTTCCTTTACTCCGGGATGAATTAAATTCAGGTTGTTTTGAACATCTTTGGAGGAAGTGGCGTAAGAGAAAATCTGTGTGTCAGTGAGTGATTATTTTCTTATTTTTCTTATTTTTCTTTAATTTTTTCCTCTTATTTTTATTGCTTTTGTCTTTTTGTTTTTCTGTTGTATTTGCAATATATCTGCCATGATTCCGATAGATGAAACCAGTAAAAGTACTTCAAGGCAAGAATTCTTCCTTAAAGAACATTTTATTAGGGATGATACTCAGGGCTATGTTGCCGGCGACGCAGCTCAGGGCTCCGTCGGTAATAGTGTCGGTCAGGTCATTGTATTCTCCTTTTTAGGGTTTCTGAGAATGTCCAGGCATTTTTACCTTTTACTTTAGTAGAACATAATGCTGAGGCAGAATTCCAGGTCCCTTGTTGAATAAAACTATAAAGCAGGAAGACATAAGAACATTAAGTCTAGAGTCTCAAATTGATGTAACTGTTCTTTAGATTAAAGCCCGAGAATATCATTTCCCCTTAGAGGGGAACATCGGACAGTATCATTATCAGGGATTTTTCATCTTAATAATCTGGCTGTCCTTGTCTTTGAAAGGTGCTTTTTCAAAAGGCAACTGGACTCTGTTTTTCCTTGAAGACGTTTCGCTTGTCATCCACGAAGCTTCTTCACTTCTGACTGACTGGTGGAGAATGGAAGGATTTATATTCTTTGCAGTCAGCTGGTCTTTAGTACTCTTCTTGAGGGTCATTGAGTCCACTTTAATGGCTCTCAGGGAGAATACTAACGGCCAGATGACTCCAAAAATATAAATCCGTCCATTCTCCACCATTCAGTCAGAACTGAAGAAGCTTCTTGGATGATAAGCGAAACATCTTCAAGGAAAAACAAAGTCCAGTTGCCTTTTGAAAAAATATTTTTGGGACAACCGTCACCTGGATGACTGAGAATCTCCAAAGACAAGTGGCTGTCCTTTTTTGGATTATTTGTGCAAAACCTCAGAGATAAGGGTTTTCAAAATACTGTAAGCGGGAGTTTTGTACATCAGCATATTAGCAAAAAGGAATCCAAAAGGGACATAAATGCAGGTAGTCCTCAACTTACAATCAGTCACTTAGCAAGTCCCAATGTTTTGACAGACCTACCTGGGGGGGGGGAGTAATTTATTATCCGGATTCAAGTTCTGATGATTATCCTTTACACCACACCAGACATGTGATCAAACTTTGGGAGCTCAGCAATTAAGCCACATTAGCATCCCACATGGCGTGTTTTACGATGTTTTTGCTAAAAAAACCCAGCATTTACTTCTATTTTGTTTGGGCAAAATCGTGTCCAACTTGAACCATTGCTTTGGTTAATGTTGGTGGCATTTGCTTTAATGACGGTGGAATTGGTTAATGATTGCCACAAAAAATAGTGTAAAATTGTGTGACCGACCTGTTTTATAACCATCACAAGTTACGACCATGATGGGCCAGCACCATTATGGTCATAACTCAAGGACTATCAGTACTTGGGAAACCCAACCAATCTCACTCAGCAAGGTTGCGGTCAAAAAGATGGCTGCCACCACAATTCAATTAAAGTTCTGTCCCTTTCACATTCGTGCTACATGTGTGACCCACAAAAAATGGGGGCAGGTCCTCGATTGCACCATCGTGGCTGCCATTTTGATTTTTGGACTCCTCTCCCTGTGGATAGGCCTGCTTTCCGGCTAGTATTTAGTACCCATTGCAGGTTTTTGACCCTCCTCATTCTAGGCCTGTTCAGTGACCATAATATTTTGATTATCTTTAGAAAAAGGAAAGAAGGAACTTCCAGTTAGGCATCGCGGCGTAATGGATGCAGGGTTGGAGCCCCGTCTTCCATGTTTGATTTCGCCCCACTGGGGACCCTAAAAAGGGTCAGAAGTCGCCCTGGAGAGGCAACGAAGAAGAAGGAGACCCTCGTCGATTGTGGTGGGGGTGGCGGCCCTTCTGCTGGATCTGAGGAAGCCTCCAAACTGGCGGGTGAAAGAATGGCTACATTCGTGTGGCCAGTCACAAGCTGCTGACAACTGAAGATAAACACTAACTAGCAATTTTTGAGCAATGTAGATGGAACTGGGTGAGACTTAATCCTCTTTTTATGACCTTAATACTACTTTCCTAGAAAAAAAATGCCCAAAGCAAAGAATCCTCCACGATGAGAGAGGGAAGGGAAGTTTTTGCCCCACTCCCTCAGGAAAAGAAAAGCGGCGAATTAATTGCTTTGGGGGAAAATAGAGAAAACTATAAGATCAATTTAGAATTAATACAGATATATAGTTTTGAAATTTGGGGACTAAAAGTACCTTTGAGACTTTTTTTTTTTTTTAAAGATATTTGAAAGTCTGTAAAATAGGCTTGGATTTGGAAAGCTGGAAGATGGTGTCAACGACATCTAGTGGCGAAATCATGGCACTAAAATTTATTATGCTTAAAGGAAACTTGGCTTGAAGCCCGGACTTAGATAAGACTCTTTGTTGTTCCTGGAAACTTTCACTTTTGCAGACTGCAGCTGGGAAAAGGAAAAAAAAACCTCTTGGGCTGCTTATCTGTATTGGTGACCCTATTGGACTATAAAGACTACATATAAAAACAAAATGGGTGCTCCATACTTAGCCTTAAATGGTAAAAAAAATATTTAACACTTGTCTCCGAAGTCCCCAGCTTGATATAACAAGAAAATGTTAATGAATCTCGGAAAGAAATTCTTTCTATGTTGAAATCAATCCAAGAGACAATTGTTTTATTTCATGATGAGACTAAAAATAATGCAAATGAGATAAAAGAACAATTTTCTTACCTAAACTTACAAATCCAGACAATGACTACAAAGAAGGAACTAGTAACCCAGAAAATGGAAGGAAAATTAGAAGAAACAGATCCAAAGATGGAGGACCTAAAGGAACGATTTAACAGACAGATACAGACAAATGAAAAATTAGAAGATGCAGTGATAACACAGGAAATGGAAACGATATCTTACTTGTCAAGATCTCAGAACACATTTGAGGATAAGGAAGAAGAGCTGATCGAACGGATGATAAAGCTGTTAGAAGAAATGCTGAATATTGACAAACAAGAAATGAAAAGAAAAACTGAAGGAGAAGGATGGAGGCTGTTTAATGAATATAAATGGGTTGAGCGTTCTTCCAAAAATACTTCAATCAAATTCTCTTCCTCATTCCAAACAATATATACAAAAACAGAGGAAGAATTACTTGATGATTCAAATGCACTGACTTGGGAAGTTATTTGGCAAAGGAAGAAAGCTAGAGTAAGACTGAAGAAAATAGAGGCTTTGACATATTAGATGGGATATTATACTATTAAACAGATGTTTGAATATGGTTAAGAAAAAAGATAATTGTTAGAAATAAATATTATTATAATTAAAAGGATAGGATTTGTAACTAGAATATCATACTTTGTTATGAGATGGGAAATATGAAAATTCTAAAAGGGTTTGAATAAGGGAAGCTTTTGGCTACCCAAATATAAGTCATTATGAGAAAATTATAAGAGCTAGAGATATTTTGAACATTGATGGAAATTAAAAAAAATTTAAAGCAGGAAAAACAGGATATTGATTGAACAAATGGATTTTAAGTGCAAATGCAATTGAGATATGTTCTGGCTACAAAAGATATTATGAACCGACACTATCAATATTATGCATAATACCAGAAAAATGTGATGAAGATATCTATATTTAATTGTATATTTATTAATAGTAACATGAATCGTATTTGCCCAGTGTGGAAAAATACACCAGAAGAAGAGAGGATCAAGGAAGCCCCAGATGGTGTAGTATTGGAAACAGACTAACATGTACCACTGAATTACCAATGGACCCAGACAACACGTTGTTTATAAAGTACTCATGATCGTAAAATTAGAAAACTAATAAAATATTTATATATCAAAAAAAGAAAAAGGAAAGAAGGGATCACTCACGTTACCCGTGAAACTGCCAGCAACTCTGAAAAGTATCTCCATGGATTCCAGCAGCGTATGAAAAGTCTCGTCTTCTATGGAAAAACGATATCCAAACACCATGACAGAAATCACGTTGGAAACCGCGAGGCTTAGGGCCAAATAAGGATTCATGGGTTTTCCTGCAAAGGAAGGGAAAGAGGAATTTGGTGACTGGCATGTCTCTTGCAAAGATTGCACAGGGCACACGGAGAAGGACTAGGGGTGACGTGATATCTATCACGCTATCTATCTATCTATCTATCTATCTATCTATCTATCTATCTATCTATCTATCTATCTATCTATCTATCTATCTATCATCTATTATCTGTCTATAGCTATTATCATCTATCTATCTATCTATCATCTATCTATATCATCTATCTATCATCTATTATCTGTCTATAGCTATTATCATCTATCTATCTATCTATCATCTATCTATATCATCTATCTATCATCTATTATCTGTCTATATTTAGCTATTATCTATCTATCAATCATCTATCTACCTATCTATCTTTCTATATCTATCATCTATCTATCTATCTATCTATCTATCTATCTATCTATCTATCTATCTATCTATCTATCTATCTATCTATCTATCTATCTATCTATCTATCTATCTATCTATCATCTATCTATCTATCTATCTATCTATATCAATCATCTATCTCTCTATCTCTCTATCTCTCTATCTCTCTATCTATCTATCTATCATCTATCTATCTATCTATCTATCATGTATGTATCATCTATCATCTATATCTAGTTATTATCTATCTGTCTGTCTGTCTATCTATCTATCTATCTATCTATTTATCTATATCTATCTATCTATCTATATTCTATCTATTATCTATCTATCTATCTTTATCTCTTTATATCTATCTCTCTATATCTATCTATCTATCTCTCTATCTCTATCTTTATCTATCTATCTATCTATCTGTCTGTCTGTCTATCTATCTATTTATCTCTATCTCTCTCATCTATCTTTATCTGTCTGTCTGTCTGTCTGTCTGTCTGTCTGTCTCTCTCTCTCTCTCTCTCTCATCTATCATCTCTCTCTTTTTATTTATAAAACTTATTCGCCCATCTTACATTCCTTGCTCAAAACATGAAAAAAAGGATCAAAGCTTTGATGGTGTGAGCCACTATCTTGATCTTTTTTGACACTTTGCCTTCCCTTGCAGACACTGGAGAAATGACTTCAGACTGTCCTATTTGTCTTAGCGTTTACATTTTGGAAAATTAAAACAAATTAAAACAATACAGGTTTCTGGCAAAATAAATAAATAAACACACTCGTCTTCGTTGTACCTTCACTTTTCCTGAACTCTTCCACCAAATACTGTGCTTCCTCTTGGATCTGATACTGCAGAGTGCTCTTCCCCATGCCGAGGACCTTCAGAGTCGCCATTGAAAATCGCCTTTGGTGCTTCCAGGTCCGACCCGTGGCAAGCAGAATCCCTGATGACACAGAACCACAGAATGACAGATGATTGGCCTTATTCCAGTCTTTAGAACTGACAGAAAGGCAAAATACCCTTCTCAGAACATTGTGATGGCAACAGCAAGAGCCAGGGGACTTAGACTTATATACCGCTTCACAGTGCTTTGCAGCCCCTCTCTGAGCAGTTTACAGAGTCAGCCTCTTGCCCCCCAACAATCTTGGTCTTTATTTTACCGACCTTGGAAGGATGGAAGGCTGAGCCAACCTTGAGCCGGTCAGGGTCGAACTGCTGGCAGCGGGCAGATTTAAACTGCAATGCTGCATTCTAAAGATGGTGCCACCGTGGCTGATCACATCTGGAACGTAAGGCTGCCTCTGAAACTTGAAGTCCAATTCTGCCAAGTGGGCAGCATAGGCTTTGGAGTTAGTAAGAAACACGATCATAAAACAGAAAGACTAAACTAGGCTAGCCAAAAAGGGGACAAAAGAATTAAGGAAAATGAAGCAAGAAGAAAAGTAGAAAAACATTAGAAACAAAGAAGTAAATAACCAAGAAAAATACTGGGGGGGGGGGGAAGGAGAAGAAATAAAGTAAAAAAGGAAACCCCAAAACCCATGCAATGAATTAATTCAAATTCACAATTGCGTTAACATTCTACTATTTTCAAGTGTTGATTTTTGATTAATACAAATTGTTAGCATTTATTCTCTGAATATGACTCTATTCTGGTTATCTTGCATATTGTCCAAAGTGATTTCTGTAATTTTCCTTTTTAAGGTATGATAGCAATAAATCGTCAGCATAATCTCAGGGAAGGATCCTCCAATATAGTTAATCCTTGATTTAAGACCACAGTTGGGAGCAGAATTCCCATTGTTCAGCAGGGTACTTGTTAAGTGAGACCCATCCAGTTTTGCAATCTTTTTAATCTTTTTTACAAGCTGAGCCCGGTTGGTGCAGTCGTTAAAGAATGCAGCATTGCAGGCTAATTCACTGCCCACTGCCAGCAGTTCGATCCTGACCGGCTCAAGCTTGACTCAGCCTTCCATCCTTCCGAGGTCGGTAAAATGAGGACCCAGGTTGTTGAGAGGGGCAAGAGGCTGACTCTGTAAAACCGCTTGGAGCAGCGGTCCCCAATCTTTCCAGCTTGGCAGACTGGCGGGGGAGGAGGAGGAGAGGGGATGGTTCCGTGCAAGCGGTGGGCATGCGTGTGTGAGGCTCAACCGCTACCCGAAGAACGTGAGGATCCAAGAGGGCAAATCAGGAGACTCAAGCGGAGGCTTCCAAGATAAACAGCGCTTTAATTGATCAAGTGAAGTTGCTGGGTGGAACACTGTCTGAAACGCTGGCAGCTGCGTTCAGAAGTGCCAGACCTCAGTCAGTCAAGCATTTCCTTATACAGGCAGCAACAGCCAATCACAGAGTTCCACATGTCAGTACACATAGTATTAGCCAATCACATTCCATTCTTTTCCCGCTCTTTTCCTTGTCTCTGGGTCTGAGTAAGTGTTCTTCCTGCCTTCATAAAATGGCGTCCCTAACGCAAGCACAGTTTACAGAAGCAAAATGGTGGCAGTTAGGCTAAGAACAAGAATAAGTTTTTACCCATTTGCAGCTCCATTTGAACAAGTGGCGGGCCCAGTGGTGGGATTCAGCCAGTTCGCACCGGTTCGGTAGAACCGGTAGCTAATTTTTTGTTGCCTGGGCCCAGAATGGACTTCCGGAAGCAGTATCCACACAGAGAACCGGTTGTTCACATATTTGAATCCCACCACTAGGCGGGCCCGTGTGCCTGCCCTTTGCCCAAATGGAGCTTTTCGGGCAAGCATGCCCACCCACCATTCACGCACTTGCCCTTCACTTCCACAGCCCGTCACTGGACCACGTTGCGAGGGTTGGGGACTCCTGGCTTAGAGAGCTCTGTAAAGCAGTATGAAGCAACATATAAGCCTAAGTGCTATTGCTTTTTGGCATGGTTGTTAAGTGAATCACTGCAGTTGTTAAGTGAATGACAATTTCCCCCATTGACTTTACTTGTCAAGCTGGCTGGGAAGATTGCAAATGATGATAACATGAACCTGGGATACTCACTGCAACCATCATAAACCCATGAAGTGAAGTGTTAGTACCGCTTTATAATGCCTTGGTAAGACCACACTTGGAATATTACATTCAGTTTTGGTTGCCACGATACAAAAAATATATGTTGAGTTCCTGGAAAGTGTGCAGAGAAGAGCAGCAAACATGATTAGGGGACTGGAGGCTAAAACATATGAAGAACAGTTGCAAGAATTGGGTATGTCTAGTTTAATGAAAAGAAGGCCAGGGGTGAGATGATAACAGTCTCCCAATATTTGAGGGGCTGCCACAAAGAAGAGGGGGGCAACCTATTCTGCAAAGCACCTGAAGGCAGGACAAGAAGCAACGGATGGAAACTAACCAAGGAGGGATCCAGCCTAGAACTAAGGAGAAAATTCGTGACAGCGAGGACAATTAATCAGTGGGATGGCTTTGCCTTCAGAGGTTGTCAGTGCTGCATCACTGGAGGCTTTTAAGAAGAGATTGGACAGCCATCTCTCTAAATTGGTATAGAGGGCTGGACGAGAAGAGCTCTAAAGTCCCTTCCAATTCTGTTATTCTGTTAAATTATGTGGAAAATAAACTTTTAATCCCACTGAAATTAATTCAGCTTAATGAGTGCCATTGCTCTGTTCCTTTATTGGGGGGAGGGGTATGGCCTTTAATCCTTTGCTTTATTGCTTTATAGTGCGTTGATACAACATCTTTACTGAATTAAGTGTAGCGGGGCTGTCTGAAAGTGTCTGCAGAAGCCTGGCTAGGGAGAGAGAGATTGGGACAGCTGCTGCTGGTTTTGGGTGCGGCAGGCGTGGACGAGGAAAAAAGATATAAAAGGAAGGAAGGAAAGGTGTGGGGAGGTTGGTTGTTGCAGTTCGTCAGGTGAAGACAAAGAGGGGTTGGAGGTTTTAAGCTGATCCCTTCTGGTGAAGGAGGGGGAAAAGGAGAGAGTGAGAGAGAGTGAGGGGGTGGAATTTTATTGCTTACTTTCACAAGGGAGATATCCCAAGTGGAGGCAAGAGAGAGAGAGTGTGGAGAAAGAAAGTTGCTGGGGCTGTTAACCTCAGATTTTAATAATAAAGGATAAGGGGGGAGGGGTTTGACACTGGCCTGTTGGAGACTGCAAGAAGCCACAGGAGAGGACGAGATGCTGCTTGTTGCTGTGAAGACTGAAGGCCATCTGAACTGTGACTATTGCTGCTTGTGCCAGTTTTAGACATTGTGGGGAGTTGCCCTGAGGGGGGCGAGCTGTTACTGCAGCAAGCTGACTGCTTTTGTTCGTGTTTTACTACTGCCTGGAGCCTGGGGTTTTCCCCCTCCCCACTTGTTTCCAAAAAGGTCGCTGAGGAATCATTGACTGTTGCTGCTATGACAGCCTGGGGCTGCTAGACACCATCACAGCATTAACTATTGGGGCTAGGGGCTGGTCATCTTTGTTCCTGGAAGCCCCTCCCTGAAGACGAGAGCCTGCCACCACCTCACTTTGTGTGAGCCTCTGTTGGAAGAGACACTTTACTAACACCTAGAGAGCACAGCTGCAGAGCTTGACTAAGGGGAACGGGGCTGGGGTGGGCCCTGGGCTTTAGCGGTCTCTGAGGAGGTAGCGCTACATAAGCACTTTAGATGCCCAAACAGGCCATTTAAATTCTCTAAAACCAAATCGGAACAAACTGAAGCCTAATCCAGCTGAATAAACTGTGTGTGAATGCAACTCCAAGACACAACTAGGGTCTGGAGTTTGGGAAACAAATCTAACCGAATTGGAGATTGCAAGATTGTTTTGGGGAAGCTTCCGCTGCTCCTCTTGAGTGGAACAACCTGCCTCCAGAAGTTGTGAATGCTCCAACACTGGAGGTTTTTAAGAAGAGACTGGACAGTCACTTGTCTGACATGGTACAGGGTTTCCTGCCTGAGTAGGGGGTTGGACTAGAAGACCTCCAAGGTCCCTTCCGGTTCTGTTATTCCTCTATTCTTTTATGACCATGGGGATGCTGCAAAATAAGTGTGGGAACCCTTTTTCAGTGCTGTTGTAACTTCAAGCAGTTGCTAAATGAATGGTTGCAACTACTCAAAGATTACAAGTACACTCAGTGCCTAGTGGCCTGTAAGTGTGGGAACCTTTTTTCAGAGCTGTTGTAACTTTAAGCAGTTGCTAAATGAATGGTTGCAACTACTCAAAGATTATCTGTACACTGAGTGCCTTATAGACGTGGGAGCCAAACAAATGAACACATCGAGCATTTTGCCATTCGGTCATTTTAAGAAAGTTACTTTTCCTTTGTAAAATTTTGTACACTTTTATTAGCTACGCTTCTTCATCACTTGAACCAAAAACGTAATTTGTACCAGAACAAAAACTTTTTCTGCATTCAGCAGTGCCAAAATCTACTGATCTGTGTTTTTAGGAATGATACATTGTCCAAAACTCTAATATTATCTGAGGTTTGTTGCTTGAGCGGGAAGAATGATTGTAGGTCCTGTCTTCTGTAACTTTCTCACCAAAGCCACTTGTTAAAATGTTAGTGTCAGCATCAGATAATATTTTGTACAATTCACAGGGTCCTTCTCACCTTTCAAAAGGATTAGTATACCAAGTTCACAATATAAAGCTGGCAGGTCCTATTTTTAAACAAGATTTCTTCAATAATACCGAATCTATTCTTGCCTTAATATTTTTGTAGGGCTCTGCAGTTATTTCATCTGGCCCTAGAATCTTTCCAGATTCCATCATAGCAACGGTGTCATCAATTTCCTTAACATTAAATTTGCAGCTACATCTTCTTCCATGGAAGTTCAAACACCTGGAAGATTTATTTAATTTCTCAAAAATACACATGCTCGGTATTTCAATATTTAAGGATGTAAATTCGTACTAAACTAAAGACAGGAACATTAATGTCATTCTGATCTTTGTGAATTATCCCCATGAAATAATTATTCTAATTCAACATCATTTTTTTTTTAAAAAATGGGGTCACACAATGAACATTTGCGACTTTCCCCAGCAGCTTCTGACAAGCCAATGGGGGAAGCTGGATTCATTTAATGACCGTGGCAAAAGGGTAGTAAAATCAGGCATAACTCACTTAACGACCTCCTCGCTTAGCAACAGAAGTTCCAGTCCCAAATGTGGTTGCAAATTGAGGATCAGCTGAACCACAACGGAGGTGACACCAAACAAATGGACATTGTCCTGTCTCCTGTGCCCACATCTGAAAAAAAAGTTGATTGTTCTTACCTTTATTATTTGCCACTGCTTTAAAAAAGGGGAGCAAAGGCCGGCCAGAAAGATCTTCAGGGTGGGTGGTGAGACCCTCCTTCACCGCTTGGAAACCTTGTAATACAATCATAGGGTACGGCCCAAACCAAAACGTGAAGATATTCCCGTAGATCTTCGACATCTGTTAGAAAAACCATCCCAGGCGGTCTTTAAGATGCTTGTCTTTAAGATTCTTGGCCTAGACCAGGGGCCGGCAACCTTAAAGACTCAATGAGCCATTTGGACCCATTTCCCAGAGAAAATAAAAAACCGGGAGCCACAAAACCCTGCTGCTTACTCCCACTCCTGCACGGAGTACCCTGCCGCCACTGCTTCCACTCACCCACCCCCTGACAGAGCGCTCCACCGCTGCTGCTGCTTCCCCCCGCACGAAGCATGCCACTGCTTCCGTCACCCCTCGATGGAGTGCTCCATCGCTGCTGCTGCTTCGCCCCGCACAAAGTACCCTGCTGCCAACCATTACTTCCCCCCACCCACCCCCGACAGAGCGCTCCACCACCGCTGATGCTTCTCCCCCGCATGAAGCGTCCCGCCGCCACTGCTTCCCCCACCTTCCCAATGGAGCGCTCCACCGCCGCCACTGCTTCCCCCCAGGATGGAGCGCTTCGCCGCTGCTTTCCCCAGTGGCGAAGGTGGAGTTTGGGAGGAAGCAGCGGGGCGTAGCCCAGGTGTGACCCAGCAGCAGCAGCAAAGCTCGTCCTCGGTACTCAAGCGGCCACCAGTGGCTTGGGTGCCTCTGCTCCATCCGAGTTGAAGAAAGCGGAGGCGCAGCAGCGGGATTGCTCTCAATAAGTCGGGTGCACACGAGTGCGCAGTGCACCCAGGTCTTATTGTTTGAGAGCAATCCCGCTGCTGCACCTTTGCTTTCTTCATCTCAGACACTGATTGAGTGGGGAGGATGAGGAGGAGGAGAAGAGCGTGAGGGTGGCTGGCCAGGTGAGGAGTAGGCCGGGCGATGGTGGCTGGCTGGCTGGGGAGGGGGGAATCATAGCTGCTCGGGGGGCCTCTGCCAAGCCTCATGGCAGCGGCATTGGCAGCCCTCCCCCCAACCAGCCCGTTTCCCCGGCTCCATACAAGTTGCTTGGCAAAAATCCCGCACCCCCGCGCCCCCGATCGGACCCATGTGACACCTTCTTTCCAGCTCCACCGTGGTCCTCCATCACTTCCTCTGCTGCTGCGTGCAGTCCCACAAACAAAAGAAGTTTGTGGGCAGTCCCACAAACAAAAGAAGTTTGTGGGCAGTCCCACAAACAAAAGAAGTGGGACTAAAAAAGAGTAGCTCTTACGAAAAAGGAAATTGATTTGACCACCACCTCTTTGGCCACACAAAAGCCACAATGTCACTTAGCAATAAATTATCTGTGCATCTCCCCTAACAATAATTTGTTCTTTGATCCGAGTCAATCAGCTGGTGAAAGGGATAGACAACTCATACCTCAGTCAAGTGTTCCCGGTTTAGTTGAAGAAATTTGGGGTGCCATAAGCATCCGATGAAAGGCAGAGGGGTCGGCCCCGGTGGATAGTGCCTTCTTTGAAACTGCAGCCTCACCAGTTGGACAACCAGGAGGCAGAGCAGGAGGAAAATGAAGCTTAGCGCCAGCATTTCTGTGCAGCTTCTCAAAGGAGTGTGCTGGGACTTCGCTTGCAGAATCCCTTTTGTTCTTCTGAGTTTGTTCCCATGGGCGGGATCCTACACAGAGGATTTCAAACTGCCCTCCTTCTTTGGCAAGTCTGCTTCCAATTCCACCTCTCTGCTTCAGGGCATCTTTGTCTTTGGATCCTGTTCAGAAAATTATGTTATAAGCTGAATGGAAGAAACGACGTCTCTAGTTGAGTGACTGATGTGGCTTATGTGAAAGATTAAGCTGGCTTGGCTGTACACGTAGTCCTTGACTTTCGACCACAATGGAGCCTAAGTGAGTTTTGCCCCAATTTACGGCCTTTCTTGCCACAGTCGTGAAGTGAATCACTGCAGTTGTTAAGTTAGTAACAGGGTTGTTAAGTGAATCAGGCTTCCCCACTGACTTGACTTGACAGAAGGTTGCAAAAGGGGATTACATCACCCCGGGACACTGCAACCGTCATAAATACAAGTCAGTTGCCAAGCCTCTGAATTTTGATCACGTGACCGTGGGGGATGCTGCAATGGTCATACCTGTGAAAAACGTTCAGTGCCACTGTAACTTTGAACGGTCACTAAATGAACAGCGGTAAGTCGAGGACCACCTGTATCTACTTCCAAAGGGGCATCTTCCATGCCTTCCTTCCTTTGTTTCTAAATATGTCATCCCATCTTTTGATCAGGAAGAAACTCATACATTTAATTTTGGAATTAAAAAGAAAAATTGGTGGCATTGAAAATTAAGAGCTAATAAATAAGTTCCATAAGGAAGGCTGAGCGATGAAGAATTGATGCTTTTGAACTGTGGTGTTGGAGGAGACTCTTCAGAGTCCCTTGGACTGCAAGGAGATCCGATCACTCAATCCTAAAGGAAGTCAACCCTGACTGTTCTTTGGAAGGACGGATCCTGAACCTGAAGCTCAAATACCTACGGAGATTCTCAAGTCATCCAGGTCATAGTTGTCCCAAAGACGTTTTTTCACAGGGCAACTAGCCTTTCTTGTTTTGTCTTTGAAGATGTTTCGCTTCTCATCTAAGAAGCTTCTTCAGCTCTGACTGGATGGTGGGGAATGGAAGCATTTATACTCCTTTCAGACAGCTGGTCATTTGCCTTCTTTTAGAGAGTTGTTGAGGCCACTTGGAGGTTTATTTATTGGGGAAACAAAACAACCACTTCATAAACGCATGGCACAACATAGGAGAACAAACCCATCAGGACCAGATTCAGCAGCCCATCTGCATTTAACAGACAAAGGCCGCTCTTTCGAAGGCAGCAAAGTCCACATTCAGGACAGAGAGGACTGTTGGTTTGAAAGAGGGGTCAAAGAGACCATCTATGTCAAAATTGAACGGCCCTCCCTCAACAGAGGGGGTGGGATATGACATCATCTATCTCCAGTCTCCAACACAGTCCTTTCAACAGTTCCAAGAAGGCTCCAAACCCATTTGCACCACTCAGGTGACCCTGAGGAAACAGGTAAACCTCCAGGTGGCCTCAGCGACTCTCTGAAAGAAGGCAAATGACCAGCGGTCTGCAAGGAGTATAAATCCTTCCATTTCCCCACCATCCAGTCAGAGCTGAAGAAGCTTCTTGGATGAGAAGCAAAACATCTTCAAAGAAAAAACAAGAAAGTCCAGTTGCCTCGTGAAAAAGCATCTTTGAGGCTCAAATACTTTGGCCACCTAATGAGAAGCGAGCACTCCTTGAAAAAGACCCTGATTTAAGATTTAAAGTAAAAGGAGAATGGCAGAGGACGAGATGGGTAAGATAAGATAAGATAACCTTTATTGTCATTTTTATATTGTGGGCACAATGGCACACATCAAAAATGAAATTTAGTTGCCTGCTCTCAAAGTGAAACACATACATGACACACACCTAAACATACTATGAACAACATATATATAGACCCACATCCCTACATATACATAGCAAATAAATATTAAATACTGTCCATCTTGAATATATAACGCAAGGAGGAAGCTTGAGAGTTCGCAAGGTTAATGCTGTATGGAATGAAACTATGGCTGAATCTGGATGTTCTGCTGCGGATACCACGAAGCTCCCTCCTCCCAGAAGGTAACAAGGAAAATAGGTCGTGAAGAAGATGTGTGGTGTCCCAGATAATCTTATGGACCCTGCTCAAGCAACGCTTTTGTGCTATGTCCTGGATGGAAGGGAGGGAACTGCCAATGATCTTTTCATTATCGGGTAGATAATGTCATTGACACAAAGAACATGAATTTGGGGAAAGTCCAGGAGACAATGGAGGACAGGAAGGACTGGTGTGCAATGGCCCACGCGGTCGCGAAGAATCAGACACGACTTAGCGACTGAACAACGAACAAGCAACAATAAATAGGTTAAGCATAAAGAATATTAATAAAATCTATAATTCCCAGTATACTGGTAGTCCTTGACTTACAACAGTTCATTTAGTGACTGTTCAAAGTTATAACAGTACTGAAGAAAGTAATTTATGACCGTATTTCACACTTACGACCGTTGCAGCATGCCCCATGGTCACGTGATCAAAATTCAGACGCTTGGCAACTGACTCATATTTATGACGGTCGCAGAGTCCCTGGGTCACGTGATCCCCTTTTGTGACCTTCTGACAAGCAAAGCCAACGGGGAAGCCGGATTCACTTAACAACTGTGTTACTAAGTGATTGCAGTGATTCGCTTAACAACTGTGGCAAGAAAGGTTGTAAAATGGGGCAAAGTTCACTTAACAAATGTCTTGCTTAGCGACAGAAATTTTGGCCTCAACAGTGGTCGTAAGTCGAGGACTACCTGCATATTGTAGTAGATATATTATCACAAGCATGAAAGCAATGGTACGAGGAGGTAAGTTTCTTAAGAAAAGAATTCCACAGGTTGAGGAAAGCAATAAAAAAAAACCCCAGATCTTCCTCCTCTCTCCATTTCTGTCTTAATTTTCACTGCGTAACATTCCAATATTCAGTTGGCTGAGAATTAAAAATTGCAGCAGCGTACTATAAGTACAAAAATGAAAAGCAATGTTATTGTCTTTGTAGGGTAGAGAACTAATTCCCCCAGAAGACAGAAATAAAAAAAATGAAAAGCGATCTTGATAGCTAATGCACAGGATGAAAAGAAGGACATTTATTCTAATCGAGCAGAGAAGCAACCTGGAATTAAGGAGAAATTTCCTAACATTGAGGACAATTAACCGGTGGAACAGCTGGCCTCCAGAAGTTGTGGTTGCTCCATCACTGGAGGTTTTTAAGATTGGACAGCCACTTGTCTGAAATGGTTAATAGGGTCTCCTGTTTGAGCAGGGGGTTGGACTAGAGGACCTCCAAGGTCCCTTCCAGCTCTATTCTGATAGGTTGATTAATAGAGAAATATGCAAGGTTCTTCATTTAGGAAAAAGAAATAAAACGACGGGTTTCCTAAGGTGGCTTGTGAGAAACATCTTGTGTAGGTGGATGATATAGCGAAATACATGCCGGCAATTTGCTGTTGCTGCAGAAAGGACAAGTCCTACTTTTACATTGCATCATCAGGAATATATTTTCCCAATCATGGCAATTAGTGGGAGTAGCTGTGATACACACAAATTAAAAATAAAAACCCAAGGAAAGATTTGATCGCACTGTTGCAGCAGCTACATGATTTTAATTAAATCAACCCTGTGGACATTCTTGACAATGGCTTGGACCTACCTTGAATATTTGGGCCATCAAGGACTCAAACAGGAACAGTCCGGAGAAAAACAACAAGGAGTAAAATAGGACCCCGCCTGCTCCGAAAATGGTGCAGAGACGATGCTTGGAGCTTGCACAGCGCAAACACAGCCCCCTCCCCACTCTTCATTAAAGCAATGCCATTTTTTTTCAGCCTTCCACATAAACCTGAAATGTGGATGCCTGAGAAATCAATGTATGAAACCGACTTCTTGCTTGCTGTGACCTGAAGATGCCTGGAGGGACCCATCCTCATGAATGAACTCCATCTCCTTCCTAGTCCACTGCTACGGCAGCCTAAGACCGTCCTTAGATATCCTGGTTTGGGAATAGTTGTTTTCCTTCTTCGCCCTACTTCAAGGCTGCCCATCCCAGCAAGGTAACAAGGTGAGGAACCTGGTGGGCAAAGGGATCTATCTCGGCTCCAAACTTGGCCTAAGACGCAGGCAAGCTTGTGTTGTCCCCAACTCAGGTGATGAAGAACACCAGACACAAGGTGCAGGTTTTATTCCATAACAAGTTTTATTAGTTTTTGTTTGTTTTACAGCCAAGTGCTTATAACACATCGTGGAGACAGGGCACTCCATAGAACACAACAAAAAATACAATCATACATATACAATTTAAACTACTTCTTTAAAGGTTCCCTCTCTATTTTATCAATAAAAAAAGAAGAAAGAAAAAAGGCAAAAAGGAAAAGAAAAAAAACACACAAAAGCAAAAAACAAAAGTTAACAAACATATTTTCACCCGTTTTCAGGCTTAACCAACTTTCAATTAATCTATTTCAATTTAGTCTTGCATAAACATATAATATACAATTCGAGCATTCCTAAAATATAAACTGTTTCTCACCTATATCTATTATTCCAATTTCAATTTATACTTCTCAAATTATATCTCTTATTCTATTCTATTTCACATACATATTTTGTAAATAAGCATAAATTTATATATTTTAAAACCATTACATAGGACATAATAATATAATAATATTATAATAATAATAGTAATAGGACAATAATTCTTTCTATCATAAACTAATAATATAACTATTATATCTTAATATTTCTCAACTATATTCTATTTCATATACTCTATCCAATATTTTTATAAATCAGTCCAGTCCAAGTCCCTAAAAAGGTGCAGGTTTTATTGAAGCGCTTCAGCAAATGGGGTCCCGGCCCTCAGAATGCCAGGACCCAGAACAAAGCTTTTCTACAAGCTTTTCTACAGTTTTTCAAGGCGGGATGAAGAAGCGTGGTCTAATAGGCATCCTGAAAGCGATCTAAAGCAGGGGTGTCAAACTGTCGGCCCGCGGGCCGGAGGCATCATAGCGAAACTGCACCCACCCCATTGACGACAATGGCAAACGAAGTTGCGATACGTCGCGACACGTCAGGTGACATGGCGAGTTTGACACCCCTGATCTAAAGTGTCTTCCATCGGCGCCATCCCTATTTCTAAGTCTTAACTCTTAAACATTTCAAAAGTTATCTAACAAGTATTCTGTTGGCTCTAATTCAGCCCTATTCCTAAAAATTAACTACGGTAATAGGCATCCTAGAAGACACTTAGCAAGTCTTCTACTGACTCTGTCTTGGCCTTAATCCTTATCTTAGCAATATGTCTCGTATGATGTGCCTGACAGTCAACTCCTGTTTTCTACACTGAAAGGGGCCCCACCTGTCCACACTCCCTTTTCCTTTATCTTTGTTATACGGGCCTTGCAGATACACATCTCCTCCCTGTGTTTATGCCATAAGTTGGCAGAGACAAGTTGTCCGAGGCAAATTGGCAGAGACAAGTTGACCGAGGCAAATTGGCAGAGACAAGTTGATAGAGGCTAGTTGGCAGAGATAAGTTGGCAGAGATGAGCCGGTAGAGGCGGGTTGACTGTAGCAAGCTGGCTGTGGCGAGTTGTCCCTTCACGCAGGGAAACTGAGGAGAAGAAAGAGGTAGGGTGGGAACTCCCAAAATGGGGAAGAGCAGAGAACCCTCTCTAGAACTTCCTTGCCTCGTTGCAGTCATTGTCTCAGGGGCTGCCCCAAAGAAGAGGGAGTCAAGCTATTCTCCCAAGCGCCTGAAGGCAGGACAAGAAGCAACGGATGGAAACTAATCAAGGAGAGAAGCAACCTAGAACTAAGGAGAAACTTCCTGACAGTGAGAACAATTAACCAGTGGAACAACCTGCCTCCAGAAGCGGTGAATGCTCCAACAATGGAAGTTTTTAAGAAGAGACTGGACAGCCATTTGTCTGAAATGGTATAGGGTTACCTGCCTGAGCAGGGGGCTGGACTAGATGACCTCCAAGGTCCCTTCCAACTTTTATTATTATTATTATTAGTAGTAGTAGTAGTAGTAGTAGTAGTAGTAGTAGTAGTATTCCTTGCCTCATTGCAATCATTGTCGCTGCTTCTCCACAGCCTTCCCCCTTTTCTCAGCTGGTTTTCCACCTTGCTAGTCTGGGTCCCTTGCTAAGAAAGGTAAGATACAAAATCACATCAATCGTGTAAATGTTAGTTGGTAAAGTATACAGTTTTTTTTTTAAAAAAAGGATGCTTTTTTCCTAAGTTGCTTCTGCAAAATCTCTTGCTTCAAGGCCTTGACTCTTCTTCAAGGTGGTGCAAGTGACTCTTTCAAATGTGTGTTTGTGTATTTTTAATTCCATATTCAGGGCTAATTGCGCAAAAAACAAAAAAACAAAAAAAACAACCCCGGCTGCCAGAGCAATTTATAAGATTGCACAATCGGCTGTGTAAGAGTAAAGTTGCAACTGTGAGATGACACCAGTCCACAGAACAGAGATAGAACGAAATTTCCCCAGCTTTAATTGTTACTAATTCATAATGCTACAAATCATTATGCAATAATTTTTTTTTTCTTCAGGGTTGTTTTAAGGTCGGGCTGTATATTCCAATGTCACAGACAAAATCTTGCAAAAAGTTGCAAAGAGTCAGAACCGACTGATGGCACATACATACTGTAATAATAATAATAATAATAATAATAATAATAATAATAATAATAATAATAATAATAATAATAATAATAATAATAACAACAACAACAACAACAACAACAACAACAACAACAACAACAACAACAACAACAACAACAACGAAATATCGCGGCCTGGCCATCGAAACTGCACGATTATGGATGAAACGTGTAACGGTGGTACCCATTGTCATCGGGGCACTGGGAACTATGTCAAAAAACTTCGCAAAACACATCAAGAAACTGCAGCTTCCTGCAATAACTCCAGCAATGTTACAAAAAACTGCGCTACTCGGAACATCTTATATTTTAAGGAGGTACCTGGTTGACACCTAGGATGCTGGTAGCAACCCGTGTCAGCCATCAGCACCAGCCAATTTGAACGTTCAGTTGACTGAGGTTCACGTCTAATGAATAAAAGATAATAATAATAATAATAATAATAATAATAACAACAACAACAACAACAACAACAACAATAATAATAATAATAATAATAATAATAATAATAATAGTAATAATTGGCCATTAGTCAATTGCAAAAGGCGGCCTTACTAGGAACTGCTTCCATCCTGCGACGATATCTGTAATACCATCAAACATCCACATCTGCCTATCCCAGGTCCTTGGGAAGGACTCGATAGGTAGACAAAATGCCAAATCCAGTCTGAACATCTGGCTGACTGTGCAATGATCCATCATAATAATAATAATAATAATAATAATAATAATAATAATAATAACAATAACAATAACAATAACAATAACAATAATAATAATAATAATAATAATAATAATAATAATAATAATAATAATAATAATAATAATAATAATAATAATAATAATAATAATAATAATAATAATAATAATAATAATAATAATAATAATAGCAGCGACATCAGAATGAACTTTGGACTGGGAAAATATGCTGTACCAACCATGAAACGAGGAAAAATGGCAAAAATAGAAGGAATAGAACTGGGAAATAGAAGTATTGTGAAAACACTAGCAAAGGATGACGGTTACAAATACCTAGGCATATTGGAAGCAGATAACATCTTGAATGGAAAAGTCAAAGAGTCAACGCAAAAGGAATACATCAGGAGAGTCCGCAAAATTTTAAAATCAAAGCTGAATGCTGGAAACATAATTAAAGCCATTAATACATGGGCAGTCCCAGTGATACGCTACCCAGCTGGAATTATCAACTGGACTTTGGCTGAACTGGAAAACCTAGATCAGAAAACACGTAAAGTTTTGAATATGCACCACGCTCTACATCCACGAAGTGACATCGACAGATTGTACCTGCCAAGAAAAATAGGGGGCAGAGGACTATTGCAAATCCACCAAACTGTAGAAGAAGAAAAACGAAGTTTGAATGACTACGTGAATCAAAGTACAGAAAAACTGCTGCAGGCTGTGAAAACAGAGAGCACTATAAAAATAACAGAAACAAAGGCAGAATATAAGGAAAAACGGCTGGATGACAGATTAAATAGATGGAAAACCAAAGCTTTGCATGGACAGCATTTGAAAAACATTGAAGGAAAATGTGATAACAACTTGACATGGGCATGGCTTAAGATGGGAACCATCAAGAAAGAAACGGAAGGCTTAATACTGGCTGCTCAAGAACAAGCATTACAAACTAATGCCATGAAAGCGAAGATACAAAAATCCACTGACAATCCAAATTGCCGACTTTGCAATGAAAAAGTTGAAACTGTTTCACACCTAATCTGTGAGTGCAGCAAAATCGCACAAACTGATTACAAATCTAGACATGATCGAGTTGCTAAATTAATCCACTGGGCATTGTGTAAAAAATACGACTTGCCTGTGTCCGAAAAGTCGTGGGAACACAGGGTGGAAAAAGTTGTTGAGAATGAGAGGGTGAAGATCTTGTGGGACTTTCGAATACAGACAGATCGCCATTTGGAACACAATACGCCGGATATCGCAGTTGTAGAGAACCGAAGCGTACAGCTGATTGATATTGCTGTACCAGGAGATGCCAGAGTCGAAGAAAAAGAACTGGAAAAAATTACGAAATATCGCGACCTGGCCATCGAAACTGCGCGATTATGGATGAAACGTGTAACAGTGGTACCCATTGTCATCGGGGCACTGGGAACTATGTCCAAAAACTTTGCAAAATACATCAAGAAACTGCAGCTTCCTGCAATAACTCCAGCAATGTTACAAAAAACTGCGCTACTCGGAACATCTTATATTTTAAGAAGGTACCTGGTTGACACCTAGGATGCTGGTAGCAACCCGTGTCAACCATCAGCACCAGCCAATTTGAATGTTCAGTTGACTGAGTTCATGTTTAATGAATAATAATAATAATAATAATAATAATAATAATAATAATAATAATAATAATAATAATAATAATAATAATAATAATAATAATAATAATAATAATAATAATAATAATAATAAAATACTAGTAATAATACTATAAAAGTTTGGAAGGGTCTTGGAGGTCATCTTAGTCCAACCCCCTGCTCAGGCAGGAAACCCTATATCATTTCAGACAAATGGCTGTCCCAATCTACTCTGAAAAAACTTCCAGTGTTGGAGTCATTCACGAGCTTCTGGAGGCAGGTTTGTTCCAACTGGTTAATTGTCTCACTGTCCAGGAAGTTTCTCCTTAGTTCCAGGTTGCTTCTCTCCTTGATCAGTTTCCATCCGTTGCTTCTTGTCCTGCCCTCAGGCGCCTTGGAGAATAGCTTGACTCCCTCTTCTTTGTGGCAGCCCCTGAGATATTGGAACACTGCTATCATGTCCCCCCTCGTCCTTCTCTTCATTAAACTAGACATACCCAATTCCAGCAACCATTCCTTATATAAATTACAGAATTGGAAGGGACCTTGGAGATCTTCTAGTCCAACCTCCTGCTCAAGCAAGAGATCCTTAACCATTGCAGACAAATGGTTGTCCAATCTCTTCTTAAAAACTTCCAGTGTTGGAGCATCCACAACTTCTGAAGGCAAGCCTTTCTGCTGATTAATTGTTCTCACTGTCAGGGAATTACTCCTTTGTTCTAGGTTGCTTCTCTCCTTGATTAGTTTTCATCCTTTGCTCCTTGTCCTGCCTTCAGGTGCTTTGGAGAAGAGCCTGATTCCCTCTTCTTTGTGGCAACCCCTGAGATATTGGAAGACGGCTATTATGTCCCCCATCATCCTTCTCTGCACTAGACTAGACATACCCAATTCCAGCAACCGTTTTTTGTATGTTTTAGCTTCCAGTCCCCTGATCATCTTTGTTGCTCTTCTCTATAGAGAGGGATCTTGGAGTCCTAGTGGACAATCACTTAAATATGAGCCAGCAGTGTGTGCATGACTGATCAAGTCATGTTCCGATGAAGTTGCTGAGCTGTGTCTGTTTGGCTGTTTGGTCCTTGAACTTTGTTCTCTAGAAAAGAGAGGTGCGCAATAGTAATAGCAATAGCACTTAGACTTATATACCGCTTCACAGGGCTTTACAGCCCTCTCTAAGCAGGTTACAGAGTCAGCCTATTGCCCCCAACAATCTGGGTCCTCATTTTACCGACCTCGAAAGGATGGAAGGCTGAGTCAACCTTGAGCCTGTCAGGATTGAACTCCTGGCAGTGGGCAGAATTAACCTGTAATGCTGCATTCTAACCATTGTGCCACCACAGAAGAGAGGGAGGGAGGGAGGGAGGGAGGGAGGAAGGAAGGAAGGAAGGAAGGAAGGAAGGAAGGAAGGAAGGAAGGAAGGAAGGAAGGAAGGAAGGAAGGAAGGAAGGAAGGAAGGAAGGAAGGAAGGAACAATAGCATTTAGATTTATACTGTATACCTCTTTTTTAGATTTTTAGTTAGGCTACGACTGGAGATCAGAGGGATCAGTTTTCATGCTATACAGTGCTCAGAGCTATAATTAATCTAGGAACACCTTCTCCCTAATTATTCTGCATTATAATACATGCTATGCAATTCAGATATAAGTTCACATATAACCACAGGTCTCACCCTGAAACTCAAGGTTGGAAAGCTGACACACATAAGATAGAGACTTCGGCCTTTAAGGCTGGCACACTGTAGATAAAAAGGAAGAAAGCAGAAGTAACTAATATATTCCCTTTGGGGTGGTTTGGGTGTTTCCCCAAGGCACCATATGTTCCCGGGTGGGTTAGGATATTGGGTGTTTTCTTTGCTGTCCTTTTATGACCTTGCATTCATGGTTCTGCAAGTGGCCAGAGAGAGCGGGGCCATCTGCACGTATTCGCAATTGCTACTGTCCCCTAAGTCCGGGTCAACATAGCAAAGCATATTTAGGAGATAATTGTTGCTTTGTTGTTGTTAGTTGTGAAGTCGTGTCCGACCCATCGCGACTCCATGGACAACATTCCTCCAGGCCTTCCTGTCCTCTGCCATCTTCTGGAGTCCATTGAAGCTCACGCCTGCTGCTTCAGTGACTCCATCCAGCCACCTCATTCTCTGTCGCCCCCTTCTTCTCTTGCCCTCCATCTTGCCCAGCATCAGGCTCTTCTCCAGTGAGTCCTTCCTTCTCATTAGGTGGCCAAAGTACTTGAGTTTCAACTTCAGGATCTAGCCTTCTAAAGAGCAGTCAGGGTTGATCTCCTCTAGGACTGACCGGTTTGATCGCCTTGCAGTCCAGGGGACTCGCAGGAGTCTTCTCCAGCACCAGAGTTCAAAGGCCTCCATTCTTTGGCGCTCAGCCTTTCTTATGGTCCAACTTTCACAGCCATACATTGCAACTGTCTAGGGGAGTTTAAAATGCTGAAAGAATAACCTGATTCTAAGTGGATTTCTATCTTCCTAAAATCTGAGGACTAAAAGATTTCTTATTCTTATTGAAGATTTGGGTTTTTACTTACAAAAAAGAAGTAAAATTGAAAAAGGATTATAAAAATTTTGGACTTAAAAAAAAACTTAAACGGTATGGGCGACATCTTATGGCTAAACCTGATATTACAACTTGGTTGGTTTTTTTTTAATGTTTATTTTTTAAAACAACAAAACATAACACACATACACACACAGTGTATACTCCTTTTTTTTTTAACAGCCATTTTGTAACGGTAATCTTCTATTATTTACATTTTCCCCCCTTATTCTTCTTTAAATATATTTTAAATATATTTGTTATCCCATTGTTTCTTGTTTCCATTTTTCTTCCTTCATACTATACTTCATACTAAAAGTAATACATATTATTACTATACATTATTATACACACATTTTCCATTTCTTGACCTTTCCACATTTATTCTCATTTATTATTTCTAATCTCCAACCAATCATACCACTTATTCCATATTACATAGTACTCTGTGTCTTCCTTTTCTTTTATCTCTTTTGTTAATTTGTCCATCTCCACACAGTCTAGGATTTTCTTTATCACTTCTTCCTCTGATGGTATATTCTCATTTTTCCAGAACTGTGCGTAGACTATTCTTGCTGCCGTTGTTAAATGTAGGATTAAGTACCGTGTTTCTTTACTATATTTTCTATTTAAAATACCCAGCAGAAAGATCTCTAGTTTCCAGTCTACGGGTTGATCTATTATTTCTTCCATCCATCTTCTTATTTTAGTCCAGTACTTTTTCGCAACTGGGCATGTCCACCATAGATGATAATATGTTCCATGTACTTTTTTACATTTCCAACATGTTGCCAAATTGTTCTGGAACATCTTGGCAAGCTTGGCTGGTGGAAGACGCCATCTGTAGAACATCTTCAACTGGTTTTCCTTGAATGCCGCAGACATAGTTAATTTTATGTTTGTTTCCCACATTTTTCCCCATTTCTCCAATTCTATATTGTATCCGAAATTTTTTGCCCATCTGATCATTGTGTCTTTGACAACCTCGTCTTCCATTTTATATCTCAGTAAGTATTTATATATATTGCTGATTAATTTTATTTCTGTTCCATGTATAATTTTATCCAATTCTTGCAGCTCCTTTTGTATTTCATATAATTTTTTGTCCTCTGTATATTTAGATTGAATTTGTGTAAATGTCCACCAATCAATCTCTCTGCCTATGTCTTGTTCCAATTCTTGTTTTGTTTTCAGATTTCCCTGTTCGTTTACCAATTCCTTGTATCTAATTATCTTATTTATGTCCAGTAGGTTTGGGTGTTTCAGAGCTTCTGTTGGGGATAACCACATTGGAATTCTTATGTAATGTTTTTGTTTTATTTTTCCCCAAGTCTGTAGCAATGCATCCCTAACTATGTGTCTTTGAAAGTATCTGTGTATTTTATACTTTTCGTCCCATAGGAATGCATGCCACCCCGCTTGCAAGTCATGTCCTTCTAGTGTTAAAACTCTGGTATTTTTCAATTCCATCCATTCTTTTAGCCAAGTTAGGCTTGATGCTTGGTAGTATATTTCCCACTCTGGTAACACCAATCCCCCTTTATCTTTCGTATCTTGCAAGAGTTTTAATTTAATCCTAGGTTTTTTCCTTTGCCATATAAATTTAGTGACCAATTTATTTAATTCTTGAAAGAATGTTTTCCCTAGTTTTATTTGAATAACTTGGAACAGGAATAATATTTTTGGCAATATATTCATTTTGACCGTAGCGATCCTCCCTAAAAATGAAATTTGTAGATTTTCCCAATTTTCTAAGTCTTTTTTTATCTGGTGTAATATTTTATCATAATTATCCTCCTTAATCGAGGAGCACTTCGCTGTAAGCCAAATCCCTAAATATTTTATTTTCTTAGTTACGCTTATTTTTGTTTTATCTTCCAGTTCGCTTTCCTGTGCCTTTGTAAGATTTTTGGTTATTAATTTGGATTTATTCTTATTGATCTTAAGTCTGGCTACCTCACCGAATTCTTCTATTTTTTTAATCAATTTAGGGCCGGTTTCTAATGGGTCTTCCAAAATGAATATTACAACTTGTTATTGTCTAAAAGAGACTTGGCTTGATGCCCAGACTATAGATAAGACTTTTGCAACCTTGGCAGATATCAGCTGATGAGAAGCCCAGCTGTATTCTATACTCTATACAATTATTTTCTATACAATTATTTTCTATACAATTATTTTCATTCTCTGATTGTAAAGCTTTTAATTTAATACATCACTAAGAAAACATGGATGAAGATCAGGAACAGATTCTCTTTATGTTGAAAGCAATTTATGAAGCTATTCTTACAGCTACTGATGAAATAAGAAGCTACAGAAAAGAACAAGATGTCACCCTAGATATACGAACCCAAACTTTGATTACAACTAAAGAATCAATTACACAGAATATAATAGAAGAAGTGGAACAATCAAATACTATGATGGAAGATTCAACTGATTCAAACACAGTTAATGGAAAACCCAGAAAAGGGACTGACAACACTGAAAATGGAAAAGACTTTCTATATAAACCAGAAGAAACCTGAGGATCAAGAAGAAGAACAGATCGAAGGGAAGATAACATTTCAGGACAACTACGTCGAGATGGAAAAATAGAGAGACGATTTGTTAGTTCTTCCAAAAAAATGGTGACTGGATGGCATTTTTTATTTCAAACAATATATATATATAATAACAGAGGGAGATCTATTTGATGATTTAAAAGCACAGATATGGAAGGCGAGTTGGCAAAGAAAGAAAGCTAGAATAAGGCTGAAGAAAATTGGGGTTTTGACTTATTAGTGAGGATTAAAATAGAATACACTCAAATAGACAAGATGGGTACTTTGAATACTAGATTTTGTCATGAACTGAGATAAAGAAAATTTTGGTCATTTAAAACTTGGAAGTATAAATATTAAAAGTTAAATTTGAATATTGATTTGTTTATAAAGGTTGAATGTAAAAGTAATTAAGATATATATATAAGCTAAAAATCTATTGATAAATGTAATAAACATGTTTTACTTAGCTGATATAATAAGAACTGTACTAGCTTAAATATGAGATAGTAGACATTAAGAGAAAAAGAGAGGAAGGATTTGATGTTGAAACAAGAGAAATTTTGGACTAAATTTAAGACATTTGGAAATTAATAGAAAATAAGAATGTATGTTATACTGTATTATTAATTAGATGATGTAAGATGGTGAGAAATAGAATATATTCAAATAGATAAAACGTATCCTGAATATTAGACTTTGTGATGAATTGTGATAAAGGGAACTTTGGTTACTTAAAACTTGGAAATTATAAATATTAAATGTTAAATTTAAATATTAATGGGAAACTAAAATTTGGGGGAAACTAATTAGGACATTGATTGTCTATAAAGACTGAATGTTAAAATAATCAGGATATGTATAAGCTAAAAATTATTGATAAATGTAAAAATATTGTTTTTATTTAATTGATATAATAAGAATTGTATTAATTTAAAGATGAGACAGTAAATACTAAGGGGAAAAGAGAGGAAATATTTAATGTGGTAGTTTGGGACTGGTACTAAAAGATACTTGTATGTCATTGAATTATCGATTAACTCAGCCACCACGTTGCTTTTTAAATACTTAAATGTAAAATTAGAAAATTAATAAAACATTAAAAAAACAAAAACAAAGTACATGACACAGGAAATACAAAGCCTCAAACAGGAACAGGAAACAATCTCAAAAGCCCCAGAAGGTATAAAAATCCACCACTCCCAGCTACATGTGGTCAGTTTTTCCCAGAGCCACATTTCTGTCTGGCTCTGCTCTTCAATAAACTGCAACCTTCTTTCTAAAGCAGTCTCCATTTTGTTTATTCCCGGCTTGGACTGGACCCTGATGAAGATTTTTCTTTCAGCTTAATCTAATCAGTAAAACCCAAAATTCCGCCCCTTTTTTTTTCAGTCATCAAGTTTTTGACACTTTGCTAAGCACTGGCGGTACTTGAATACTGTCATGTTCTAAAAGTGGTATGATCTGTGAAAAGGTTGAAAAGCCCTGGACTAGAAGACCCGCCCCCAAGATCCCTTTATGTTCTACCTCCTTCCTCACTGGTCAGTTCTATTTAGGGTTGATGGGAGGGCTAAAGCATGCCTGTTGTCTCATACTGGTGGGGCCCCCATGGATTGATGCTTTCTCTGCTCCTGTTCAACATTTACCATTGGTGAGGTCATCCATCAGTCACCAGTATGGTGCCATCAGTTTGCTGCTGATATAAAACATGGCCCTATATGGTAGACATAACATTACAAAAAAAAAAAAAAAATTTCTATGTATATACAGGATTCACGCATGTTTCTGAGGCGATATCTACCCGGGAGTCGGTTGAAAGGAAGAGGCATTCAAAGCTTCTCAGTTGCCCACTTCTGTAAAGGATAATTTAAGAAAAGGAGTGCCCACAAAATTTTAGAAAAGTTTAAACTTTAGAAAAGTTTTAAAAGCAGTGTGTGGTGACATCTAGTGGTAGAGGTGGTTATTACATCAGGAGGTTCTCAAGTTTGGATTTAAACAAACAAGATAGGGTAACAGAATAAAAGAGTTGAAAGGGACCTTGGAGGTCTTCTAGTCCAACCCCCTGCTCACACAGAAGACCCTATACCATTTCGGACAAGTGACTGTCACGAAAACAGGGAAATATGTACTCGGAAAAAGACTGGCCCAACTCGTCAGAAGGGCTTTAAACTAAAATTGAGGGGGAAGGATGACCAAACTTTAGAATCTCTAGAACCCAAAACCAATCACAAATTCCAAGAAAACAAATCAAACAAAGAGGTAGGGAGTGATGAGAAAAAAAGAAAAAATCAAACAACAATCAGGAGATCCAGGAAACATACCCACGGACAGACATAAAAGCCTTAAATGCTTATACACAAATGCTCAAAGCTTGGGGAACAAACAGGGCGAACTAGAAGCAATAGTACACGAGGGAGGCTATGACATAGTTGGCATGAGAGAAACCTGGTAGGACGAAACCCATGAATGGAATGGACTGATGGAAGGATACAAAGTGTTCAAAAGAAACAGAACTACAAAAAGAGGAGGGGGAGTTGCACTATATGTAAGAGAACACTACATATCTACAGAAATGCATATGATCAAAGATAAAATCTCTCCAGAATACATATGGGTCAATATAAAAGGGAAAAAAGTGACATTGCCATAGGGGTATACTACAGGTCACCCAACCAATCAGAAGAAATAGATGGACTCCTTGCCAACCAGTTAACAAATGTATGTAGGAAGCATACCACAGTAGTAATGGGAGACTTCAACTACCCAGATATCAGTTGGGAGACAAACTCTGCAGCGAGCGGGAGATCAAACAGATTCCTAACCAACCTAGCTGACAACTTTGTCATCCAAAAGGTGGAGGAGGGAACTAGAAGTAAAACTATACTGGACCTAATTCTTACTAATAGAGAAGAAGTGATAGAGGGAGTTGAAGTTGCCAGAACCTTGGGCGAAAGTGACCATGTCATAGTGGAATTCAATATAATACAAACACAAGCAATAGAAAATAATTCAACCAATGTGTTAAACTTCAAAAGAGCTGATTTTAACGAACTCAGAAAGAACATAGGAAAGATTCCATGGACGAAAATCCTAAAGGGGAAAACAACTCAAGAAGCATGGGAAATTCTGAAAAATGCTATCATAAAAGCCCAGTCCAGCACAATTCCACTGAAAAAGAAAAACAAGAAAGTCAAGAAGAAACCAGCATGGCTGCACAAAGATCTCTCAGACACACTGAAAGACAAAAAAGACAAGTACAAAAAATCGAAAGAGGGACGCATAACTAAGGCTGATTATCAGCAGGCAGCCAGAACATGCAAAGATGAAGTCATGAAAGCAAAGGCTCAAAATTAACAAAGACTTGCAACAGAACTCAAGGATAATAATAATAAAAAAAATTCAACATATTAATAACAAGAAAAAAGTCAAGGAAACTGTAGGTCCATTAAAGAGAGAAGATGGCAAGGAAGTAACAAGCAATAGGGAGAAAGCAGAGCTGCTTAACTCATTCTTTGCATCAGTCTTCACACAAAAAGAAATTATAGCACAACATACCAAAAAAAAACACTGCAAAAGACAAACTAAAACAAAAATTAAAATAAGGAAGAAAAGGGTAAGAGAACACCTATCCGACCTTGATGAATATAAATCACCAGGACCCGACAGATTATATCCCTGAGTTCTGAAGGAGCTGGCAGATGTTATCTCAGAACCATTGCACCATATCTTTCAAAAATCCTGGAGCACCGGGGAAGTACCTGAGGATTGGGAAAAGGTTAATGTGGTTCCCATCTTCAAGAAAGGAAAAAGAACAAACCCAGGAAACTACAGACCAATCAGTCTAACATTAATACCTGGGAAGATCCTGGAAAAGATAATAAAAAAACAGATCTGCAAACAACTAGAAGCAAACAAAGTTATAACTGGTAGCCAGCACAGGTTTGTTAAAAACAGATCATGCCAAACCAATCTGATCTCATTCTTCGACAAAGTAACCAAACTAGTAGACCAGTGAAACGCTGTGGACATAGTATACTTAGATTTCAGTAAGGCATTCGACAAAGTAGACCACAATCTACTGCTTGGTAAGCTAGAAAAAGGTTCTATTCTATTCTATTCTATTCTATTCTATTCTATTCTATTCTATTCTATTCTATTCTATTCTATTCTATTCTATTCTATTCTATTCTATTCTATTCTATTCTATTCTATTCTATTCTCTCTTCTTAAAAGCCTGCAGTGATGGAGCATTCAAAACCTCTGGAGGCAACTTCTGTTCCACTGATTAATTGAATAGAATACAGCTGGAAGGGACCTTGGAGGTCTTCTAGTCCAGCCCCCTGCTCAAGCAGGAGAACCTATACCATCTCAGACAAGTGACTGTCCAGTCTCTTCTTAAAAACATTGAGTGATGGAGCACCCACAAGTTCTGGAGACAGGTTGTTCCACTGATTAATTGTTCTCACTGTTAGGAAATTTCTCCTTAGTTCCAGATTGTTTCTCCCCTTGATCACTTTCCATCCCATTGTTTCTTGCCCTGCCCTCTGGTACTTTGGAGAATAGGTTGACCCCCTCTTCTATGTGGCAACCCCTCTAGAACTGGAAGATGCAGCCCTTCAAATCTTGGAAAACTGCTATCATGTCACCCCTAGTCCTGCTTTTCACTAGATGAGACAAATCCAGTCCCTGCAACCGTTGTTCATATATTTTAGCCTCCAGTCCCCTGATCATCTTTGTTGCTCTTCTCTGCACTCTTTCCAGAGTCTCTACGTATTTTTAATAATACAGTGTCCAAAACTGGATGCAATATTTTAAGTGTGGCCTTACCAAGGCATTGTAAAGTGGTATTAACACTTCACATGATCTTGATCCTATCCCTCTGTTGATGCAGCCTAGCACTGTGCTGGGTTTTTTGGCAGCTGCAGCACACGTCTGGCTCATATTTAAGTGATTGTCCACTAGGACTTCAAGATCCCTCTCACAGTTACTACTATTGAGCAAGGTACCACCTATACTGTACCTGTGCATTTGATTTCTCTTGCCTAAATATAGAACCTTACTTTTTTCACCATTGAATTTCATTTGGTTAGATTGGGCCCAGTGTTGAAGTCTGTTGAGATTGATCTGGATTTTGAGCTTATCTTCTGGAGTGGTGACTATTCCTGCCAATTTAGCATCATCTGCAGATCTGATGAATTCCCTTTCTATTCCCTCATCTAAATCGTTTATATTGAAAAGTACTGGGCCTGAAACAGAACTTTGGGGTACCCAACTGCTTACTTCCCTCTGTGTAGATGTAGTTCCAATGAGGATTGGTAAGTCCAAAGCATCATGAAAAGAAAGCAAAATTGCAATTGCGGGGGGGGGAGGACATCTCCTAGAAGAGAGCAATAATTAGCATTTTGGGGAAGATTCATGTGAGAGATTACTGCAAAATATACTGTTTATATTATTTTTAAGAGGCCAATTTGGAAATAAATCTCCATTTGGTTATCAGTGACAGACACTCGCAGATACAGAACTTTTATTATACACATTAGAATACAAGATTACATAATTTTTTGACATAATCACCATTCAAATTGAGGCACTTGTCATAACGCCTTACAAGGTTTGAAATTCCTTAGTAGTAGTCGCTCAGTGCCAAATCTGGGCTATAAGGGGAGTGATCAAAAGAACTGCTTCAAATGTTCTTGGGTGCATCTAGCGGTGTGCAGGCGAGCATTATTGTGAACCAACACCACACTGGAAATCAGCATGCCCCGACGCTTGTTATGGATGGCTCGTCTGAGTTTTCGTAACATTTCACAGTAGATATAAGGACGTGCCTCAACTAGGTCTCCCGAGAAAACAGAACTCTTGAAACAGGCATTGTTTCAAAAGGAACTTTTATTGAGAGTTAGTGATAGCAGTAGAGCAAAGCAAGGTCTGAAGATTTCACGCGCAAATGATTACATTAAAAGGCTCATTCAAGTCTCTACCCCCCCCCCCAGGGTTCAACCGTCCATTTGAAATCCAGCCAATCCATAGGCACTAGGTTGTTTTGGGAACCTAGCGATTTAGCGCCCATCTCAATTTCTCTCTCGGTTTCATTTCCCAATGGTCCCAGGCTCCATTGTCTGGAGTTAAGGTAGATGTTTTCGGGCCACATTCCTTTCTCACGAAGGGAGGACATTTCAAAGAGCCAGGCAAATACATTCCCCAAGCAAGCAGGCTCCCTCCCACCAGAATGGTAGACCCCAAAAAGGAATACACAGGCAAAGCAATAATAGGAAGGGAAATACATTGAAGGGGTCTGACAGTAGACTTCTGAATTGAGGATTGAACCACGCTCCATGAACTTCACTAGCAGTACTCCTTTGGCATCTTCACATTTGGCGGGATTTTCTATGGCACCACTTCCGGTGTGGTGTTGGGTCACGATACAATGCTCGCCCACACATTGCTAGATGCACCCAAGAACTTTTGAAGCAGTTCCGTTGGGATGTTTCTGATCATCCCTCCCCCCCCCCATAGCCCAGATTTGGCGCTGAGCGACTACTACTAAGGAATTTCAAATCTTGTAAGACGTTATGACAGGTGCCTCAATTTGAACGGTGATTATGTCGAAAAGTAGTGTAATCTTGTAGTTTTCTAATGTGTATAATAAAAGTTCTGTATCTGCGAGTGTCTGTCATTGATAACCTAACGGAGGTTTATTTCCAAATTGCCCTCGTACATCTCTAACTTTCCTCTTTCTTTTCCACAGTCAAGGAGGCTGAACTAATGTCAACATGTTATGAAAACATATTACATTTTCAAAAAGGATTATTCAAATAGTGGTGAACACTCAAGTGTTTTTTTTTTCCCTTCCTTCTCTTGCTTTTTGCAAATAACTAAAATTTGATTTTAAAAGCGGTCAGATTAGGGGCTCAGTTAAAAGGGAGCAAATAGAACTAGATAAATGACAAGAACATAGGGCTGATGTTGCTGGCCTGTCAGTATTCAAAAGCCCATGTTGCAGAATGAGACTAGGTTGTGTACATTTTTCTTTCGCCACAAGGAAGGCTGGAAACATGCTTTTTTTTTTCAGACAAAAGTTGGAGGAGACAAAGCCAGCTACTTGGACTCCCAGTCCCAGTATCCACAGCTGCTATTCAGACCTGGCATAGTGGCCTAGCGAGGAATTGCACAGATCTCAAAGGAATGAGGATGCAGAGTGCTTCCCCAGATTGGGTCAGGTTTTATATCTTTTGATCCGTCGGCCAAGTGGAAATTGAACATTTGAACAAGGTTGCTAAAGATAAGAAAGATCTCTGTTTTTGCCAAATTTTCTCCCAAACGTGCTCGATGACCTAGGAAAGGAGAGGAAAACAACAAATCAGTGCTGGCAGGGAGTGATTAGGGCAGAGGTGGGGAACCATGGCCCCTTTATGACTGTGGACTTCAACTCCCAGAATTCCTGAGCCAGCATGGCTGTCTTAGGAATTCTGGGTGTTGAAGTCCTCACAGCTGTCTCAAGAATACTGGGAGTTGAAGTCCACAGGTTGTAAAAGGATTGGGCAACTTTGGCTCCTTTACAACCTGTGGACTTCAACTCCCAGAATTCCTGAGCCAGCACGGCCATCTTAGGAATTCTGGAAGTTGAAGTCCATCATGGCTGGCACTGGAATTCTGAGAGTTGAAGTCCACAAGTCATAAAAGGGCCATCGTCCCTCACCCTGGATTAGAGTTTACAATGTGCTTGACCTGGATTCCCTTGGACACTGTTGTCCGTATCTCTGCCCAGTAAGGGGAATACAGGAAGTCCTGGACTTACAAACATTCGTTCAGTGGCCATTCAAAGTTACAACAGCATTGAAAAAAGTGACTTATGATGGGTTTTCATACTGATGATTGTTGCAGCATCCCCGTGGTCATGTGATCCAAATTCGGATGCTTGGCAACTGACTCATATTTATGACGGTTGCATCGTCCCGGGGGGCTCTCGTGATCCCCCTTTTGCGACCTTCTGACAAGCAAAGTCAACAGGGGAAGCCAGATTCACTGAACAACTGTGTTACTAACATAACAATTTCAGTGATTCACTTAACAGCCGTGGGAAGAAAGGTCATAAAATGGGACAAAACTCACTTAACAACTGTCTCACTTAACAACGGAAATTTTGGGCTCAATTGTGATCGTAAGTCAAGAACTACCTGTACAATCCCATCCAAAACAGGCTGTGAGACAAGTCATCAAGAAATTCCTCTTCTGTCTCTGGATTCTTTACATCTAATATCCCTTCCATTTTTCTCCTAGCCTCTTCCCAATTTCTCATGCATATAAATCCAGCCACTTAGTCTTTGGTTGTATAGGATGATCAAGACATTATAGCATTCCTGAAACTGTCAGCACATACCATCTCTTGCCCTCTCTCTCTCTCTCTCTCTCTCTCTCTCTCTCTCTCTCTCTCTCTCTCTCTCTCTATCTATCTATCTATCTATCTATCTATCTATCTTTCTCACTCTCTTTCTTTCTTTCTTTCTTTCTCTCTCTTCCTCTCCCCTTCTTCCTCTCTCTCTCTCTCTTCCTCTCTCTCTCTCTTCCTCTCTCTCTTCCCCCCTCTTCCTCTCTTTCTCTCTCTCTCTCTTCTTCTCTTTCTCTCCCTCTCTTTTTCTCTTTCTCTCTCTTCCCCCCTCTCTTCTTCTCTTTCTCTCTCTCTTCCCCCCCTCTCTCTTTCTCTCTCTCTTTCTTGCTTTCTTTCTCTCTTTTCCTCTCCCCCTCTTCCTCTCTCTCTTTCTTCCTCTCTCTCTTTCTTCCTCTCTCTCTTCCCCTCTCTCTCTCTCTCTCTCTTTCTCTTTCTCGCTCTGTCTTTCTCTCTCTCTCTCGTTCACACAAGTTCAATGTTGCCTCATTTGTTTTTTGGTTGATTTATCTATGTATCAGCATTTTTGTAACACACATATGAGCAAATTTACGTATTATGTTATTTCCTAACATAATGTTCTTATCTGTGGCTGGAGCTGATCCACAATGTGTGTTAGTTTGGCAACTCCACTGAACAGGCTACTGTTGCAAACTAGCTAAGACTAGGATGTGGCATGCCTAGCAGTGAGCCCACCAGATACATGTTTTTTTAAAAAACAAAACAAAAACAAAAAACAAGATGGTGGCCACAGCTGTACGATTGAAGAATATGCAAACTAGGGGGAGCTTTGATTGCATCATCACGGCTGCCATCATGATTTTTTTTTACCACAATCTGTTAACAATCCACCACAAAGTCATTTTTTCTGATTTAAAACACTCTTGGTGCAGATTACTATTCACGAAAGGAATGTTGACGGTAGCTCTGTGGTTAGATACAAAATTTATAGCAGTGTTTGAGGGGTGAAAACAAGAACAGTCAACGCATATTGTTAAAGATTCAATGGAATTTTAACAAGCTGAACAAGCACCTAGAGAAAACGGGATGAAAGCTCCCGACAGGTGAAATTGCCTTCCTTGTCAAGGAAATGGTTTGGGTTGAAGGCGAGGGGTGTCTCCCACGCATTGGCATCATACAAGGCAGAAGCCGTGTTCGGGATAAAGATGGTGCCCTGTGGAAAAGAGAATGAGCACTTAAGTGTTGCCTTTCTCCCTCAGGGAAGAAAAAAAAATGGTTATATCTGCTGGCAACGGAGGCCGAAGTGACAAATTTCAATTCATGGCTTTAAAGATCACTCTTCTAAAAAAAAATACAAATAGGTTAAGCAACAATCATTTAAAAAAAAGTTTTAAGAAAAAGTTCCTCATAAACCTAATTTTTGAAGCTGACTTCGGCCGATCTAAAAAAATGAAGCAGGTTGGACCTGATGGATGAGGAACCATCAGGAAATTTATCTGAGCTCAACCTCTGTGGAGATTCTCAGTCATCCAGGTCATGGTTGTCCCCAAAGGTGCTTTTTCAAAAAGCAACTGGAATTTGTTTTCCCTTGAAGACGTTTCGCTTCTCATCCAAGAAGCTTCTTCAGTTCTGAAGAAGATGAGAAGCGAAACATCTTCAAGGAAAACCAAGGAAATCCAGTTGCCTTTCGGACATCTGAGCTCAACCTTAGGCTGGGCAGTTGAAAAAAACAAAATTATCCTGAGGGAAAGTAAAGCGGAACCATTTCTAATTCGTTGCCATAAAAATGATGTATGCGCCTCTATGAAGTGACAGAAGCCCAGCTCAACTCAAAAGAGATCAAACATCCCTTTGTGTGTGTGTGTGTGTGTGCAAAGAAAGAAAGGACTTTGTGTGTTTTAAATGTTTGCGCTTCAGCATTAACAAAGAATAACCCTAGTTTCAGACATAGATCGATGAGGACTAACTTGACAAGCTAGTCGAGAAATCAGGGTGAAGAACGGTCATTGGAAACAGACGCACTTCATAGTTAACCCCAAGGATGACAAAATATGGGTCACAATGTCACAACGCAACCTCCCCCTTTGAACTTTGGGCACATAAAGTACATCTTGTTCTCATTTTCTCTGCTCTGTAGCAGGGAAAAAGCATGTCAGGAAATAGCACACCTCACAATACAAATGAACAGTGATAATTATTGCTACTATTAGATGCTTGGGAATAGCTTTGGTCATGCCCTTGTAAGTATGAAAAAAGGCCAATAAATTATCGCTGCTTGGCGCCCCCCCCCCCTCCCCCCGTGCTTGGCTTCTCTTGCATTGCTCCAGCTTTTGGTCATATTGAAGTCCGACATTTCTGGAGAACAATAGCTGCGATTATGAATATATACAAGTACAGGTAGTCCTCTGTTAACAATCGTTTCTTCAGCAAGTGCTTAAAGTTGCAACAGTGCTGAACAAGGAGACTTATGGCTGGTCCTCAAAGTTTCAACCATTACACTTCCCACAGTCAGTGCTCTCCTAGGCTGCATTAACAGAGAGATAAAATAAAATAAAATAAAATAAAATAAGATCACGTGAAGTGTTAGTATCACTTTATAAGGCCTTGGTGAGACCACACTTGGAATAGTGCATCCAGTTTTGCTTGTCACAATATAAAAAAGTTGTTGAGGCTCTGGAAAGAGTGCAGAGAAGAGCAACAAAGAGGATTAGGGGACTGTAGGCTAAAACATATGAAGAACGGTTGCAGGAATTGGGTATGTAGTTTCATGAGAAGAAGGACTAGGGGTGACATGATAGCTGTGTTCCAATATTTGAGGGATCATCACAAAGAAGAGGGAGTCAATCTATTCTCCAAAGCCCCTGAAGGCAAGTCAAGAAGCAACGGATGGAAACTAACCAAGGAGAGAACCAACCTAGAACTAAGGAGAAATTTCCTGATAGTTAGAACAATTAATCAGTGGAACAACTAATCATGATTTATGTGTTTGGCAACTGGCCTGCAATTACGATGGTCGCAATGTCCTGCCATTTGCAACTTTCACTGCTGGCTTCTAACAAGCATGATCATGTCACATTGTCCAATTAGATGAGAAATTATTGTTATGAGAAATTGTCTCTGGGTCTGGCCAGACACCTGGTGAACCGTCCTTGGTTCTCACGGGCTGCTTTCTTAATCTTTGAAGTCTGCATTCCAATCCTTTTCTCTCCCTCCGAGTTCATTGGCAAGGTGAGAAGCAATAATTGTCACAACAGCAAATGCCGTCCTTCGAAACTTAACACAAAGTCAGTAGGAAAGTTGACAGGACATCACAAATGGCAATCGTGTGATATTGCACCTAATGACTGTATAGAATTCACCTAAAGAGCACAACAGGAGCTGCCTGAACCACCGTTGTAAGTTGATGCAGTCACATGATGTCGCGCTTAACAACAGAGTTCTCAGTCCAATTCCCGTCGTTAACCGACAACTCCCTGCATTGCATGTGCTTCCTCTAGCAATATGGTGAGGAGAATAAAAGAAGGCTCCAGAACACAAGAATTCATTTACCTTTCTAAAGTGAAACTTCCGGATCATCGTATCTCTTATGCAGTATCTGGGCATTCCGAGCGAGATGATGTTGCTAAAGCGCTGGATTTCGTGCACCACCGCATTTGTGTACGGAAGATTCTTGCGATCCTCGTAACAGATCGACTGGCCCGGTGGTAGAAGGGTATCGATTTCCTTTTGAACTTTGGCTGGGGAGAAACAAAGATTTTGCACGTTGACTAGAGTTAGCAGTGAATAAGCATCCAGGTGTGGCCCCAGCTGTTCGTGGTCTATTAATGGCAGAAGCTCAGCCCAGGAGGAGGGAGTTATCTAGACCAGGGGTGTCCAACCTTGGCATCTTTAAGTTTTGTGGACTTCAACTCCCAGAATTCCCCCACCAGCCATACTGGCTGAGGAATTCTGGGAGTTGAAGTCCACAAGTCTTAAAGTTGCCAAGGTTGGACACCCCTGAGGGAATCGCCTTTTTTCAAATGTTTCTACTCATCCAAGTAGGCCAAGCAGAATGGGCATGCTGCAGATACCATCAGCCAGAATTATACAGAATGGGTTAGAAGGGACCTTGTCGATCATCTTCTAGTCCAACCCCCTGCTCAAGGAGGAGACACTACACCATTTCTGACAAGTGTCTGTCCAGTCTCTTCTTGAAAGCTTCTAGTGATAAAGCCCCTACAAGTTCTGAAGGCAAGCTGTTCCATTGGTTGATTGTTCTCACTGTCAGAAAATTTCTCCTTATTTCTAGGTTGAATCTCTCCTTGATCAGTTCCCATCCATTGTTCCTTGTCTGGCCTTCAGGTGCTTTGGAAAATAGATTGACCCCCATCTTCTCTGTGACAGCCCCTCACATATTGGAACACTGCTATCATGTCTCCCCTGGTCCTTCTCTTCACTAAACTAGCCATGCCCAGTTCCTGTAACCATTCTTCATATGTTTTAGCCACCAGTCCCCTAATCATCTTTGTTGCTCTTCTCTGCACTGTTGGGGACTAGAAGACCAGCTTTTTCTGCTCTATGAAGCATCCACCCTTCAGAGATCAGAAGGTCCCCAAGCCTGTTAGCCTTTCATAAGGCCTTAAATACTTAGCTATGCTCCCAAGCCTTGGGCACTGAATGTGGCAAGGGCTCTGAATCCTGGCTATATTGCTAACGGACCAAATATCTCACTCTTGTGTCTGTGGAGATTCTCCATCATCCCAGGTCATGGTTGTCCCAAAGGTGCTTTTTCAAAAGGCAACTGGACTTTCGTTGTTTTTTTCTTGAAGAGGTTTTACTTCTCCTCCAAGAAGCATCCTCAGTCAGATGCCCTTTGGGGACATCTTGCTCTTATATATGTTGAAATGGATGTTTTTGTGGGAAGTCAGCCACCCCCGTCCCCCAGAGAATGAAATATTTGGGGGAATATTAAAAAGGCAGAATATATTTCTCCAAAGGAATAATAGGAGAAAAAATCTAAGACAAAATCAGCCCCCAGAAACCAACCCCCCCTCTCTCTGCCCCAGGCAGAAACCAGGTCTGTAGAAATGCAGATGTGATAATCCTTTCAGAAAGGATGGAGCCAGGAAGCTAGAAGCTGATGGGATTAGGAAGACAAAGACCCCTAACATCTACATACACCACCCAAACTCTAAAAGATATGACCTTTAGGACACAATAGGATTAACCCACCACCAAAAGGACACACTCAAAAGCTCATGTCAAAGTTCAGGCCACAGGAACAGGAAACTACCTCAAAGCCCAAGAAGGTATAAAAACCCATCACTCCTAGCAACATATGGTCAGCTTTCCCAGAGCCTCATTTCTGTCTGGCTCTGCTCTTCAATAAACTGCAACCTTCTTTCTAAAGCAGTCTCCATTTTGTTTATTCCCGGCTTGGAATGGACCCTGATGAAGATTTTTCTTTCAACATTTTAATGTGGGGTTGTTGTTTTTTACCGGTTTTAGTATACTTATTGTTTTAAACTAGTTTTTTTTAAAAAAATTAACTATAATATGTTTTCCGAATTGTACGCCGCCCAGAGTCACTGAGTGAAATGGGAAGCTGTAAGGACTCGATAGGTAGACAAAAATGCCAAATCCAGTCTGAACATCTGGCTGACTGTGCGATGATCAATAATAATAATAATAATAATAATAATAATAATAATAATAATAATAATAATAATAATAATAATAATAATAATAATAATAATAATAATAATAATAATAATAATAATAAAGTTGGAAGGGACCTTGGAGGTCATCTAGTCCAGTGATTCTTAACCTGGGCGATATCGCCCCCCAGGGGGCAATTTCATTTTTCAGGGGGGCGATGGAACAAAAAGGGGCGATGTGGGGGCGAAGGAACGAAAAGGGGGCGATATGGGGGCAATGGAGCGGGAAGTTTTGGGGACACTTTTGAGACTTTTTCGTACAGTGAATCGCTGTATATCTGTCGTAGAAAAACATCAGATCGCTCGCTATTAGTGGATTGAATTGTGTTTTCAAATGTTCCTCCAGCTAGCTTCAGTACAGAACGCCGTACATATGTGAATACGCATCGCTTATCTTCATGCGCGTTGCGCAGCAGCCTCTACCCATACAGTGGCGCACCATTGGCCAGAATGGGCAGTGATGGAGGGGGGAGCGCTTCTTTCGAAACGTCGCATGCCGAGTGGCTGTCCCCTGTGACGCCAGCTGTAATGTCAACGTAACTGTTGAAACTAGGTTTATCGACATCCACGTGTGTTTTTCTAGTGTTCCAGTGGAGTCGAAAATTTAATTTGCAGGTAGTGCCTTTCATTTCGAAGACCTCTCAACATGGCCGAGAAGAGGAAGTGTCGCCAATATTCGACAGAATACCTAAAATTGGGATTCATTCCATCTCCTTCCAACGTACAGCTTTGTTCTTTTTTTTTGCTTTTTGTGTACATACATTTTTTTTGTTAATAATTGTCTGAGCTTTTATCGTTGTATTTGCTTGCATTGGATTTCGTGTTCCAGTTTGAGTTTTCGGCTTCATTTTCGAATTTTTGTTGTGCTCTGTAAAACATTTTTTGTGTCTCTTTGTATTGTACTTTTTTAGCATGCACTCCAGTTCGATATTATATTTTCTTTGTGTCTTTTTAATGCTTTTTACAGTGTGCGTGACTATATATACTTTCCTCGAATCTTAATTTAGTTTCAGAGTTTTCGTCTTGAAATTCTTAGTTCCTGCATTGCGGTTTGTTCTTATGCCCTTTTTATATTTCTTTTTGCGTCTTAAATTTCACTTGTAATTCAATCATTAAATGTTACTGTTTTTCTTTTCGGGCATTTCACTTTCTTGCAATTGAATTTTGTTTTCAGTGGTCATTACATTTAAGTGTCTTGAATAAATAAGATAATAATGAAATACATGTATCACGAAGTTTGGGAATAAAGTGACGGGTGGCACCAAAATTTTTCACACAGTTGAGATATGGGAAAAAGACTGGAAATAAATTATTTGCATCGATATGTCCTGATGACAATTTTAAAGAAAACAAAAAAAGTGTTTGCATAAATTGAAGAATTATTTCCTATGTTGTGATTGAGAGGTTATGTTGGGGGAGGGGGGCGATGACAACTTCCTCATTGGCTCAAGGGGACGATTCGTTCAAAAAGGTTAAGAACCACTGATCTAGTCCAACCCCTTGCTTAAGCAGGAGACCCTATACCATTTCAGACAAATGGCTGTCCAGTCTCTTCTTAAAAACTTCCAGTGTTGGAGCATTCATTGCTTCTGGGGGCAGGTTGTTCCACTGGTTAATTATTCTAACTGTCAGGAAGTTTCTCCTTAGTTCCAGGATGCTTCTCTCCTTGATTAGTTTCCATCCGTTGCCATCCTTATCCAACCACAGACTCAACACAGCAAATGACTGTATCCTTATTTACTAAGTGCAGGGCATATTAAAGATAGGGATAAGTGAATTCTCCTGGCACTTTCTCACTTTCCACCCACCATATGTTATGCCTTAGTAGGAAAGCATCCAGCTATCATTTGCCTTAAGGTAGGGTGGGGCTGGGAAGCAGACAAATTTCAACAGGTGGCTTTCTCACTGCCGATTTAGCAATCTCAAAATTTGCTCTAGGCTTGCCCAAACATTTTGCACATGTGGCATCTCCGTTGGGATCTGGGTTTAGTCTTCTTCGGTAGAGCACTAAACCCTTTCTGCTTTTTTTTTTTATCCACTTCCATGTGAGTCAGCTTATCTTTCAGCTGAGGGCGTCCTTCCCGTGCATCCAGGAAGTTTTTCTTAAAATATATTGTCTCGGAGCTCTCCCCATTTTTAAAAAGTATGGGAAAAGGTCAAGAAGAGTTTGGACAGCCTCTGGTCTGACGTAATATAGGGTCTCCTGCTTGAGCAGGGGGTTGGACTAGAAGATCTCCGAGGTCTATTCCAACTCTGTTATTCTGTTAAAGGTAAAGTTTTCCCCTGTCCAGTTATGCCCAACTCATCTGGTGGTGCTCATCTCCGTTTCTTAGCTGAGGAAGCCAGCATTGTCCAAAGACACTTCCGTGGTCATGTGGCCAGCAGGACTATAGACCAAGGTGCATGGAGTGCTATTACCTTCCCATCAAAGTGGTACCTATTTATCTACTTGCATTTGCATGCTTTCGAACTGCTAGGTTGGCAGGAGCTGAGGTGAGGACGGGAGCTCACCCTGTCGTGCAGCGCTCGGCTCTCGAACCTGGCCAATCGGCGTTCCAGCTGACAAGCTCAGCATCTTTAACTACTGAGCCATTTCACACACACCCCTAAATGTATGGAGGACCAACAGAAGCCTTTGTTTGTATGAGTTATATATGTATTGCTATTTCCTATATTAAAAATAAAAACGGGGCCCTCGGATGTCACTACTGCTTCTCACGATTGTTTGACGGGGTTTTAGATTTCTAGTATTTTTTAACTTAAGTTGGCAACTGATTTGGCTTTCACAGACCTCTGAAAGAGTCTTGGAGGATCCCTAGTAGTCCTAGCACCATACTTTTAAGAAATAGCTTCATCTGTTGTAAGAAACAGTTGAGATTGACTTTGCTTACACTCTCTTAAGTTTCAACCCACTTCTAAGCAATTTCTGAAGCATGCATAACTGTAATATTGCATAAGATAATTTAGATTGAATGAAGCTTAGACAATATTACATTAAAAGCTACAAGGGGCTGCCACAAAGAAGAGGGAGTGACGCTAGGGTTATTATTTTGGTCACCACGATATAAAAAAGATGTTGAGACTCTAGAAAGAGTGCAGAGAAGAGCAACAAAGATGATTAGGGGACTGGAGGTTAAAACATATAAGGAAAGGTTGATGGAATTGGGTATGTCTAGTCTAATGAAGAGAAAGACGAGGGGGGACATGATAGCAGTGTTTAAATATCTCAGGGGCTGCCCCAAAGAAGAGGGAGTCAAACTATTCTCCAAAGCACCTGAGGGCAGGACAAGAAGCAACGGATGGAAACTAATCAAGGAGAGAAGCAATCTAGAACTAAGGAGAAACTTCCTGACAATTAGAACAATTAACCAGTGGAACAACCTGCCTCCAAAGCGGTGAATGCTCCAACACTGGAGGTTTTTTAAGAAGAACCTTGGACAGCCATTTGTCCGAAATGGTATAGGGTTAGCTGCCTGCGCAGGGGTTGGACTTGATGCCTCCAAGGTCCTTCCAATTTATTATTATTATTATTATTATTATTATTATTATTTCTATTATTCTTGTTATTATTATTATTATTTATTATTATTATTATTATTATTATTTATTATTATTATTATTATTATTATTATTATTATTATTATTATTATTATGTAAGCAATGGGCTTTGGCTATCCAGGAGAGATGACCAAGTGTTAATCAAAATATACACTGCCGTTGGTCTGGGACAGGGGTAGGCAACCTTGGCTCTTTTATGACTGGTGGACTTCAACTCCCAGAATTCCTGAGCCAGCCATGCTGAGGGGAAAGGGACAGGTTTCCAAGCTGAGCCATGCTGGCTCAGGAATTCTGGGAGTTGAAGTCCACCAGTCATAAAAGAGCCAAGATTGCCTATCCCTGGTATAGGATGTAAAAGGAGGCTATCTTGGGTATGCTTGGCACACCCTGAACATCTGCTGGGTTTACTCAAAAGTAAACCGGTAGTCTTCCCCCAACACTCCATTCACCCTCTGTGATTTATATGTTCTTATGGCCTGAACAGATAAATCAAGCTCAAGTTGGACCATCTCATACTTTGAGAGGGAAAAAAGCATCTTGACATCTTGATTACAGGTAGTCCTTCACTTATGACCATTACTTATGACAGCAACAGTTTAAAATTACGACGGTGCTAAATGAAGAGACTTATGACCTTTTCCTGAAGTTAGTCGGTGCAGTGCTCCTGGGATCATGTGAACAAAATTCAGTTGCTTGGCAAAGCACCTGCCCTTATGACTGACCACAGGGCCGAGTCCGCCACTCCTGAGGCACCCCATGCTCCACTTAATAACCCACATTGTCATTTAATGACCGCAATGGGAGAGAAGGGATTGGAGTCATTAAGTGAGGTGCCTTGCTTAGCAAATGTCATGCCTTGAGACCGTAATGAGCAGCCTGCATTATGATTGTAAGTTGAGGACTACCTATAACTAAAGAATTCTTCCAACAATAATTGTCAATTACAAATGAAGAGGCTACAAGCTCCTTCAGGCATTGAGTATAGTTGGGCTATAAAGGTCCCTTCTATCTCATCCAACTTATGATTCTTCTCTCACCTTGAATGTCAGGATAAAGCACCATATACAACAGTGCCCAGTAGAGAGTGGTGCCCGATGTCTCTGTTCCCCCCAACGAAGAGATAAAAAATGTTCTGAACCATGTTCTTTCATCATAGGGTGGTTTGGGTTGGTTTTTCGTCTGCAGAACTGTGGCATTTTTGCCTTGCCACATTAGGGTGGGCCACTCATGAGTCTTGGTAAGTGAAGACAACACACAGGTTCTCCTCGGGATGAGTCAGCCGCCCAGGGCGTGTTCTGAGCGACCCTTTTATTGAGCGTGGTTTACAAGGAAGTAAGTTACAAAGTATATGATAGGTTTACAAATGCTGCAGTGAGCTGCTTATACATGATAGGTTACTTTTTGGCACATTGCCTAATATGGTAGTTGCCTTTTGCCCTACTTGCTGCATAGTCATTGTTTGTCAGAGGATGTGGTTATGCTACTATTGTCCTAGGCCTCTAATACGCAAGCTGGCCACTGGCCTAGTCTTACTATAGAAGCTTGAACCATAAAAATCCCAACATCTCCTCTGCTTTTATTTTTTAAAGGCTGGTGTTATCTTCCTGTTGTTCGAAATCTGTCAGCCCGCCTTCTTCTTCATTGTCTGAATATGGATGAATATATGAGGGTTTGGCTGGACTGGGGTTTTTAGTGGGGAAAGGGATATAACCATGGCGTTCCCACAGGGACATTACTTGGGCAGTAGCGCGGTTTTTTGCAAGCAATGATAAACTATTTGATATGGTACGAATAAAAATAGGCAGTACACAAGGTAAAATTAAACATCCCAAGGCAATCATACCAATCCATGTCATGATTGCTTGTAGCCCAGGTAATTTTGGAAACCATGAGCCAAAAACATCGTCCCAATTAAATCCTTTCCAAGTTTGAACAGGGACATGAGCCAATTTCACCATTTTGTCACTTATTGCTTGAATAACATGTCCAAAATCATCAATTTCAATGCATCAATTAGTCAAATTAAATTTTCCACATACTCTACCTTCCTTAGCAAGCAAATAATCAAGAGCTAAGCGATGTTACATTATATAAGTATGGGATAAGTAGTAGATCACAACCTACTACTTGATAAAATAGAAAAATGTGGGTTAGACAGCATCACCACCAGATGGATTCGTAGCTGGCTGACCGGCCGTACTCAGCGTGTGGTCCTCAATGGAACCGCATCTACATGGAGGGAAGTGTGCAGTGGGGTGCCCCAGGGCTCTGTCCTGGGGCCAGTGCTCTTCAACATCTTCATCAACGATTTGGACGAGGGGATAGATGGGGAACTCATCAAATTTGCGGATGACACCAAGCTGGCAGGAATAGCCAACACTCCAGAAGACAGGCTTAAGATACAGGAGGACCTGGACAGACTTGAAGATTGGGCGCTATCTAACAAAATGAAATTCAATGGTGAAAAGTAAGGTTCTACATTTAGGCAAGAAAAACCAAATGTACAGTATAGTATAGGGGGTACCTTGCTCAATAGTAGTAACTGTGAGAGGGATCTCGGAGTCCTAGTGGACAATCACTTAAATATGAGCCAGCAGTGTGCTGCAGCTGCCAAAAACCAACACAGTGCTGGGCTGCATTAACAGAGGGATAGAATCAAGATCACGTGAAGTATTAATACCACTTTACAATGCCTTGGTAAGGCCACACTTGGAATACTGCATCCAGTTTTGGTCACCACGATGTAAAAAAGATGTTGAGACTCTAGAAAGAGTACAGAGAAGAGCAACAAAGATGATTAGGGGACTGGAGGCTAAAGCATATCAGGAACGTTTGCTGGAATTGGGTATGTCTAGTTTAATGAAAGAAGGACTAGGGTGTGACATGATAGCAGTATTCCAATATCTCAGGGGTTGCCACAAAGAAGAGGGAGTCAAGCTATTCTCCAAGGCGCCTGAGGGCAGACAAGAGTAATGGATGGAACTAGTCAAGGAAAGAAGCAACCTGGAACTGAGGAGAAACTCCTGACAGTTAGAACAATTAACCAGTGGAACAACCTGCCTCCAGAAGTGGTGAATGCTCCAACACTGGAAGTTTTTAAGAAGAGACTGGACAGCCATTTGTCTGAAATGGTATAGGGTTTCCTGCCTGAGCAGGGGGTTGGACTCGATGACCTCCAAGGTCCCTTCCAACTTTATTATTATTATTATTTAACACTTTCTGTTGCCAAATGTTTCATAGCAAGCACAGTTTCATTTGTTATTATTTCCAATACAGCTTATAAGCAAATAATGCGATTTAACATATAAATGGGAGTTCGATATCCATAGGTACCATCCTCGGTCCAGGTAGCAGGTCCATAGTAAGCAATGATGACTTCTGGGGTCCATACATCATCTTTCCATTTGTTACGATTTCGGGTTTGATAACCTTACTATTACTGATGGTGAGGGCAAATAAAAAGAGTAAAATAATGAATGTCATCTCCTGGGCGTGGAGAGTCAATTGCCGGTATGACTCAGCAGAGGAGTGTTGTTAGCGTCCGATGGGGAGAGGTCCTCTGTTTTTGTTTTTGAATGGTAGGGACAGATATGTCGACCAGGGACCCACAAAGTCTCACCGTTAGTTTGGATGGCGGCGTAACCCCGTCCCCAGGTGATGAGTTCAGCAGGACCTTTCCAGGTGGGGTCAGGAAGTCGTTTGATGGGGTGCCAGTAAAGTTCAAAAAATTCAGTGTGTATAAACACAAATTGAGTCTGTTTTGCAAGGCTGGGAGGCTAGGGGGAGTTTTCCCTTGTGTCTGATTATATTTTTCCAGCGCATGTTTTAGCGTCTGGTGGGCGCGCTCAACCAAGGCTTGGCCTTGGGAGTTGTAGTTCCTTTGGGCATCCCAACGTTGCAAATGAACGAATACAGTGATTAATGACATGCTTAGTGGCTTCACCCCGTTGAGGGGTAGCAATGATGAAGCCAGAGAAGATGTCTATGGAAACATGAAAATATTTCCATGGGGCAAATGGGGCATATTGTGTAACATCCATTTGCCAAATTTGGTAGCACTCGGTTCCTCTGGGGTTAACCCCCATTGGGAGCGAGTGGGCCTGCTTGCTGCAAGTGGCACACTGCTGGAAAATAGCAGTTGCTTCTGCAGTGGTTATTCCAAATTGTTTCACAAGCGCCTTTTTTATTTTGATGGAAATAAGCATGACTGTCCCAAGGGGAGACAGGAGAAAGAGACATGAGGCAAGAAGCAGAGGCCGTAGCGTCTGCAATGTCATTTCGCTTCTGCAAGAAGCCAGGAAAAGGCTGGTGGCTTCTTATGTGTGTAACAAAGTAAGGATGTTTCCTGTTGGATATTAGTTTGTAGGGTAGAAAATAAAGAAGTTAATTTTGTACTGAATTGGTGGAGCAAATCACGGCCCCATAAAGTTATAATAATTACAAAAAGTTCAGAGGGAGTGGGAGGGTCCTCTGGTGGGAGGATTATTAGCTTTGATAATATCTCTCCCCTTCTTATTGAAATTGGGTAGCTTGGAATAATTTGGAGCAAAACTGTAGGTTCCATAGAGCATGTCAAAAGTGCAGGGGGAAATGAAGCACCACGTAAAGTGAGTGAGTCATGAGGAAATAGCAAAGCAGATGTAAGGGAGGGGAGGGGGGTAGAAAGAATAGCAGGCGGAGAAGAAGCAGGAAATGGGTTGTTGTTTTGCAGGGCTGCAGCTAGAGCTTCCATTTTGTGGCTAGTAGTGCCCACAATGCGACAAGCTTGAAGGAAATCAGCAAGCGTAACATTGGGACGATTGGCTATGGGTTGCAGGATTTTTTCACAGTCCTGATTTGCATTTTCATAAGCTAATTTTAACAATAATTCCTCACGAGCTGCTACATTATCAATTTGCCTTTCTATTGTTAATTGAAGGCGGCTTACAAAATCTACATAATTTTCGGTTGCCTGTTGGATAATTTTTAAAAATGTTTGAGTCTGGGCTGTAGAGGAATCATCTACCTTTTTTTATGGCAGCTAATGCGCACTTGTTAATAACTCCAAAAGTCGCTCTATCAGATTGGGTTTGATTTGCTATTGTATTAAGGGTGCCAGTGCCCAGAATGTGGTCTCTGGTCACATTGTTGTTGGGTAATCCTGCAACGATAGCAATTTCAGCCTGTTTCTGATATTCTGACCACCAAATCACATATTGCGCAGGGGTTAATAGCATGTTAAACAAAGCTTGCCAATTAGTTAAAAGCATTTCAGTAACAGCAAAAGTTAGAAAAGCCAAAACTCCCTGCATATAGGGAGCTTGCAAACCATATGTAAAAACAGCCAGTTTCAGTTCCCTTATTAGTTTCATATACTTAATTTAAAACTCCCCTTTTCTGGGTACGATGGATATTGTTGCCAAATATAAAACAGAAGGCCAATTAAATCTTTTGTTTATCAAACGGGGGAGAGTTTTGCCTCCGTTTGAGGAAATTTTAGAAAAAGATTCGGTTAGTTCTCTCAATTCCTTCAGATGCGCTGTCTGTTGTTGAGAAAACTTTCCGCCCATACTTACGAATGTCCAGCCGTGTTTCAGACAGGATGAATGTGCATGCAGCTCCTCTCGAGCGAATAAGCATGGACGGTCCGAGACGTATACCGCAGTATCACGTCGGGGTCACCAAAATGTGGCATTTTTGCCTTGCCACATTAGGGTGGGCCACTCATGAGTCTTGGTAAGTGAAGACAACACACAGGTTCTCCTCGGGATGAGTCAGCCGCCCAGGGCGTGTTCTGAGCGACCCTTTTATTGAGCGTGGTTTACAAGGAAGTAAGTTACAAAGTATATGATAGGTTTACAAATGCTGCAGTGAGCTGCTTATACATGATAGGTTACTTTTTGGCACATTGCCTAATATGGTAGTTGCCTTTTGCCCTACTTGCTGCATAGTCATTGTTTGTCAGAGGATGTGGTTATGCTACTATTGTCCTAGGCCTCTAATACGCAAGCTGGCCACTGGCCTAGTCTTACTATAGAAGCTTGAACCATAAAAATCCCAACACAGAACAAAAATGGAGAAATGAATACCTGAGAAACCTTGAAGGCCATCACTTCCTTCCAGTCCTTGCCTGATGGAATCCATGTTAGAATGCATTTTGTATCGCAACAACTACAGAATCATTCAGCCAGTAGATGGCAGTGTTTAGTTTGCATCTATGGTTATAACGTCTATGGTTCTGTTTATTCTGGGGAGAGCTTCCTATTTCCTGTTAGAGTTTAAAACAGTTGAGCAGTAAAGCACATGGTGACTGTACTCTTTGTTTGCTCTGCAGTGCTATATATAAACAGACTTTCGACATTGCCAATTTCAACAGCTGCAACCTTCTCCCTTGAGGGAAGGCAGGGCCAAGAAAGGCAGGCATTTGCTCCTAGGGGTCTCAGAGCCCTGGCATCCTCTCCGATGCTGCATTGTCACAATCCCGAGAGAAGACGATCCTCAAGGCTACTATACAGCTTGCTGGCTGGGGAATTTTGGGAGTTGAGGTCCACCCGTCTTGAAGTTGCGAGGGTTGGGAAGCCTTTATACAATAAGGTATCTAACAATCACACAAAAAAAGAGCACCCACTTACTTTATTTCAGCCAGGTAAAAATGAATGAAGTCTTGGCCTTTTTCTCCATGGTCTGCTTCTTGGTGCTTCTTGATCTCCTCTCTTATGAATGACCAAACAAAGTCACGCAAGGATAATGCCCTCTTGTGAGGTCCTGGGACATACGGCATAATCCAGGGGAGCATATTGTACAGCTGGCAGGAGAGAAGAAAAATCACCTGAGATGGCTGGCCGTATCATTAATAATAAAGAAATAGGGATTAAACAGAGGGAAAAGGAACTGATTTGAGAGCAAAATCCTGGAGAAAAATCTTGGCAGAAATGATCAAGACTTTGATGTGACGAGAACATTCTAGACTGCTTCCTTTACTCCAGGATGAATTAAATTCGGGTTGTTTTGAACATCTTTGGAGGAAGAGGCATAAGAGAAAATCTGAGTGTCAGTGAGTGATTATTTTCTTAGTTTTTAATTTTTTTATTTTTTATTTCTTATTTTTATTGCTTTTGTCTTTTCGTTTTTCTGTTGTATTTGCAATATATCAGCATTGTATTGTCCTTTCCAGGGTTTCTGAGAATGTCCAGGCATTTTTACCTTTTACTTTAGTAGAACACACTACTGAGGCAGAATTCCAGGTCCCTTGTTAAATAAAACTATAAAGCAGGAAGACATAGGAACATTAAGTCTAGAGTCTCAAATTGATGTAACTGTTCTTTAGATTAAAGTCCAAGAATATCATTACCTCTTAGAGGGGAACATCATTATCAGGGATTTTACATCTTAATAACCTGGCTGTCCTTGTCTTTGAAAGGTGCTTTTTCAAAAGGCAACTGGACTCTTTGTTTTTCCTTGAAGACGTTTCGCTTGTCATCCAAGAAGCTTCTTCACTTCTGACTGAATGGTGGAGAATGGAAGGATTTATATTCTTTGCAGTCATCTGGTCTTTAGTATTCTTCCTGAGGGTCATTGAGGCCACTTTAATGGCTCTCAGGGAGAATACTAATGGCCAGATGACTCCAAAAATATAAACCCTTCCATTCTCCACCATTCAGTCAGAACTGAAGAAGCTTCTTGGATGACAAGCGAAACATCTTCAAGGGAAAACAAAGTCCAGTTGCCTTTTGAAAAAATATTTTTGGGACAACCGTCACCTGGATGACTGAGAATCTCCAAAGACAAGCAGCTGTGACTTTTTTGGATTATTTGTGCAAAACCTCAGAGATAAGGGTTTTCAAAATACTGTAAGCAGGAGTTTTGTACATCAGCATATTAGCAAAAGGGAATCCAAAATGGACATAAATGCAGGTAGTCCTCAACTTACAATCAGTCACTTAGCAAGTCCCAATGTTTTGACAGGAGGAGGAGTACTTTATTATCCGGATTCAAGTTCTGATGATTATCCTTTACACCACATCAGACATGTGATCACACTTTGGGAGCTCAGCAATTAGGCCACATCAGCATCCCACATGGCGTGTTTTACGATGTTTTTGCTAAAAGCCAGCATTTACTTCTATCTTTTTGGCAAAATCGTGGCCAAATTGAACCAATGCTTTGCTTAATGTGGTGGCATTTGCTTTAAAGATGGTGGAATTGGTTCATGATTGCCACAAAACATAGTGTAAAATCGTGTGACCGACCCGTTTTATAACCAACACAAGTTATGACCATGATGGGCCAGCACCATTATGGTCGTAACTGAAGGACTATCTGTACCTGGAGAACCCAACCAATCTCACTCAGCAAGGATGCGGTCAAAAAGATGGCTGCCACCACAATTCAATCAAAGATCTGTCCCTTTCACATCTGTGCTACATGTGTGACCCACAAGAAATGGGGGCGGGTCCTCGATTGCACCATCGTGGCTGCCATTTTGACTTTTTGGACTCCTCTCCCTGTGGATAGGCCTGGTTCCCAGCTAGCAGGTTTTTGACCTTCCACCTGTTCAGCAACCATAACATTTTGGCCTGTTTAGCAACCATAACATTTTGATTCTCTTTAGAAAAAGGAAAGAAGGGATCCGCTCACGTTACACGCGACACAGCCAGCAACACTGAAAAGTTTCTCCATGGCTTCCAGCAGCTGATGAAAAGTCTCATCTTCTGTGGAGAAACGACGTCCAAACACCAATACACAAATCATGTTGGAAACCGCCAAGTTCAGGGCCAAATAAGGATTCATGGGTTTTCCTGCAAAGAGAAAGAGGAATTTGGTGACTGGCATCTCTCTTGCAAAGATTGCACAGGGCACACGGAGAAGGATGAGGGGTGACATGGTATCTATCTATCTATCTATCTATCTATCTATCTATCTATCTATCTATCTATCTATCTATCTGTCTGTCTGTCTGTCTGTCTGTCTGTCTGTCTGTCTGTCTGTCTGTCTGTCTGTCAATCTATGTATCTCTCTCTCTTTATTTATAAAACCTATTCGCCCATCTTACATTTCCTTGCTCAAAACATGAAAAAAAAAGGATCAAAGCTTTGATGGTGTGAGCCACCATCTTGATCTTTTTTGACACTTTGCCTTCCCTTGCAGACACTGGAGAAATGACTTCAGACTGTCCTATTTGTCTTAGCTTTTACATTTTGGAAAATTGAAACAAATTTAAAAATACAGGTTTCTGGCAAAAAAATAAATAAACGCACTCGTCTTTGTTGTACCTTCACTTTTCCTGAACTCTTCCACCAAATACTGTGCTTCCTCTTGGATCTGATACTGCAGAGTGCTCTTCCCCATGCCGAGGACCTTCAGAGTCGCCATTGAAAATCGCCTTTGGTGCTTCCATGTCTGACCCGTGGCAAGCAGAATCCCTGATGACACAGAACCACAGAATGATAGATGATTGGCCTTATTCCAGTCTTTAGAACTGACAGAAAGGCAAAATACCCTTCTCAGAACATTGTGATGGCAACAGCAAGAGCCAGGGGACTTAGACTTATATACCGCTTCAAAGTGCTTTGAAGAGCGGTTTACAGAGTCAGCCTCTTGCCCCCCAACAATCTTGGTCCTTATTTTACCGTCAGGTTCGAATTCCTGGCTGTGGACAGTGAATTAGCCTGCAATATTGCATTCTTAACCACTGCGCCACCATGGCAGGCAGGCAGGCAGGCAAGCCAGAAAGAAAAAGAAAGAAAGAAAGAAAGAAAGAAAGAAAGAAAGAAAGAGAGAGAGAGAGAGAGAGAGAGAGAGAGAGTAGAAGAAGAGAAAGAAAGAAAGAAAGAAAGAAAGAAAGAAAGAAAAAGAAAGAAAGAAAGAAAGAAAGAAAGAAAGAAAGAAAGAAAGAAAGAAAGAAAGAAAGAAAGAAAGGCAGGAGGCAGGGACGAAGGAAGGAAGGAAGGAAGGAAGGAAGGAAGGAAGGAAGGAAGGAAGGAAGGAAGGAAGGAAGGAATAGCAGACTTATATACCGCTCCACAGTGCTTTGCAGCCCTCTCTAAGCGACGTACAGAGTCAGCCTATTGCCCCCAACAATCTGGGTCCTCATTTTACCCACCTCAGAAGGATGGAAGGCTGAGATGACCTTTAGCCAGTCAGGATCGAACTCCTGGCAGTGGGCAGAGTTAGCCTGCAATGCTACATACAAATGTGGTTGTAAGTATAGCTGAACCACAACAAAGGTGACCCCAAGCAAATGGACATTGTCCTGTCCCCTGTGCCCACATCTGGAAAAAAAGTTGATTGTTCTTACCTTTATTATTTGCCACTGCTTTAAAAAAGGGGAACAAAGGCCGGCCAGAAAGATCTTCAGGGTGGGTGGTGAGACCCTCCTTCACCGCTTGGAAACCTTGTAATATAATCACAGGGTACGGCCCAAACCACAACATGAAGATATTCCCGTAGGTCTTCGACATCTGTTAGAAAAACCATCCCAGGCGGTCTTTAAGATGCTTGTCTTTAAGATTCGTGGCCTAGACTGGTGACTATTTTATTTTATTTTCATTTGAATAAAATGAAATGAAATGAAAAGGCAGTTCTCAAGACAAGGCAAGGCGAAAGGCACAAGTCAAAGCTGGGGGAGTGTAAGCCAAAACAAACAGTTGTTCCTGGAAAAGACTAACTCCCCATGGCTTCTCCTTAAGTCACTCCGCTCCAGGTGTTCCTTGTGAGGAGTGATGGGGCGACCTCCTCCCGAGTAGCCTTGCAGCCCTTCTCTGAGCTTGCCTCCGCTCTGCTCTCCGTGCCCTTGGATCAAGCAGGGGAGGCAGCTGTTCCTCATCAGAGGGGATCTGCTGCCTATCAGCCTTACTGCCTGTGACGGCAGGCAGCTCTCCGTCTGGTCAACCACCTCCCCCAATGCCTGAGGGACCTGGGAGAGCATCGTCCTCAGGCCCTGGCCTCTCCAAACATGCCAAGGGAGACGTGCCATCCCTGTCGGACGGTGCCGGTTCCAACTCCTCCTCCGAACCGGGCTCCGATGGGGCCATGACAACTTATGACCGTTGCAGCATCCCCATGGTGATGTGATCAAAATTCAAACACTTGGCCATTGTCTCCTATTTATGACGGTTGCAGTGTCCTGGGGTCGCGTGATCCCCTTTTGCGACCTTCTGACAAGCAAAGTCAAGGGGGAAGCCAGATTCACTTAACGACCGTGTGACTACCTTAACAACTGCGGTGATTCACTTAACAACTATGGAAAGGAGGTTGTAAAATGGGGCAAAAATTCACTTAACAACTGTCTCGCTTAGCAACAGAAATGTTGGGGTCAATTATGGTGGTAAGTCGAAGATTACCTGTACTGAGTCCTAGTTTTAGCCAATCCTTGTTGATTTTAAGTTTTTAAAAAAATATTTTTAATGTTTTCCTATTCTTGCTTTTATCCTGTTGTGAGCCATCCAGAGTCACACTGATAGTGAAAGGGGCAGCATATACATTTAATATAGAAATAAGTTAAGCAGATGTTGAAAGATCTTAAAAATACGGAGGATCGGAGAGGCAAGTTGGGGAAATTATTATTTTTTACTCATTCATTCATTCATTCACTCGTTCGTTTGTTCATTCAATTCATCCCTCTCAAAACCATTATTCTAGGGCAGGGGTAGGCAACCTTGGCTCTTTTATGATTCATGGACTTCAACTCCCAGAATTCCTCAGCCAGCATGGGGGAACTATGGCCCCTTCATGACTCGTGGACTTCAACTCCCAGAATTCCTGAGCCAGCATGGCTCAGCTTGGAAACCTCTCTCTTTCCCCTCAGCATGGCTGGCTCAGGAATTCTGGGAGTTGAAGTCCACGAGTCATAAAAGAGCCAAGGTTGCCTACCCTTGCTCTAGGGCATGGGGGTCTCCAATTTCAACTCCCAGAGGCTGCTGAGGAATTCTGGGAGTTGAAGTTCACAAGTAACAAAACAACAAAACCCATAGCAAGCAACAACAACGACAAACAACCCCCAACACTATCAGCACAGTCATGATACAGCTAAGAGTTGTGTGTCTCTCGAATCAAGTTCAACTCCAGATAACATCCATGTTGCGGTTTTTTGGCAAGAGGGGAGAAAGTTTGCTCCTGTCTCTCGCAAAATCTGATCACATGATCCTGGCACACTGTAACCGTCATAAGTATGAACCAGTTGCCAAGCGTCTGAATTTTGATCACGTGACCTTGGGGATGATCGTAATGATCGTAAGTTTGAAAAACATAAGTCTCTTTTTTCATTGCCATTGTAACTTTGAGCGGTCACTAAATGGACTGTTGTAAGTCGAGGACTTCCTTTATTAAGCCATCTGATCAGAAAAAAATAAGGTTTTCCTAGCAGCTTCTAAGTTTGGCAAATATGTCCCACTCATCTCTGCCTGGTTACCGAGAGACTCGCAAATTAAGGTCTTTAGAATTTTTTCCTGGTTTCTTTCTATTGCCTAAGTTAGACGTACCAATCTGAAGTTTCCACAAATCTTCCAATTATTTTGTTGATCGCCACTCCACTTACCTCCAGACTTATTATTTCTGAGAATTTTCACATTGTTCCTCAAGAATGAACATTTTTATGTATTCCATATTAGAGTACATATTGCACATGTTCCAGTGTACAAAATGCCTTGACTTAGAGATATTGTTGTTGGAAGTGGACCAATGGAAGAGCTAAAAATTTATTTATTTTATTTGTTATTATCGGGTAATGTGTTATCAAGAAAGATCAATATTTGTCCAATTAGAAGACATGGTGAGCACAAACAATAGCTCTTACAAAAAGAAAAAAAGATTTGACCGCACAAATCTTTGGCCACACAAAAGCCGCAATGACACTTAGCAATATTCTCCAAAGCAGCAGAAGGCAGGACAAGAAGCAACGGATGGAAACTAATCAAGGAGAGAAGCAACCTAGAATTAAGGAGAGACTTCCTAACAGGGAGGACAATAAACCAGTGGAACAACCTGCCTCCAGAAGTTGTGAATGCTCCAAAACTGGAAGTTTTTAAGAAGAGATTGGACAACCATTTGTCTGAAATGGTACAGGGTTTCCTGCCTGAGCAGTGGGTTATAAAAGATCCCTTCCAACTCTCGTATTGTATTGTATTGTATCGTATCGTATCCTATCCTATCCTATCCTATCCTATTCTATTCTATTCTATTCTATTCTATTCTATTCTATTCTATTCTATTCTATTCTATTCTATTCTATTCTATTCTATTCTATAAATTATCTGTGCATCTCTCCAAACAATAATTTGTTCTTTGATCCGTATCAACCAGCTGGTGAAAGGGATAGAAAACTCATACCTCGGTCAAGTGTTCCCGGTTTAGTCGAAGAAATTTGAGGCGCCATAAGCATCCGATGAAAGGCAGAGGGGTCGGCCCCGGTGGATAGCGCCTTCTTTGAAACTGCAGCCTCACCAGTTGGACAACCAGGAGGCAGAGTAGGAGGAAAATGAAGCTTAGTGCCAGCATTTCTGTGCAGCTTCTCAAAGGACTTCGCTCGCAGAATCCCTTTTGTTCTTCTGAGTTTGTTCCCATGGGCGGCATCCTACATAGAGGATTTCAATTTGCCCTCTTTCTTTGGCAAGTCTGCTTCCAATTCCACCTCTCTGCTTCAGGGCATTTTCATCTTTGGATCCCATTTAGAAAATTATGTTATAAGGTTAATGGAAGAAACGATGTGTCTAGCTGAGTGACTTCTCTTACACTGGTGCGGCTTATGTGAAAGATTAAGCTGGCATGGCATGATAGTCCCTGACTTACAAGCACAATGGAGCCCAAAATTTCTGTTGTTAAGCGAGACAGGTCTTAAGTGAGTTTTGCCCCAATTTACGACCTTCCTTGCCACCACTGGACTTTCTTGTTTTTTCTTTGAAGACGTTTCGCTTCTCATCCCAGAAGCTTCTTCAGCTCCGACTGGATGGTGGGGAATGGAAGAATTTATACTCCTTGCAGACAGCTGGTCATTTGCATTCTCTTAGAGAGTCGTTGAGGCCACCTGGAGGTTTATTTATTGGGGAAACAAAATAACCACTTCATAAACGCATGGCACAACATAGGAGAACAAACCCATCAGGACCAGATTCAGCAGCCCATCTGCATTTAAAAGACAAAGGCCGCTCTTTCGAAGACAGCAAAGTCCACATTTTGGACAGAGAGGACCGCTGGTTTGAAAGAGCGGTCAAAGAGGTCATCTATGTCAAAACTGAACAGCCCTCTCTCAACAGAGGGGGAGGGATACGACACTATCTATCTCCAGTCTATAACACACAGTCCTTTCAGCGGTCCCAAGAAGGCTCCACACCCATTTGCACCACTCAGGTGACCCTGAGGACACAGACAAGCCTCCAGGTAGCTTTAACGACTCTCTAAAAAAAAGGCAAATGACCAGCTGTCTGCAAGGAGTACAAATCCTTCCATTTCCCCACCATCCAGTCAGAACTAAAGAAGCTTCTTTGACGAGAAGCGAAATGTCTTCAAAGAAAAAACAAGAATGTCCAGTTGCCTCGTGAAAAAGCATCTTTGAGGCTCAAATACTTTGGCCACCTAATGTGAAGCAAGCACTCCTTGAAAAAGACCCTGATTTAAGATTTAAGGAAAAAGGAGAATGGCAGAGGACGAGATGGGTAGATAGTGTCACCGACACAAAGAACATGAATTTGGGGAAACTCCAGGAGACAATGGAGGACAGGAGGGACTGGTGTGCAGTGGCCCACGCGGTCGCAAAGAATGAGACACGACTTAGCGACTGAACAACAAACAAACAAGAATAAATAGGTTAAGCATAAAGAATATTAATAAAATCAACAAAATCTATCATTCCCAATATTAGTACACTGGTAGTCCTTGACTTACGACAGTTCATTTAGTAACTGTTCAAAGTTTTAACAGTACTGAAGAAAGTGATTTATGACCGTATTTCACACTTACGACCGTTGCAGCATCTCCATGGTCACGTGATCAAAATTCAGACGCTTGGCAACTGACTCATATTCATGACGGTCGCAGAGTCCCTGGGTCACGTGATCCCCTTTTGCGACCTTCTGACAAGCAAAGCCAACGGGGAAGCCGGATTCACTTAACAACTGTGTTACTAAGTGATTGCAGTGATTCGCTTAACAACTGTGACAAGAAAGGTTGTAAAATGGGGCAAAGTTCACTTAACAAATGTCTTGCTTAGCGACAGAAATGTTGGTCTCAACAGTGGTCGTAAGTCCAGGACTACCTGCATATTGTAGCATGAAACCAATGGCACGAGGAGGTAAGTTTCTTAAGAAACGAATTCCACAGTTTAAGGAAAGCAATCCCAAAAAACAGATCTTCCTTCTCTCTCCATTTCTGTCTTAATTTCATTGCGTCACATTCCGATATTCAATTGGCCTGGAATTAAAAAAAATTGCTGCAGCATAATATGGGAACAAAATGAAAAACATTTTTTATTGTCTTTGTAGGGTAGAGAGCTAATTCCCCCAGAAGACATAAATAAAAAATGAAAAGCAATTTTGATTGCTAATGTACGGGATGAAAAGAAGGACCTTTAATCTAATCAAGGAGAGAAGCAACCTGGAATTAAGGAGAAATTTCCTAACACTGAGGACAATTAACCGGTGGAACAGCTGGCCTCCAGAAGTTGTGGGTGCTCCGTCACGGGAGGTTTTTAAGAAGAAACTGGACAGCCACTTGTCTGAAATGGTTAATAGGGTCTCCTGTTTGAGCAGGGGGCTGGACTAGAGGACCTCCAAGGTCCCTTCCAGCTCTATTCTGATTGATTGATTAATAGAGAAAAATGCAAAGATCTTCATTTCGGCAAAAGAAATAAAATGACGGGTTTCCTAAGGTGGCTTGTGAGAAAGGTCTTGGAAGGTAGGTGGTGATAAATGAAGTACAAGCCAGCAATTTGGTGTTGCTGCAGAAATGACAAGTCCTGTTTTTACATTGCATCACCAGGAATATATTTTCCAAATCATGGCAATTAGTGGGAGAAGCGATATATCATATGTCTGATACACACACGTAAAAAAAAAACAAAAAACCCCAAGGAAAGGTTTTGATCGCACTGTTGTAACAGCCAGATGATTTTAATTAATCAACCCTGTGGACGTTCTTGGCAATGGCTTGGACCTACCTTGAATATTTGGCCCATCAAGGACTCAAACAGGAACAGCTCTGGAGAAAAACAACAAGGAGTAAAATAGGACCCCGCCTGCTCTGAAAATGGCGCAGAGACGATGCTTGGAGCTTGCACAGCGCAAACACAGCCCCCTCCCCACTCTTCATTAAAGTAATGCCATTTTTTTTCAGCCTTCCACATAAACCTGAAATGTGGATGCCTGAGAAATCAATGTATGAAACCGACTTCTTGCTTGCTGTGACCTGAAGATGCCTGGAGGGACCCATCCTCATGAATGGACTCCATCTCCTTCCTAGTCCACTGCTACGGCAGCCTAAGACTGTCCTTAGATATCCTGGTTTGGGAATAGTTCTTTTCCTTCTTCGCCCTACTTCAAGGCTGCCCATCCCAGCAAGGTAACAAGGTGAGGAACCTGGTTGGGATGACCAACTGGGCAAAGGGATCTATCTCGGCTCCAAACTTGGCCTAAGACGCAGGCAAGCTTGTGTTGTCCCCAACTCAGGTGATGAAGAACACCAGACACAAGGTGCAGGTTTTATTGAAGCGCTTCAGCAAAAGGGGCCCCGGCCCTCAGAATGCCAGCACCCAGAACAAAGCTTTTCTACAAGCTTTTCTACAGTTTTTCAAGGCGGGATGAAGAAGCGTGGTCTAATAGGCATTCTGAAAGCGATCTAAAGCAGGGGTGTCAAACTGTCGGCCCGCAGGCCGGAGGCATCATAGCGAAACTGCGCTCACCCCATTGACAGCAAAGGCAAACAAAGTTGCGATACGTCGCGACACGTCAGGTGACATTGCGTGTTTGACACCCCTGATCTAAAGGGTCTTCTCTTGGCGCCATCCCTATTTCTAAGTCTTAACTCTTAAACATTTCAGAAGTTACCTAACAAGTATTCTATTGGCTCTAATTCAGCCCTATTCCTAAAAATTAACTATGGTAATAGGCATCCTAGAAGACACTTAGCAGGTCTTCTACTGACTCTGTCTTAGTCCGATTCCTTATCTTAACAATATGTCTCGTATGATGTGCCTGACAGTCAACTCCTGTTTTCTGCACTGAAAGGGGCCACACCTGTCCACACTCCCTTTCCCTTTATCTTTATTATAGGGGCCTTGCAGATACACATCTCCTCCCTTCCTTCTGAGTTCATGCCACAACCTTGCATTTTTACAGCAAACGGCCCATCACTTGTCGCAGGGAAACAACCAATGAATTACACTCGACACTGGCTGACGGCCTTGAATTAACCTTGGATGGCCTTGAATTTCCGTCCTTCATCACTCAGTAACGTGGCTGCTTTCAACAGCGCAGGCCTCAAATGGCATCCTGTCTTCGCCTTGATCTTCCTTTTCTCCCGGAGGGGCAGGGAAACGGGTCTAGGACAACTTGCATTAGCCAATTCTTGGCTGCCAACTCACCACAGGACAACTGCAAATGGCCCCCTCGCCACGGGGACAACTTGCAGCGGTCACTCGGAGGGAGAGCCGGGCAGGTATGTGAGTGAGCGGGTGGGCAGAGCGCAGAGCAGAGACCACGTTGTGGCAGGGGGCCGGGAGGCAGCAGCTGGGGACTTCCCATTTTTCACAACCTCTGCCGCCGCTGCTGTGCCAGGCTCGGAGTTGCTGTTGCCGCCGCATTAAGTCCGAGTGGCACCGGCCCTGATGCCTGGCGGCACCGGCCCTGGTGGCAGCAAGGGGTGTGAAAATGGGGAGCCCCCGGTCACTGCTGCCTGTCCACCACAACCTCCCCCAATGCGCTCTGCACTCTGCCCGTTCCTCATTTGCTCGGCTGCCCGGCCCTCCCTCCAGCCATCTGCGGTGAGTTCTCCCGGTAGCCAATTGGCCATGTGGAGTTGTCCTGTGGCAAGTTGACAGAGACGACTTGGCAGAGATGAGCCAGTAAGGCAGGTTGGCTGCAGCCAGCTGGCCAAGCCAGTGGTCCCATTCCACAGGGAAACTGGGGAGAAGAAAAAGGTAGGGTGAGCTCCCAAAATGGGGAAGAGCAGAGAACCCCCTCTACAAATTCCTTGCCTCATGGCATTCATTGTTGCTACTTCTCCACAACCTTCCCACTTTTCTCAGCTGGTTTTCCACCTTGCTAGTCTGTGTGCCTTGCCAAGAAAGGTAAGATACAAAATCACATCAATCATATAAATTAGGGGTCTTCAAAATTGGCCCTTTTATGACTTGTGGACTTCAACTCCCAGAATTCCTCAGCAAGCCGTGCCTGGCTGAGGAATTCTGGGAGTTGAAGTCCACAAGTCATAAAAGGGCCAAGTTTGAAGACCCCTGTCTTAAATCTAACAAACAAAATGGAGGCTGGCTGAGGAATTCTGGGAGTTGAAGTCCCCAAGTCATCAAAGGGCCAAGTTTGAAGACCCCTGTCTTAAATCTAACAAACAAAATGGAGGCTGGCTGAGGAATTCTGGGAGTTGAAGTCCACAAGTCATCAAAGGGCCAAGTTTGAAGACCCCTGTCTTAAATCTAACAAACAAAATGGAGGCTGGCTGAGGAATTCTGGGAGTTGAAATCCAGAAGTCATAAAAGGGCCACATTTGAAGACCTCAATATAAATGTTAGTTTGTAAAGTATGCGGTTAAAAAAAAAAAGGATGCTTTTTTTTTCTAACTTACTTCTGCAAAATCTTTTGCTTCGAGACCTTGCCTCATCTTCAAGGTGGGGCAAGTTACTCTTCAAATGTGTGTTTGTGTATTTTTAATTCCATCTTCGGGGCTAACTGCTCCCAAAAAAAAAAGAAAAGCTGCCAGAGCAATTTGTAAGATTGCACAATCAGCTGGGTAAGAGTAAAGCTGCAGCTGTGATATACACCAATGCACAGAAGAGAGATGGTACGAAATTTCTCCAGCTTTAATTATTACTAATTTATAATACTACAAATCATTATGCAGTAAAGCTCTGAATGCTTTATTTCTTCAGAGTCGTTTTAAAGTCGGGCTGTATATTCTAATGTCACAGACAAAATCTTGCAAAAGGTTGCAAAGAGTAAGAAACGATTGATGGCACATACATAAATATATAAATTTCAGAGTTGGAAGGGACCTTGGAGATCTTCCATCTAGTCCAACCTTCTGCTCAAGCCGGAGATCCTTAATCATTTCAGACAAATGGTTGTCCAGTCTCTTCTTAAAAACCTCCAGTGTTGGAGCATCCATAACTTCTGGAGGCAGGTTGTTCCACTGGTTAATTGTTCTAACAGTCAGGAAATTTCTTCTTAGTTCCAGGTTGCTTCTCTCCTTGATTAGTTTCCATCCGTTGCTTCTTGTCCGGCCTTCAGGTACTTTGGCGAATAGGTTGACCCCCTCTTGTTTGTGGCAAGATGTTGGAACATTGCTATCGTGTGAACCCTAGTCCTTCTTTTTATTAAACTAGACATACCCAATTCCAGCAACCGTTTTTTGTAGGTTTTAGTTTTCAGTCCCCTAGTAATCTTTGTTGCTCTTCTCTATAGAGAGGGATCTTGGAGTCCTAGTGGACAATCACTTAAATATGAGCCAGCAGTGTGTGCATGACTGATCAAGTCACGTTCTAATGAAGTCTCTGAGCTGTGTCTGTTTTGCTGTTCTATCCTTGAATATTGTTCTCTAGGAAAGAGAGGTGTGCAACAGTAATAGCAATAGCACTTAGACTTATATACCGCTTCACAGTGCTTTATAGCCCTCTCTAAGTGGGTTACAGAGTCAGCATATTGCCCCCAACAATCTGGGTCCTCATTTTACCGACCTCGGAAAGATGGAAGGCTGAGTCGACCTTGAGCCAGTCAGGATTGAACTCCTGGCAGTGGGCAGAGTCAGCCTGCAATGCTGCATTCTAACCACTGAGGCACCACAGAATGGAGGGAGTGGAGGGAGGGAGGAAGGAAAGAAGGAACAATAGCACTTAGACTTATATACCTCTTCACAGTGCTTTTACAGCCCTCTCTAAGTGGTTTACAGAGTCAGCCTATTGCCCCCCAACAATCTGGGTCCTCATTTTACCGACCTCGGAAGGATGGAAGGCTGAGCCAACCTTGAGTTGGTCAGGATCGAACTGCTGAATTGCTGGCAGCCAGCAATCAGCAGAAGTATCCTGCAGTACTGCATTCTAACCACTGCACCACCACGGCTAATAAGTAAAGTTAATATATAATAAAATGATGGAGTAACTAAAGGTGCTGTAATCACCATAAATAAGTAAGCAGATATTACAGACAGAAATCCAGATGATTCTGTGTCTGCCTTTATCAGCAAGTCTTTATTTTCTTTGAATAGCTGTTTGCGTTAAATCTTTTTTTTAATATGATGAATACCATGAGGCACCGCAAAGTTCCTGATGTGTCACAACTGGTCATTTAGAGACTCTTTGAAGTTACAACAGATACCCCAAAAGGCATTTATGACACAGTAACAAAGTTCTGATATCACAACACACCCTGGAAATCATAACCCCCGTTCAACCGGCCTGCATTTACGACTCTTTGTGGTCTCATATGACCACAATTTACAACATTTTTCCTGGAAACCACCGCATGGGGCAGCAGTCCCCAATATTTTTGGCACCAGGGACCGATTTCGTGGAAGAAAATTTTTCAACGGACCAGGGGGAAGAGGAGGAGCATGCAACCTAGATTCTGTGCATGTGCAGTTTTGCTTGCCCATTGCTCACCTCCAGCTGTGTGGCCTGGTTGCTAACAGGCCATAGACCGGTACCGGTCCAGGCCTAGGGATTGGGGACCCTTGCCATAGAGGACAAAGGGTTTGCTTAATAACCACTGTAAAAAAAAAAGGTAAAATCAGATCTGGTAACGTGGTGAGCCTGCTTCACGACCGTCATGACTTACAACTGTAATTGCCAGGCTCCATTAGAGTTGTAAGTTGAGGACTATCTGTATTTGGAATAATAGCATTCATACATTCTCCAAAGCGCCTAAAGGCAGGACGAGAAGCAACGGAGGGAAACTGATCAAAGAGAGAAGCAACCTAGAACTAAGGAGAAACTTCCTGACAGTGAGAACAATTAACCAGTGGAACTCCTTGCCTCCAGAAGCGGTGAATGCTCCAACACTGGAAGTTTTTAAGAAGAGATTGGACAGCCATTTGTCTGAAATGGTATAGGGTTTCCTGCCTGAGCAGGGGGTTGGACTAGATGACCTCCAAGTTCCCTTCCAACTTTATTATTATTATTATTATTATTATTATTATTATTATTATTATTATTATTATTATTATTATTATTATTATTATTATTATTATTATTATTATTATTATTATTATTATTCACAAGTTTCTCTTTGCTTTTGTAGACATCTGGAGCCTCAACATTTTAATTCGGTTAGGGTACTTAAGGATTTTCTGGTTAGCATCTTACCCAGTTGTCGGTCACTTTCCTTAACTTTCCACTTCCTTGCTGCCATTGCAGAGAAAATTTGCACACTGATGGGAATTTTTTCCCTATAAAACTCCAATCAATCTAGAAAGAACAAGATTTTTAGTTGGGCTACGACTTGAGATCAAGAGGGATCAGTTTTCATGCTGTACAGTGCAGTCAGAGTTATAATTAATCCAGGAACGCCTTTTCCCTAATTATTCTGCATTATAAGACACGCTGTGCAATTCAGATATACGCTCACATATAACCACAGGTCTCACCCTGAAACTCAAGGTTTGACATCTATCCTTGCCGAGCAGATTTAGGAGATAATTGCTGCTTAGGAGCACTTAAGAAATCAGTTCAGAAAAGCCAACAATGGCATAGGGGAAAATATCCTGGATTAAAAGGTTCAGATTTATGTCGTTATCCCTGGGAATGGAAACTAGCTCATCAGTTTAGCAAAAATATTTCTTTGGAAGATGCATTAGGTTTCATCTCCAGCGTCTCCAGAAGACTTTTTGAAATTCTGTGAACGTTGCCACAAAGCCAGGACACAGATTGTCAACAGATTTGGTTTGGAGATGCAACAGTTTATTTAGCGACCATTCAAAATTATGGCACTGAAAAAAAGTTAGTTGTGTTACTAACTTAACAACTGCAGTGATTCATCTAACAACTGTGGCATGGAAGGTAGTAAATTGGGGCAAAACTCATTTAAGAAATGTCTCAGCAATGGAAATTTTGGGGTCAATTGTGGTTATAAGTCGAGGACTACTTATCCTATATACTCATTTTTTATTACAAAAGCTCCCCCAAATATAAAAAAAAATGACCTAAAGCTGAGGTCAGCTTTATTTGTTCTTAGAAAACTCGCCATGTTAAGCAGAATAACAGAATAACAGAGTTGGAAGGGACCTTGGAGGTCTTCTAGTCCAACCCCCTGCTCAGGCAAGAAACCCTATACCATTTCGGACAAATGGCTGTCCAGTCTCTTCTTAAAAACCTCCATTGTTGGAGCATTCACAACTTCTGGAGGCAAGCAGTTGCACTGATTAATTGTTCTCACCATCAGGAAATTTCTCCTTAGTTCTAGATTGTTCTTCTTGATGAGTTTCCATCCGTTGTTCCTTGTCTGGCCTTCAGGTGCTTTGGAGAATAGGTTGACACACACACACCCCGTCTTCTTTGTGGCATCCCCTCAAATACTGGAAGACTACTATCATGTCACCCCTAGACTAGTCAAATCCTGCAACCGTTCTTTATGGTTTACTCTCCAGGCCTTTAATCATCTTAGTTGCTCTTCTCTGCACTTTCCCCCCCAAATCTCAACGTCTTTTTTGTAAAATTGGATGCAGTATTCCAGGTGGGGGTCTTACTAAGGTTTTGTAAAGCATAAGCCACATCTCATACATTAACCACAAAACCACCACATATCTCATCATGAAACTCAAGGTTTGACATCTATCCTTGCCGAGCAGATTTAGGAGATAATTTAGGAGCACTTAGGAAATCAATTCAGAAAAGCCAACAATGGCATAGGGGAAAATATCCTGGATTAAAAGGTTCAGATTTATGTCGTTATCCCTGGGAATGGAAACTAGCTCATCAGTTTAGCAAAAATATTTCTTTGGAAGATGCATTAGGTTTCATCTCCAGCGTCTCCAGAAGAACTTTTTCAAATTCTGTGAACGTTGCCACAAAGCCAGCTCACCAATGGTGGGATTCAAATATGTGAACAACCGGTTCTCTGTGTGGATGCCGCTTCCGGAAGTCCATTCATGGCCTGGGCAACAAAAAATTAGCTACCGGTTCTGCCGAAGTGGTGCGAACCGGCTGAATCCCACCACTGTTCCTTTTCTTTATTCCCTTTCTTATTTTATTTTCTTTTTGCTTATGATGAAAAGAAAAATCTGCTGTCTTGGTGACCGAATTTACCTACTCTGTGGGTTTTGTTCGACAGTGATACATCAATAAAACAATGGAGCTGAAAAACGTCAAAAATCAGACCTACAACGTTCTAATGAATACTAACCACGCTTAGTACACAATGCAAAGGCCTCTGTCCAGTTTTTAACTGACAATCTGAGTATATTGTCTGACACACCTACGTGACTGGAGAAACGCAACTTGGGCGACAAAGGCCCCAGTCTGATAGATTTTTTTCTGCTGGGCTGGGTGAAAGGTCTCCATTCCATGACATTTGACTCGCATAAATCCTCTTTTACCACAACTGTTTACAAAAAAAAAAAAAAAGATCGGTTATCGCATCATCTTACATCTGGACAAGGGCAGAATCCCAGCCAGGAAAGGCAGCAAGAAACTCAAAAACATTGCGGTCTCCCAATGTGAAGTGGAATGTGAGATCTTTTAAAGGCAGAGGGAAAAAAAATCTAGACCACCAGGTGAATATCTGCTGGGAGGAGAGAAAAAAAAGACATTTTAACAACCTTGATGGATCATTCGCCCAACAGTTGTTTTATTAGCAGACATTCAATAGCTCTTTGGAGAAAAGCCGCATTAAATAGCCTTAGTAGCACTGTATTAAATATCCGTCGTTGGGGAGGCCTAAGATTAAAGATTGCTCTGAGGGAAATGTAAAATTTTAAGCTGGCTTTTAAACAAGAAACAGTTCCAGAAAGCTGTTCGTTGAAAGTTTTAGATGTATGCAATTGCTTTTCTTTTTACAGTACTAGCTTCTTCTCTGGGACGGTATAGATAGTTCAAAATTGGCCCCCAAATTGCTGTTGCTAAGCGAGATGGTTGTTAAGTGAGTTTTGCCCCATTTTATAACCTGGCTTGCCACAGTTGTTAAGTGAGTCACTGAAATGGCTATGTTAGTAACACAGTTGTTAAGTGAATCTGGCTTCCCCATTGATTGTAAGAGGGTCACAAAAGGGGATCACATGACCCCGGGACACTGCAACCATCATAAATATGAGCCGGTTGCCAAGCGTCTGAATTTTGATCCTGTGACCGTGGGGATGTGCAATGGCCGTAAGTATGAAAAATGGTCACAAGTCAGTTTTTTCAGTACCATTGTAAACTTTGAAAGGTCACTAAACAAACCGTTGTAAGTCGAGGACTACATGAATTGTCCCCCAGGCTTGGAGGTGAGATGGAAATGGGACATCTCTCTTTTCTCCTAAGATGGTCGTCGAAGTTTAGTGGTGAGGGAAGAATTGTGAATTTAATTTTTAAACTGGTGTTTAGTTTTGCCTCTTATTGCATATGGTCAGGCACAGATCCTCAAGCCTGGTTTACACATGACACAAAGTTAGCATGTTGCTTAACTCTGGCTTAGCAGGCTGCCCAAGTCCAGACTGTGGTTTGTAAACCAACATTTGGCGCTACACACACTTGACAAATTAACAATTAACAAATCCTATTAAAAATTAAAAAAAATATGATGTAATGATTTGAGGTGAAACTAAAGTCCACCCATCTTAAACTTAAATTTGGAAGAAAAAAAACACTTCTAGTTCAATGGGATGGCTTGCTTCATTCAACACAGTATAATAACAGAATAGCAGAGTTGGAAGGGACTTTGGAGGTCTTCTAGTCCACCCCACTGCTCAAGCAGGAAGCCCTATACCATTCCAAACAAATGGCTGTCCAATCTCTTCTTAAAAGCCTCCAGTGTTGGAGCACCCACAACTTCTGGAGGCAAGTAGTTCCACTGGTTAATTGTTCTCCTTATCAGGAAATTTCTCCTTAGTTCTAGGTTGTTTTTCTCCTTGATTATTTGCCATCCGTTGCTTCTTGTCCTGCCTTCAGGCGCTTTGGAGAATACTGTAGATGGACCCCCCCCCCTCTTCTTTGTGGCAGCCTCTGAAATATTGGAAGACCGCTTTCATGTCACCCCAATCCTTCTTTTCACTAAACAGTCTTTTGCATTCAGTAATAGCACAGGTTTACTTCTGCAACAAACTGAATCAGATAACAAAATATTTAAACCCACTTTAGCCTTGTCTAGAGTATTGCAGTCCTAAATCCCATTGACTTTAGTGAGACTTAAGTCTGAGTACTGTAGACAGATCCCGGCTTACAATCCCAGACTGGATTTGATTAGCACATCTTTTACTCATAAGATATCAGTCAGACAAGCAGAGAAGAGAAAGAAAAGATTACGGGAGCCACATTTTTTTTTTAAAAAATAATTAATCAATTACAGGTAGTTCTCAATGTACAACAGTTCATTTAGTGACTGTTTGAAGCTTCAACGGCATTGAAAAAAGGGACTTATGACCGTTTTCACACTTACGACCACGGCATGGTCACGTGATCCAAATTCAGACACTTGGTAACTGATTCGTATTTATGACGGTTGTAGCGTCATAAGTGATCACTTTTTGCGAACTTCTGACAAGCAAAGTCCATGGGGAAGCCGGATTCCCTTAACAACCGTGTGACGAATTTAACAACTGCAGTGATTCGCTTAGCGACGGTGGCAAGAAAAGCCGTCAGCTGGGGCAAAAAGTCACTTAACAAATGTCTCACTTAGCGACAGAAATGTTGGGCTCAATTGCGGCCGTAAGCTGAGGACTACCTGTAATCAGATAGTGCACAAAGAAAGGAAATTGGTGACAGAAAAACCCAGAATAAAACAGAATAGAAATTGTATGCAATTTTTTTTCAAAATAAATGATGGACGTGGGGGGGGGGCCCTTTCTGAAGGCACCTAACGTGCTCTGTGAAAAGCCAACCCAGAAGCATAGATTTGAGAGGAATGACTGACAGAGCGTTTCCCAGGCCTGCCAATGATTGATTGATTCTGGCCAACATCTACCACACCAAAAGATCAAAGGTTAAATTTCAGTCTTTCAGTTGGGGAAAATTGTTTTAACAATTTCCCTCCTGGATCTTTTTAAAAAAGACTTTAAAATGCCGTTGGTTAAAAATGAAACTTTCCCCAATATTCATCAGCCTAAATGGCTAATTTTGGGCCAGTCTTGGATAAGAGACCACGAGGAGATCCCAGAACTGGAGGCTAAACTGGGAATTAATTTAAAAAAAAAAAAAAAACCCAGAAGATAACAATCTGTTTCGATAACACTATATAGATGCAGGCATCACCTCATCTATTATCTGATTTACTTTTTCTATTTGACTGCCTTTAGTATGTTGCATTTTATACACGATAATCTGCGACAGACACTGTTGGACAGGCTGCTTTCTCAAATATTTGCACATTTGGATATGCAATTTTTTTTCTTCAAATACAAAGCACTATGTTAATTATCTGAGCTGAATATAGTCCTTTCCAGCAGATTACCTGCATGCTTTTTAACCATGTTGCATTCGGGGCCATATCACAATTTTGCTTTAAAAGAAAACCAGGGCAGAATTCTTGCCGAATTCTTCAGATAAATCTTTCCTAACCTGTTCCCTAACCTGCTGAGATGCTTGGCAACTGGTTCACATTTATGACGGTCGCCGTGTCCCTGTGTCACGTGATCCCTTTATGCGACTTTCTGACAAACAAAGTCCGTAGGGAAACCAGATTCGCTTAACAACCATGTTACTAACTTAAGAACTGCGGTGATTCACTTAAGAACTGTGGCAGGAAAAGTTGCAGCGTGGGGCAAAACTCACTTAACAAATGTCTCACTTAGCAACATAAATGTTGGGCTCAATTGTGGTCGTAAGTCAAGGACTACCTGTATTAATCTAGTCCTCTACTTACAATCGAAAATGGGACTGGAGCGTCCTTCACTAAGCAAAGCAGCCATTAAGAGAGTTGTGCCAGATTTTATGAGCTTTTTTCCCTGTGGTCATTAAGAGAATCACCAGGGTCATTAAGTGACTCGCCCAGTCATCAACTTTCCCCATTGACTTGTTGGAAGCCAGCTGGGAAGGTCGCAAATGGCGATCACATGACCCCGAGATGCTGCAACCGTCGTAAGTACATGCCAGTTGCCAAGCACCCATAGTTTGATCACATGAATACAGAGATGCTGCAACAGTTATGCTTGCAAGGATCAATTATAAGTGCGAGGACCAGATTTTCTTTCAGCTCTGGTGTAACTTTGAGCACTTGCTAAACAAATGGTCATAAATTGAGGGCTATCTATTCAAATTGCCCCTGGTTTTGGAGGCATCTTTCTATGTCTCCAAGCAAAGCAGTGCAGTGTTTGCAACAAACCTTGATTGACAACTAACATGAAAATGCAGACGAGTATAGTAATAACCAATCAAATTGTATTCATACAGGTAGTCCGCGACTTACAACAGTTCATTTAATGACTTATGACCCTTTTTCACAGTTACGACCCTTGAAGGATCCCCATAATCACGTGATCGAAATTCAGACCCTTGGCCACTGACTCTTATTTACGACGGTCGCAGCGTCCCAGGGGTCACACGATCCTCCTTTTGATGCCTTCCGACAAGCAAAGTCCATGGGGAAGCCGGATTCATTTAACAACCTTGTGACTAACTTAACAGCTGCAAGGATTCACTTAACAACTGTGGCACGAAAGGTCGTCAAACGGGGCAAAACTCACTCAACATATGTCTGGCTTAGCAACAACAGTTGTGGTCGTAAGCCGAGGACCTACCTGTCATCACTGATTAAATTGCAAGGGAACATTTTGCACCGTGCTCCGGATTGTCCCTTTTATGCAAGCGTGCCCTTTGAGGGCAATACCCCCCAGTGCCCTTAAACTCTCTGGTTGTGCCTGGCTCACCATCCTTCCGGATCCAAAATTTGACCACCGGGCGACAAGGCAAAAAGGAGGGGGGGGTGTCATCTGTCCTGCAGACCTGTTGCAAACAGTTTTCATCGGAAACAGCCAAAAAAGCACTGGGAATCACCGCCAGAGAAGGAGTGGCTTGGCCAAATTAAGAGAGAGAAAAAAATTGCTTATTTCTAAGCCATAAATAGAAGGGAGAGGGGGGAAAAAAGAGGGAGTGAGGGAATGGCAAGGGAATGGAGGCGACGCGAAGGGACGGCTGCACTTTCCAATAATTAAAACCAGGAGATCTGCAGAGACGGGGTGGTGTCGAAGATGCTGGTTGAAGGGTTTCTGCTTTTCGCCCTCTTTCTCTTTGCTTGGCAATTTCTACAGTTGCAATGGGCACGCCGCCAGCTTCCCCCTGGCCCGGTTCCTCTCCCCATCTTTGGCAATTTATGGCTGCTGAACTTTGCTCTGAAACAAGAGCCGTTGATGAAGGTAATTTTTGCGTTTTCTCCCCCCCCCAAAAAATGTATTTATTTTCGCAGGAGAGGAGAGGGGAGGGAGAAAAAAAAAGAGGTTTTTACCACTTTACAATGCCTTGGTAAGGCCACACTTGGAATACTGCATCCAGTTTTGGTCACCACGATGTAAAAAAGATGTTGAGACTCTGGAAAGAGTGCAGAGAAGGGCAACAAAGATGATCGGGGACTGGAGGCTAAAACATATAAGGAACGTTTGCTGGAATTGGGTATGTCTAGTTTAAAAGAGAGAGACGAGGGGTGACATGATAGCATATTCCAATATCTCAGGGTTGCCACAAAGAAGAGGGAGTCAAGCTATTCTCCAAGGCGCCTGAGGGCAGGACAAGAAGTAATGGATGGAAACTAGTCAAGGAGAGAAGCAACCTGGAACTGAGGAGAAACTTCCTGACAGTTAGAACAATTAACCAGTGGAACAACCTGCCTCCAGAAGCGGTGAATGCTCCAACACTGGAAGTTTTTAAGAAGAGACTGGACAGCCATTTGTCCAAAATGGTATAGGGTTTCCTGCCTGAGCAGGGGGTTTGACTCGATGACTTCCAAGGTCCCTTCCAACTTTATTATTATTATTATTATTATTATTAGGTTACCGTAGCAAGGATCGTCCCCTCTCACACAAACGCAGAACCCCAATAATAATAATAATAATAATAAAGTTGGAAGGGACCTTGGAGGTCATCTTGTCCAACCCCCTGCTCAGGCAGGAAACCCTATACCATATCAGACAAATGGCTGTCCAGTCTCTTCTTAAAAACGTCCAGTGTTGGAGCATTCACCGCTTCTGGAGGCAGGTTGTTCCACTGGTTAATTGTTCTAACTGTCAGGAAGTTTCTCCTTAGTTCTAGGTTGCTTCCCTCTTTGGTTAGTTTCCATCCGTTGCTTCTTGTCCTGCCTTCAGGTGCTTTGGAGAATTGCTTGACTCCCTCTTCTTTGGGGCAGCCCCTGAGACACTGGAAGGCTGCTATCATGTCACCCCTCATTAAACTAGGCATACCCAATTCCAGCAACCGTTCCTTATATGTTTTAGCCTCCAGTCCCCTGATCCTCTTTGTTGCTCTTCTCTGTACTGTTTCTAGAGTCTCAACATCTTATATGTTAAAGATGATTGCAACAGGATCAAGTAACCCTCCGGTGGGGTTAAATTTTATTTTACCTTTTCCTGTTCTGTTTTGAAAAATCAACCCGAGCCTCGGTTCTTTAGATAGAACAAACAGCAGAGTTTGCGGACTTCAGACTGTTCCTTGGAAACACAGGAACGCCTGCCAAGTAGTTCGCCAATTCAAATGGATAAAACCATATTCGACTGTAAACAATAGGTGCCTTATTGTGGACTCTACAAACACAAGCAGGAAATAAATCTCCACGCAACCCTCGGAGATGAGTTCGGTCTACCCAGGTAAGTTCAGGGGGTTCGGTCAGAGGTTAAATGGCCTTCCCTAATTTCAGGTCCACTGAATGGTCAGTAAACCAAAACGGTTGGATTCGCACAACATCCCGATTTAATACGTTGTGTAAAATGTAGCATTGAACTGACTAGGGGGTAGGTGTTGTGTGAAGGCTGTCTCTTTGTGGCCACCCACAAAAGGATACGCCAAGAGCTTTTGGCTATGCTCTAGCAACTGCCTATTTTCCTAGTGGACAATCACTTAAAGTCCTAGTGGACAATCCCTTAGATAGGAGCCAGCCGTGTGCTGCAGCTGCCAAAAAAGCCAACACAGTGCTAGGCTACATTAACAGAGGGAGAGAATCAAGATCATGTGAAGTGTAAATACCACTTTACAAGGCCTTGGTAAGGCCACACCTGGAATACTGCATCCAGTTTTGGTCACAATGTAAAAAAGATGTTGAGACTCTAGAAAGAGTGCAGAGAAGAGCAACAAAGATGATCAGGGGACTGGAGGCTAAAACATACAAGGAACGGTTGCAGGAGTTGGGTATGTCGCGTTTAATGAAGAGAAGGACGAGGGGGGACATGATAGCAGTATTCCAATATCTCAGGGGCTGCCCCAAAGAAGAGGGAGTCAAGCTATTTTCCAAGGCGCCTGATGGCAGGACAAGAAGCAACGGATGGAAACTAATCAAGGAGAGAAGCAGCCTAGAACTAAGGAGAAACTTCCTGACAGTTAGAACAATTAACCAGTGGGACAACCTGCCTCCAGAAGTGGTGAATGATCCAACACTGGAAGTTTTTAAGAAGAGATTGGACAGCCTTTGTCTGAAATGGTATAGGGTTTCCTGCCTGAGCAGGGGGTTGGACTAGATGAACTCCAAGGTCCCTTCCAACTTTGTTATTATTGTTGTTGTTGTTGTTGTTAGTATTATTATTATTATTTCTTGGTTTATTTTTGCACTGTATATGTTCTTATTTGTTTTTAATGTTATGAGCCACCAAGAGTCATATACTTGAAATGGGTGGCGATATAAAATAGATAAATAATAGGGGAGAAAATACGTTTAAAGTTTAAATAAACTAGAATATTCCTGGAAATATATATTTATGACGGTTGCAGCGTTCCGGGTTCACGTGATCCCCTTTTACGACCTTCTGATAAGCAAAGTCCATGGGGGAGCCAGATTCACATAACAATAGTGTTACTAACAACTGCAGTGATTCATTTAACAACTGTGGAAGGAAGGTCGCAAAATGGAATAAAGCTCACTTAAAAACTGTCTCGCTTAGCAACAGAAATTTTCTGCTCCATTGTGGTCGTTCCAGGAGGACTTCCTGTATAGCCATTTGGGGGGGGGTGCATGTGTGTTTAGTGCATACTGTACTGTGCTGTCTTTCTGGCAAGTTGTTCTGAGAAGTCTTGGGAACGACGTTATGCCAGTAAAAACCAGGCAGTGTAGCAAGTTAGCAAAAGTGGGTCTAAGAGGAAGGCCACTATCTCCGGAGATCGAAATAAAACTGAGAAATATGGAGGGAAGGAGGTAGAACCAGAAGGCAAGCTTTTCCCAACAGTGACATGGGAGCTTCAATTCCCAGCAAATAAAGAAGGAAGGAAGGAAGGAAGGAAGGAAGGAAGGAAGGAAGGAAGGAAGGAAGGAAGGAAGGAAGGAAGGAAGGAAGGAAGGAAGGAAGGAAGGAAGGAAGGAGAGTGAGTCGATGGATGGATGGACGGATGGATGGGAGAAAACAAGGAAAGACAGATGGATGGAAGAAGGAAGGAAGGAAGGAAGGAAGGAAGGAAGGAAGGAAGGAAGGAAGGAAGGAAGACCATGGGCAATGACATCCTAAGAGATCATCTTTAGTGCTCCTAAAATATCACCACTTCCTGCATTTGAATATCGGAGCTGTTACCCAGTGTTCTGCTAAGAAAGAAAGAAAGAAAGAAAGAAAGAAAGAAAGAAAGAAAGAAAGAAAGAAAGAAAGAAAAAAAGAAAGAAAGAAAGAAAGAAGAGAGAGAGAGAGAGAGAGAGGACAGGACAGGACAGGACAGAACAATAGAGTTGGAAGGGACCTTGGAGGTCTTCTTGTCCAACTAAAATCCACCCATCTTAAAACTTGCCAAATTTGAAAAAAAACAACACTTCTAATTCAATGGGAGTTGGAAGGGACCTTGGAGGTAGTCTAGCCCAACCCCCTGCTCAAGTAGGAAGCCCTATAACATCTCGGTCAAATGGTTATCCAATCTCTTCTTTAAAATCTCCCGTGTTGGAGATTTGGAGGCAAGTCGTTCCACTGGTTAATTGTTCTCACAGTCAGGAAATTCCTCCTTAGTTCTAGGCTGCTTCTCTCCTTGATTAGTTTCCATCCGTTGCTTCTTGTCCTGCCTTCAGGTGCTTTGGAAATAAATAAATAACCCTCTCTCCCTCCCTCCCACTCCCTCCCTCCCTCCCTCCCTCCCTCTCTCAAACCATTACACCATTTTTCTCCTTGACTCTTTCGTTCCTTCCTTCAGTTAACAAACATCTATGGAAACATCTACACCATTTGGCTGGGGACAGCTCCTGTGGTTGTGCTGAATGGCTACAAGGCTGTGAAAGAAGGACTCGTCACTTACTCAGAGGAGACCTCTGGAAGGCCACTGCTGCCTCTCTTTAAGGATCTGATGGGCGACAAAGGTCAGCTCTGAAAATTTTCCCCTAGAAATTGTACTTAATACAGATTTGGGGGCACGTCTGTAATGCCTATAACCACAATTATTTTTACCATACGTTGGTGCTTGGCTGTCTTGCCTCTAAGATGGCACCTATGAGGGTCCCCTTTAACTGATCCCAGAAAAACAGCAACCCCTTGGTTGAAATATCGGGCGGAGAGTAAGTCCTCAACTTACAACAGTGTTACAACTATGTTCAAAGTTACAACAGTACCCGAAAAAAGAGACTTACAACCATTTTTCACACATTTTCACTATTGTACCATCCCCGTGGTCACATGCTCAAAATTCAGACACTTGGCAACTGGCTCATATTTACGACGGTCGCCGTGTCCCGGGGTCACGTGATCCCCATATGACGAGCAAAGTCAATGGGGGAAGCCAGATTCACTTAACAATCGTGTTACTAACTTCACAACTGCAGTGATTCACTCTAACAACTGTGGCAAGAAAGGTCATAAAATGGGTCAAAATTAACTTCACAAACATCTCGCTTAGCAACGGAAATTTGGCTTTCAATTGTGGTCGTAAGCTAAGGACTACCTATAATGGATAAATAGCTATCTCAGAGTTAGGTCCACAACATCACATGCTTATTGAGTTAACCTACTTTCTGGGTTTACCCTAAACACCAAAGAATTGGCAAATAAGTTGGAGTCTCACAACAAGCCAAGACGTAAAATTATTTTTTAAAAAATGATTTCTTTTCTCCTTAGAAAGCAAGCTTAATGAGAAAAGTACGGTGTTTTTAAAGCTGTAATGTACACGCTTTGTGCTAGTATGCAATTGAGGTTTTTATGCAAATTGCATCAATTGAGGCAAGTGATATAAAAAAATCAATAAAGTAAATTTGCATATAATGTCGATCAATTATAACTATTCGGGTCTGAGAGCATAAAGGCGTGTGACTAAGGGTTTCAGTCCTTCCCTTTGGGAGATAAATTCATCTCACAAAAGATAAACAAAATCAAACTTTCACTTTATTGAATAGATTTCTACCCCACTTCAATGAAACAATTCTAGGTGGCTCACTTAGCGTCTACAAACCAGAATTGTGGTTTATTCAGTAAGCCTTGGTGAATTCACATGTGGGACCCAGGTTACAGATTGCTTTGCTACCAGCCCTTCTCTGCCCTGCCTGAAACATTTCTGTGGCTGAAGAGAGCTTTGAAAATTATGTGGAATACCTAAAGATTAAAGCAGGGAAGTGGATCAAAATTTCAGACAGAGCAAAAACACCCAAGGTATTAAGTTTCTATATAGTATTGCACAGACATTAAATGTTGCAGGTCTGCAAGCCATATGTGGACTACGTAGAGAATTATCAAAGCTCTCTTACTGCCTCCTTTGTTAGAAGCACAAAGAAGATTCACATTGGAGCCTAGCAGATATTCATAACATTTTGGGTGCCTGAAGCTAATGATAAAACACCCTCTCTTTATGCCAAGAATAGATTTTCAGAAAAGATCTTCTATTGATCATTGGCAATCCAAATGGATAATCTAAGAGAGGGGTCCCCAATCCCTGAGCTGCAGACTGGTACCGGTCCATGGTGTCATGGTTCCGACAGATGAAACTCTTCAAAAGAACTTCGAGGCGTTGTTTACCTTAAAGAATCTTTATTCTGAGTAGCATAATATCGGCATTGCATAATCGAAGCCAAAAACTGAATTCCCCTCCCCTGAGCACATAGTATCAAAGCACAATTCCCTCCTCCAATTAACGGTCATAAATCACATTCCCCAATTAGCTTGAAGCACTCCAGCCCACTAATTCCTTATCAATTCTGGTTACAATAACCTTGTTTCTCACGTTAGGTCTAGAGTTGTTATGTCTAACTGGACTCTTGTTAACATCCCCCCTCCCAGCATCATCTAACTCTAAAAGCAAAAGGTAAAAGATGGCTACATTTCCATCTGTTGTCAATGCAAAAACATCCGATGTTAGCAGCGTTGACACATGGCCTGTTAGAACCAGGTTGCTTAAGCGAGAGAATTTTAATCTGCACATGTGCGGGATGAAAGTAGTGCACAAAACCATCCTCCCCCTCCGGTCTGTGGAAAAAGTATCCCGGGAGTCATGTGATTTTTCACTTGATACCTTCCCAGCCAGCTTCTGACAAGCAAAGTCAATGAGGGAAGCCAGATTTGCTTAACGACCGCATGTTTCACTTAACAACTGCGACGATTTGCTTAATAATTGTGACAAGAAAGGTTCTAAAATAGCGAGCAACTCATTTAATGACCGCCTTGCTTAGCAAGCAGAAATTCTGGCTCTAACTGTGGTTGTAAGTTAACATTAGGAGGATGCCATATATCAAAAATGTCAAGGTAATGATTTAGAAGCTAACCAGCTTGCATAATGTGAGATGAATGATGCAATGTTAGGAATGACTCAGCAGGAGTCTGTATCCCTTTAAGAGCTTGAGTATAAAAGGGAAGGCCTTGCTGGAGTCTTTCTCTCTCATCCGTTTCCTGCTGTAACTGCTGTGTATTGGAGTTTGCTGAATGACCACGTGTATGTATCTTGTTTCTAGTGTATATTTGTAGATAGTGTAATATAAACCACCATTTAATACAAACCACTGCTGGGTTACCTCAGCGCAATAAGACTGTGCATGCTCTGACAAAAAACATCTCCAAAAACAACAAACAGAATATTACAACCGCGTGGCCTCACAGTAGCACACATACAACTAAAATCCTCCAAAATACCTGAAACCAAAAGACCCATTAGCCCAGAAAGGAAAAAAACAACAAAACAGGAGCCATCAACAACATGCAGTATAAGGACTATAACAGCCATGAAGTAGGACAGATAGGCAGAAGACTACAGAGCACATCCATGAACACTAACTGGCTGTCAGAAGACAGGATGAAAACACCTTAAGTGAACGACACATTGATAGACTTAACCACAGTTTCAGCTGGGAAGCTGTGAGCATCTTAGACCAGGCCAAATCCAACATTGCTAGATGTCTACGGGGATTCTCAGTCCATCCAGGTCATGGTTTGTCCCAAAGGTGCTTTTTTTTCAAGAGGCAAGTGGATTTTTCTTTGTTTTTCTTTGAAGACATTTCACTTCTCATCCAAGAAGCTTCTTCAGCTCTGAATTCTCTAGAGAATTCCTGGCAGTCTGCCACACAGGCAAATCAGCCATCCACAGACACATAGAGATAAACAACATCTGCATACCATTTAAAAGAGACGATCGAAAAGCTTAAAAAACCCACAGCAATTTATTCAATAGATCAGTGTTTCTCCACCTTGGAGACTTTAATTGGGTGGACTTCAACTTCCAGAATTCCCCAAGTCATCGTGTTTAAGATGAATCGAAGTCCACTCATCTTAAAGCTTTCAAGGTAGAGAAACACTGCAGCGGAGCATGGTTATGACAATTATAGTTAGTCGCAGTTGAAAGAAACTGAGATAAAATAACCCAGCTGTTGTCAATGGAATCCTCCGTCATCCGGGTCATGGTTTGTCCCAAAGGTGCTTTTTCAAGAGGCAATTGGACTTCCTTGTTTTTCCCTTGAAGATGTTTCGCTTCTCATCCAAGAAGCTTCTTCAGTTCTGAGGAAGAAAAAGCACCTTTGGGAATCCAGCTGTTGTACCACGATATTATGCTCAAAGTTAAGGTGTCCCGACTTTGTGCCGCAGGTGTTTTTATGACCACCGGCCCCGTCTGGAAACAGCAGAAGCGCTTTGTCATGTTGACCCTGCGAAACCTGGGTGTGGGAAAGAAGATCCTGGAGAACCGGATCCAGGAGGAGGCACAGAGTCTTCTCAAGGTGTTTACGAGCAAGAAAGGTGACCTTTTTTTTCCCTCCCCGCACAATAAATCAGCAACGAGCAACCTTGTAATGGGTCCAGTGTGATGTTGGGATTTTTTTCTCTCCATTGCTCTTCTTTTCAACTTTGTTATTCTAATTTACGCCCAGTCGAGTGGCAGCAGGTAGCCATAGCTTGTAGCATCTAAGCATATTTGAGCTTGGCTGATATTTGGAAAGGAGACCACCAGGATACATCTGGCTCTCAAGCCGAGACTGGGACATTAGAAAACCATTTAAGAGGAAGAAAATGCAATATATGTGTTGTTTCCCCCAAAATGCATGGAGATTAGATAGATGAGAGATGATGATGAGAGAGAGAGAGACAGACAGACAGACAGACAGATAGATAGGAGAGAGAGAGAAATGATAGATAAGAGAGAGAGAAAAAGATAAGAGAGATGAGAGATGAGAGAGAGACAGACAGACAGATAGGAGAGAGAAATGATAGATAAGAGAGAAAAAATAGAGAGAGAGACAGACAGACAGACAGACAGACAGACAGACAGACAGACAGACAGACAGACAGACAGATAGATAGATAGATAGATAGATAGATAGGAGAGAGAGAGAAATGATAGATAAGAGAGAGAGTAAAAGATAAGAGAGATGAGAGATGAGAGAGACAGACAGACAGAGAGAAGAAAGACACAGAGAGATGATAGAGAGATGATAGAGAGAAAGCGAGAGAATGAGATAAGGGGTGGATGGCTGGATGGATGGATGATAGGTAGACAGAGATAAATAGATGAGACAGAGAGAGAGAAAGAGAGAGAGAGAGAGAGAGAGAGAGAGAGAGAGAGAGAGAGAGAGAGAGAGAGAATCTGTATGCACGAGTTGTTGTATGTATGAATCCAGCCTACGATGCTATATAGCAGGGGTCCCCAACCCCTGGGCTGCAAACTGGTACTGGTCCGCAGCCTGTCAGGAACCAGGCCACGCAAGTGAGCGAAGCTTCATTGGCCATGCACAAGATCTAAGTAGTGCACAAAACCCCCCCCCCCCCCCCCCCCCGCAGTCCGTGGAAAAATTGTCTTCCATAAAACCGGTCCCTGTTGCCAAAAAGGTTGGGGACCGCTGCTATACAGATTCCACCTCTGGGTCTTTACTCTCTCTGATTAAGCCTCCTGTGTGAACCCAGCTCTATTTTCTCCCTTCGCAGGATCGCCCTTTGACCCCCGGACTCCTATAGGCCATGCTGTCGCAAACATCATATGCAATTTTGTGTTCGGTCAACGCTTTCCCGAAGAGGATGCCCATTTCAACAAATTGTTAAAAACCATCCACATGATTGTCTACGTTCCTGGTAGCGTCTGGGGCAGGGTAAGTGCTGTTTTTCTCTTTATTACTATGTGGATGTCTCTCAACTGGAGTTGGACCACTTCAGGGCTTGCAAGTCCTGGGGCTGTGGGACTTGTGACCACAGATGGTTCTGTACCAACGTCCATGCTCCTCGCATTTCCTGACGGTGTGTATAAAAAATAGTGGTGGGGTGTTGTTTTTTTTTTAAAAAGTCCAAATACTTGGTCTGCTCTCTTGGTCATTCTATTGAATGTTTGATCACCTGTTTACCTCACTTAGTCTTTCTATAGAAGCATAAAATGAAAGGGTTCGAAATGACTTTAAATAACATCTAATTCAGTGTAAACCTCAACATTTTTAAGATGTGTGGACTTCAACTCCCAGAATTCCTCAGCCAGGTCTCCAACCTTGGCAACTTTACGACTTGTGGACTTCAACTCCCAGCTTGGCACGGCTGGCTAAGGGATTCTGGGAATTGAAGTCCACAAATGGTAAAGTTGCCACGGTTGCAGCCTCCTGGTTCAAATGAAATAAATCCCCCACCCGTGAAGAAGCATTGCAGGATGTGGAGATCACCCAATAACCTGCCGATCAATTCTCACCTAATGTCATTCTGCATTGTGTCCATTTTGCCACCTTGCTACAGGCCTACGACTCTTTCCCCACAATCATGCGGAAATTTCAGAGGCCTTACCAGCAGTTGTTTGAACACAACGAATTCATGCACAATTTCATCAAGGACAAGATCCAGAGTCACAAGGAGAGATGGAAAGAAGGCAACGAACCACAGGATCTGATTGACTTCTATCTGGATTTCATCGCCAAGGCAAGGAGAAGGCTTTTGCATAGCTTCTTGCTCAGCTCAACCTTCCCACTTCTCCATGACTAGTCATCTTGGCTAGGAACAGGATAGCCAGGGCATGTGGTGAGGGGCACAGGTCAAGAAGTCAAGATGGTGTTTGTAATCGCAGAGTTGTGGCCACCATCTTTACTGTGGAGTCGTTGGTGTTCTCTGAACTTGGTTGTTTTCTTGCAGATGTTTCATTACCAACCAGGTAACATCAGTGTTCCTAGCTGGGTAATGAAACATCTGCAAGAAAATAACCAAGCTCAGAGAGCACCAAGGACTCTACAGTAGTCCTCCTCTTCCTCTTCTTCCTCCTCTTCCTCTTCCTCCTCTTCCTCCCCCTCCTCCTCCTCCTCTCTACAAACTTCACTCGTTACTAGCACTGATTATGTTTTACCTAGCTGGGTAATGAAACGTGTGCAAGAAAACAACCAAGCTCAGAGAGCACCAGGGATTCAACAGTTGAACCATGAGCTACAAAGATTGTGTTCGGTTGCTACCATCTTGACTTTTGCGTGCGTGCACGCGCGCACACACACACACACACACCTCCATTCTCCAAACACCTTGTAAGTAGCCAGTATCCAAATGATGACTCCCTGTTCTGATGTCAGTGTAGGACCAGCCTCTCATACGTAACACCAGCTTCTTTCTTGACTTCATAAGTTAATGGGTGCAATGGTATAATGCAGGGGTAGGCAACCTTGGCTCTTTTATGACTCGTGGGCTTCAACTCCCAGAATTCCTGAGCCAGCCATGCTGAGGGAAAAGGGAGAGGTTTCCAAGCTGAGCCATGCTGGCTCAGGAATTCTGGGACTTGAAGTCCACGAGTCATAAAAGAGCCAAGGTTGCCTTGTTGCTGTTGTTTTTGTTTGTTGCAAAGTCGTGTCCGACCCATCGCGACCCCATGGACAACGTTCCTCCAGGCCTTCCTGTCCTCTGCCATCTTCTGGAGTCCATTTAAGCTCAGGCCTACTGCTTCAGGGACTCCATCCAGCCACCTCATTCTCTGTCGTCCCCTTCTTCTCTTGCCCTCCATCTTTCCCAGCATCAGGCTCTTCTCCAGTGAGTCCTTCCTTCTCATTAGGTGGCCAAAGTACTTGAGTTTTAACTTCAGGATCTGGCCTTCTAAAGAGCAGTCAGGGTTGATCTCCTCTAGGACTGACCGGTTTGATCGCCTTGCAGTCCAGGGGATTCGCAGGAGTCTTCTCCAGCACCATAGTTCAAAGGCCTCAATTCTTTGGCGCTCAGCCTTTCTTATGGTCCAACTTTCACAGTCATACACTGCAACTGGGAAAACCATGGCCTTGACTATACGCACTTTTGTTGGCATGGTGACGTCTCTGCTTTTTAGTATGCTGTCTAGATTTGCCATAGCTTTCCTCCCCAGGAGGTGAAGAGGGGCTGCTTAGGGAACTGTCAGATAAGAGGGAGCGTAGCCCTCAGCTGCACAATCAATGGGTCAAGTGGCTTCGAAGGGCTATAAAGATGACGATGGGAAAACAGTACCGGTACTTTCAGAGTTGCAAAAACCTATTAAATGTAACCTGACAATGAAGCAGAGTTAGTTTACAAGTAGTCCTTGACTTACAGCAGTTCCTTTAGCGACTGTTCGAAATTACAACGAAAGAGCGCTTTATGACCCTTTTTCACACTTACAACTGTCGCAGCATCCCCCGATGCTCACATGATCCAAATTCAGACACTTGGCAAGGGACTCATTTTTATAACGGTTGCGGCGTCCCGGGGGTGTCACGTGAATCCCTTTTGCGCCCTTCTGACGAGCAAAGTCACTGGGGAAGCCAGATTCACTTGACAACCGTGTTGCTAACTTAACTGTGGCAAGAAAGGTGGTAAAACGGGGCAAAATTCACTTAACTGTCTCAATTTTGGGCTCAAATGCCGTCGTACGTCGAGGAGTAACCTGCATCAGGGCAATGTCTGATCTACCTGGGAAGGCTGAGGGTGAGAAAGAGAGGGAAGCCAGAACAGAGTTTTCTTCTGATTCAACGGGAAAACTTTTATCCTTCCGACAGGCGGATCTAATGAAAAAGCTCCCGCTTTACGTCCCTTTTCTCCTGTATTCCATCTCCAGAGCAAAGACGACTCGGCTTCCATTTCAAGGGAGGACAACATGGTCCAGACCATTGCTGACCTGTTGATTGCAGGAGCAGAAACCAGCACCACCACCTTGTACTGGGGTCTACTTTATTTGCTGAAATATCCTGACGTACAAGGTAGGTGACTGCAGCTGCCAGGGCTTTGGAAATGCGGGTGTCTGTTCACTGGGCAAAAATGATCCACAGATAGTCCTCAACTTACAACAATACATTTAGTGGCCATTCGAAGTTACAACAGCACTGAAAAAACGTGACCATTTTTCAGAGTTAAAACCTTTGTAGCCTCCCCCATGATCATGTCACAAAAGGGCATCACTTGACCCCGGGACACTGCAACTGTCATAAATACAAAACAGTTGACAGTAAGAACAATTAACCAAGGGAAGGACTTCTCTCCAGAAGTTGTGGTTGCTCCAACACTGGGGGTTTTTTAAGAAGAGACTGGACAGCCATTTGACCCCCCAGGAATACCGCAACCGTAATAAATATGAGCCAGATGCCAAGCATCTGAATTTTGATCATGGGATGCTGCAACGGTCGTAAGTGTGAAAAATGGTGCTAAGTCACTTTTTTTACCAGTGCCATTGGAACTTTGAGCGGTCGCTAAATGAACTGTTGTAAGTTGAGGACTACCTATACTTTCAAGCGAAAATCTTGTCTCGATACTTGTTGTTTTTCTTTGGGTACTCAACCTAGCACTTGTCAGTATTGGCAACTTCGTGGCAAAGGCCAGATTAAGATAACTCCTGTAATGTATTTATTTATAGAAAAAGTCTGCCATGAAATAGATGCCGTTCTGGGACCTTCTCAAACGGTCACGTACGAGGATCGGAACAGATTACCCTACACGAACGCCGTGCTACATGAAATTGTTCGCTACAGCAACGTTACGATCACTGGACCCTTGCGGAAATGCCTGAAGGACTTTGATATGTTGGGATTCCCAATTGGAAAGGTAAAAGTCTCTCTTCTCTCCCTCTCTCCCTCCCTCTCTACCTCTCCCTCTCTCTCTATTCCTCCCTCCCTCCCTCCATCCATCCCTTCCTTTTTCTCCCTCTCTCCCTCCCTCCCTCTCCCTCCCTCCTCCTCCCTCTCTTCATCCTCCATCCATCCCTTCCTCTTTCTCCTTCTCCCTCTCTCCCTTCCTCTCTCCCTCCCTCCCCCTCCCTCTCTCTCTTCCTCCCCATCCCTCCCTTCCTCTTTCTCCCTCTCTCCCTCCCTCTCCCTCTCTCCCTCCCTCTCTCTCCCTCCCTCCGTCTCTCCCTCTCTCCTGCTCACTCTCAGCAGCTTGTGGGACAGTTATTAGCACAAGTTAAGAGCTCAGGCCTTGCAAAATACGGGCTAAATTTACATTCCACTTAATGATGCGAGGACTGTTTTCTTAGTTGTTGCAATACACTAAATCCCAAACAAGCCACAGAGGCTGGATTTGCAAAACACTTAAGCCAGAGAAATAGGTTAAAAGTAAGCAGCACCAGTGTGCTCTGTAAGGGCAGGTAATCCTTGATTGACAGCTGTTCGCAAGTTTGTAGTGACCATTTGTAATCAGTGGAACAGCTTCCCTCCAGAAGTTGTGGGTGCTCCGACACTGGAGGTCTTTAAGAAGAGACTGGACAGCCATTTGTCTGAAATGGTATATTTTTTCCTGCCTGAGCAGGGGGTTGGACTACAAGACCTCCAAGGTCCTTCCAACTCTGTTACAGGCAATCCTCAAGTTACTAATGTAATAGAGCTTGCCAGTTACATTCGTAACCCAAGGATTTGTTAATTGGATCGCGTTAAATGAACACGATCCCTCCCTCCTTTACCCAATGCATTCGCTAATTGAGCGCTCAGGTTGTTAAGTGCACATGAGGTATCTCAGGATGGAGAAGACCATGGGGGTGGGGGGCTAGTGCTTCCGACCACCCAAGGCCTCTCCCGACCCACTGTGATATAATAATAATAATAATAATAATAATAATAATAATAATAATAATAATAATAATAATAATAATAATAATAATAATAATAATAATAATAATAATAATAATTAATAATAATAATAATAATAATAATAATAATAATAATAATAATAATAATAATAATAATAATAATAATAATAATAATAATATTAATAATAATAATAATAAAGTTGGAAGGGACCTTGGTGGTCATCTAGTCCAACCTCCGGCTCAGGGAGGAAACCCTATACCATTTCGGACAAATGGCTGTCCAGTCTCTTCTTAAAAGCTTCCAGTGTTGGAGCATTCACCGCTTCTGGAGGCAGGTTGTTCCACTGGTTAATTGTTCTAACTGTCAGGAAGTTTCTCCTCAGTTCCAGGTTGCTTCTCTCCTTCATCAGTTTCCATCCGTTGCTTCTTGTCCTGCCCTCAGGCGCTTTGGAGAAGAGCTTGACTGCCTCTTGTTTGGGGTAGCCCCTGAGATACTGGAAGACTGCTATTATGTCCCCCCTCGTCCTTCTCTTCATTAAACTAGACATCCCCAATTCCAGCAGCTGTTCCTTATATGTTTTAGCCTCCAGTCCCCTGATCATCTTTGTTGCTCTTCTCTGCACTCTTTCTAGAGTCTCAACATCTTTTTTACATCGTGGTGACCAAAACTGGATGGTTTCTCATTCTTCCCCCCCCCCATCCTCATGCTTCTCATATCTCATACTTCCCCCCCCCATCCTCCCCCACTAAGTCTCCACAGACACTGGGCTCGTGGAGACTCACTTAGCTTTTGAAGATCTTGATGATCAGGCGAGTTGTCTCCTCTGCAGCCTCTCTGCCCCCCTTTCTTTGTCTGTTCCCGGGGCTCCAAAAGCAGGGTGGGATGAGCGTGCCCTGCTCAGCTTTGCTGACTCACCGAGGCACAGGAACACCCGATCCGCTTTTGGAGCGCCGGGCAGCGGGGAGGAGCGTGCGACCACCCAAGGCTTCTCTTCACCACGCCAAAAGCTTTTGCAAAGGGACAGAAGGCTTCGGGGGAGCAATCTCGTGCTGCTTGAAGCCTTCCGTCCCTTTGGAAAAACTTTTGGCGTGGAGAAGCCTGAAGGATGGCGAAACTGTGCCCCCCCCACCCCACCCAAAGAATCCACACTTCTGCGCAAACTCCACAACAGAGAGGCTGGAGAGGAGATAGCTCACCAGCCGAGAGAGGTCAGCCCGTTCTGGAACTCTGGACCTTTGAAAGGTAAGTGAGCGTTTGGGCTGTTATAGCAGGGCCCACGCCTGTTAGTTCCCTGTGTGTGGGGTGGGTGGGAATAGGCAGGGGAAATGTCGTACTGTCTCTACAGTTGGTGGTAAGGCTGAACGATTGTCCTGGTGCTGCAACATTTGTAACTTCTGGACTGTGTCGTAAATACTTGGGGGGGGGGGGTGCCGTAACTTTGAACCTTCACTAAGTGAACTGTTGTAACTTGAGGACGACCTGTATTCTGTTCCGTTAAGTCCGTGTTGTTGTAAAAACCAAAAGGCTAACTTTGAAAGTGGAAAGCAACGAGTGAAATCGTGGATAGAAGTGGGTAAATTGAAACAAAAAACAAAAAAAAAACACAAACTGATGAAAATAAGAGCAAAATCTTATTTTGCTGGGGAATTGTGGGAGCCAAACTCTAAAGGTTGTCCTCCATTTACAATCAGTTGATTAGCCACTGTTCTAAGTTATAAGTCACCCCTAAAAAGCTGCTTATGAGCTGGGGTGAAAGTTCCAGCTTTGGTCCCCCTGTGGTGAACTCATCACATTTGCAGATGACACCAAACTGGCAGGAGTAGCCAACACCCCAGAAGACAAACTCAGGATCCAAAAAGATCTTGACCATATTCTGTATACCATCTTCTGAATTTCAACTTATTCAGCCGGGTCTTTGTCCTTCCCACCACTGTTGGGAAAGAGAAAACATGCAGAATTTTTGGGCTCCTTCTCAAGATGGTTGAACAGATAATTTATAAAACAAGAACTCACGGTTTCCTTTTTCTCCCCCCACTTCCAGGGAACCCTTTTGCTGCCCAATTCTCATTCTGTGTTGTATGACCCGGAGTACTGGGAAACTCCTTGGAAATTCAATCCGGCGCATTTCCTTGATTCTGAAGGCAATTTTGTGAACAATGAAGCCTACTTGCCATTCTCAACAGGTAACGAAGGGGTCAATATGATTCTTCTTTCCAGAACCCAGCCTGAACCGATTTTTAAAAAACCCTAGAGCAGGGGTCTTCAAACTTGGCCCTTTTATGACTTGTGGACTTCAACTCCCAGAATTCCTCCGCCAGGCATGCCTGGCTGAGGAATTCTAGCAGTTGAAGTCCACAAGTCATAAAAGGGCCAGGTTTGAAGACCCTGCTCTATACCGTGCCCTGAGCTTAATTTGATCTATCAAGAATAACCTGTGAAGTTGTATGCAGAAACTCTGGCAGAGGGTATGATGTAGTTCAGGGGTCTTCAAACTTGGCCCTTTTATGACTTGTGGACTTCAACTCCCAGAATTCCTCAACCAGGCACGCTGACTGATGAATTCTGGGAGTTGAAATCCACAAGTCATAAAAGGGCCAAGTTTGAAGACCCCTACCCTAGAGCAATGTTTCTCAACCTTGGCAACTTTAAGACGTGTGGACTTCAATTCCCAGAATTCCCCAGTCTGCCCGCTGGCTAGAGAATTCTGGCACTTGAAGTCCACACTTCTTAAAGTTGCCAAGAATGATAAATACAGATAGTCCTCGACTTGCAAAGAACAAATGAAGCCAAAAATTTTGTTGTTAAGCCAGACAGTTGTTAAGTGCGTTTTGTCCCATTTTGTGACTTTTCTTGCCGCAGTTGTTAAGTAAATCACTACAGTTTTAAGTTAGTAACACAGTTGTTACGTTGTTAAGCTTCCCCATTGACTTTGCTTTTCAGAAAGTCACAAAAAAGATGATCACATGATCCCGGGACACTGCGACCGTCATAAATATGAGCCAGTTGCCAAGCAGCCAATTTTGATCATGCAACCATGGGCTGCTGCAATGGCCGTATGAAAAACGGTCATAAGTCACTTTTTACAGTTCTATTGTAACTTTGAACGGTCACTAAATGAATGGTTGCAAGTCAAGGACTACGATAGATAGATAGATAGATAGATAGATAGATAGATAGATAGATAGATAGATAGATAGATAGATAGATAGATAGATAGATAGATAGATAGATAGATAGATAGATAGATAGATATAGATAGATAGATAGATAGATAGATAGATAGATAGATAGATAGATAGATAGACAGACAGACAGACAGACCGACAGACACAGTGATGCTAGACTGAGATGATTATGATAGATATAGAGATGCTAGATGATAGATAGATAGATACAGAGGCGATAGATAGATGATAGATAGGAGAGAGAGAGAGAGAGAGAGAGAGAGAGAGAGAGAGAGAGAGAGAATCTGTATGCATGAGTTGATGTATGTATGAATCCAGCCACCATTGTAAGTTACTAATTCTTCTCTAGGCATTTGGCTCCTTTTCCCCATCTATGGTTCATTTAAGGTGGCCATCAATTCATAGTCATTACTCCTTGGCAGCTATGTAAAAAGGCAAATATCTGGGTAGAGTAGGATTTCATTTGAAATTTGCTTCCTTTTGTTTTCAAACCCTTAAACCAATGGCTTTTGCTTCCTCCTTCCCTCGCAGGGCGCCGTACCTGTGTGGGGGAGTCCCTGGCCCGAGTTGAGCTCTTTCTTTTCTTCACCAACCTTCTCCGTTCGTTCAAGTACCAGCTCCCACCAGGAGTAAAGGACATCAGCTTTGGGGAAATCACAGGGGCCATCCGCCAGCCCTTCCCGTATAACCTCTGTGCTTTTCCACGCTAAGCCGCCGGATGGAGTTGATGGAGCAAGAGAGGAAGACTTTTGTACCATTTCACGTCTTCTCACTTAAGCACTTAGATGTCCTCAATCTTCCGGACCATCTTGGTCCATCTTATTTGTCTCCAAAATGCATAAAACTGTTGAAGAAAAAGTCTTCATCGTGGTTCAGTCCAAGCCGGGAATAAACAACATGGCGACTGCTTTAGAAAGAAGGTTGCAGTTTATTGAAGAGGAGAGCCAGACAGGAAGATGGCTCTGGAAAAAAGAGAGAGAGCACATGTAGGGAATGGGTTTTTATACCCTCTGGAGCTTTTTGTTTGGAGTTGTTTCCTGTTCCTGTTTGAGGCTTTGTATTTCCTGTGTCATGTATTCTGACCTGAGTCTGGGTGTGCCCTTTGGCATCTGTGAGTTAATCCTATTATGTCCTGTCTTAGGAGTTTGGGTGGGGTATGTAGATTTTAGGTGTCTTTGTCTTCTTAATCTTCTAGCTTCAACTTTCCTGAATGGTTTACATCTGCATTTCTACAGAGCTGGTTTCTGCTTGGGGGAGGGAGACTTGGGGCTATTAAGAAAAACTGGGCATGCTTTTCTGCCTCTTTAAGATCCTTTGAGGAAATATATTTTTCTGCCCTTTTAATATTTCCTTCTCTGGGGGGCTGACTTCCCACAAAATGAAGCTACTCAGAAGCAAATATCTATCCATTCAAGCTTATTACAATACAGATAGTCCTCAACTTAACAATCTTTCGTTTCGTGGCGTTCGAAGTTGCAACGTCACTGAAAAACATGATTTATGACCGTTTTTCAGTTACGACCGTCGCGTCATCCCCATGGTCATGTGATCAAAATTCAAAGGCTTGGCAACGGGATCATAGATACGGCGGTTGCTGTGTCCTGGGTGTGTGTCACGTGATCCCCTTTCGCGACCTTCTGACGAGCAAAGTCAATGGGGAAGCTGGATTCACTTAATAACCGTGTTAGTAACTTAACAGCTGCAGCGATTCACTTAACAATCATGACAAGAAAGGTCGTAAAATAGGGCAAAACTCTTCACAAATATCTTGCTTAGTAACAGAAATGTTGGGCTCAATTGTGGTCATAAGCTGAGGACTACGGTATGTTGTACAATTGAAATTCTACAAGCTTGGTTTGGGGCTCCAAACATGTCATTATTAACAGACTCTGGGTCATTTAAGTGCATAGGTTGAATTTGACAGTGAACAGGTAGGATCAGGTGGCAGGTGGGCAAACACAAGGAAGAAGATACCGTGGGAGTGGACAGGTGGCTGTTACATTTATCTCTACTTGCTTAGCATAGATTAGCATAGCGTAGGTTAGCATAGGAGGGGGGGGGTCAGAGAAAAGGGGGGTCAACCTCTTCTCCAAAGCACTAGAAGGCAGGACAAGAAACAACGGATGGAAACTAATCAAGGAGAGAAGCAACATAGAACTAAGAAGAAATTTCCTGACAGTGAGAACAATCAACCAGTGGAACGACTTGCCACCAGAAGTTGTGGATGCTCCATCACTGGAGGCTTTTTAAGAAGAGACTGGACAGTCACTTGTCTGAGATGGTGTAAGGTCTCCTACTTACGCAGGCGGTTGGACTAGAAGACCTCCAAGGTCCCTTCCAACTCAGTTATTCTGTGTTGTATTGTATAAACAATAATGTACATTTGTTTATTTTTCGTGTACCTGCTTTCTGGTCTTGCTTCCCTGACTGCATTCCTTAATAAATACTCTTTTTTTTTCATTTTGATCTGAATTTATGGCAGTGTCTGATATGATCCACGAGAAAGTGCGTAATGCTTTGTGCCACAGAGCAACTTAGAGAGGAAAAGGAAGAGCTGGTCTACTTACCAGCTATTCATTCTGCCATCGTTCGCCATTTCTTCCCCAGTGGTCAAGACGTGGGATTTTTCAATTCCCAGCATTCCCAGCCAGGAGTTCTAAAATCTCGCTGCTTGAGCCAGAATTTGACAAGTTTGGATGTTTTGGCATTCACAGAACGGCCGTCCTCGACTTACAACAGTTCGTTTAGTGACCGTTCAAAGTTACCGCAGCACTGAAAAAAGGGACTCCTCATTTTTCACACGGCCATCGCAGCATCCCCCGGGGTCGTGTGATCAAAATTCGGACACTTGGCAACTGATTCATATTTATGATGGTTGCAGTGTCCCCCGGGGTCATGTGATTCCCCCTTTGCAACCTTCTGACAAGCAAAGTCAATGGGGGACGCCAGATTCAATTAACAATTGCGTTACTAATTGAACGGCTGCAGTGATTCGCTTAATAACTGTGGCCAGAAAGGTGCGTGGCCCCATCAGAGCCCAGTTCGGAGAAGGAGTTGGAACCGGGACCGTCTGACGTGGATTGGCACGTCTGCCTTCGCCTGTTTGGAGAGGCCAGGGGCTGAGGACGATGCTGTCCCAGGCCCCTCAGGCATTGGGGGAGGTGGTTGACCAGACGGAGAGCTGCCTGCCCTCACAGACGCAGGGGAGGATCGACTGCTGACAGGCAGTAAGGCTGATAGGCAGCAGATCCCCTCTGATGAGGAACAGCTGTCTCCACCGCTCGATCCAAGGGCATGGAGAGCGGAGCGGAGGCAAGCTCAGAGAAGGGCTGCAAAGCTAGTCGGGAGGAGGCCGCCCCACCACTCCTCACAAGGAACACCTGGAGCGGAGAAGCCGTGGGGAGTTAGTCTTTTTCAGGAACAACTGTACGGCTTTGACTCGTACCTTTTTGCCTGGCCTAGCCATGAGGACCGCCTCTTGTTTTTTGTCTCGTGCCTTGCCCTTGCCTTGTGGGCTGCCGTTTGCCTCGTGCACTTGCTTAGCCGGCTGGACTGGACCTGGGACTCTGGACCTTGCCCTGTGAGCATGTTCCTAGCCTGTGGACTTTGTTATTATAGGGGCTGTTGTGGCAGGGGTCCCCAACCTGCGGACCCCAGCCCACTACCGGTCTGTGGCCTATTCGCAACCCGACCACGGGAGCGGCTGGCTGGTGTGCGCAAGTGCAAGCGCACAGCCCCGCTCACGCAAGTGTTGCAAGGCACTCGGGGCCTCTCTTGTGTGAGCGTTGCGGGGCTCGTGGCCCGTCATGCAATGCATGTGTGCACACGTGTGCACAAACTGCTCCTCCCACAAAACCATTCCCTCTTTCCCCCTTCCGGGCCGCCAATCTGGAAAGGTTAGGAAATTCTGGTTTGGGGGGACTGGCTGCCTTCAGGAAAGTGTGGAGTGGATCCTTACTGATCGTTGGAGGGCTGCTTATGGAACATTTATGGAGAGCAATAAAGGACTCTCTAGAGCCAGGGGTCTCCAAACTTGACAGCTTTATTCCACTTCTTGTCATTCACTGAACTCACTTGATTTGATGGCACCGCAACCAGGTGCAGTTAAAGAAATCAGGATGGTGGCTCCTGTTTTTCTGCGGGTCCCAACAAAGTTTCAAATGCATCATTGTGGCCATCATCGTTGACTTATTTAACCACAACCTGATCACAATGTCGCAATTTACCAATTTAAGGATAGAAAGCTTAATTGGATAAGTCAAAAGAGAGTGAATGCCAGGCACGCTGGCTGAGGAATTCTGGGAATTGAAGTCCACAAGTCACAAAAGGGGCAAGTTTGAAGAACCCTGGACTAGGTCTCGGTATGTCTAGTTTAATGAAAAGACGGATGGCAGTTCTCCAACATTTGAGGGGCTGCAACAAAGAAGGGGGGGGTCAGCCTATTTTCCAAAGCACCTGAAGGACAAGAAGCAATGGATGGAAACTTATCAAGCAGAGAAGCAATCTAGAATTAAGGAGAAATTTTCTGACAGTTAGAACAATTAACCAGTGGAACAACCTGCCTCCAGTGTTGTGGATGCTCCAACACTGGAGGTTTTTAAGAAGAGATTGGTCAGCCATTTGTCTGAAATGGTATAGGGTCTCCTGTCTGAGCAGGGGGTTAGACTAGAAGATCTCTGTTGGAAGAAAAGTCTTCATCCTGGTTCATCCAAGCTGGGAATAAACATGGCAACTGCTTTGGGAAGAAGGTTGTAGTTTATTGGAGAGGAGAGCCAGACAGAAAGATGGCTCTGGCAGAAAAGAGAGAGAACATATGCAGGGAGTGGGCTTTTTATACCCTCTGAAGCCTTTTGTTTTGAGTTGTTTCCTGTTCCTGTGGCATGAACTTTGAACTGAGTCTGAGTGTGCTTTTCTGGGCCTTGGTATCTGTGGTTTAATCCTATTATGTCCTGTCCCAGATGGAGTATGCAGATTTTAGGTCTTTGTCTTCTTAATCTCCTAGCTCCCTGGATTTACATCTGCATCTCTATAGAACTGGTTTCTGCTTGGGGGAGGCAGACTTGGGGCTATTAAGAAAAACTGGGCATGCTTTTCTGTCTCTTTAAGATCCTTGGAGGAAATATATTTTTCTGCCCTTTTAATATTTCCTTCTCTGGGGGGCTGACTTCCCACATCTCCAAGGTCCCTTCCAACTCTGCTATTCTGCCTACTTTCTGCTCTAAATGTTATCAACCTGCCGTGCAAATGTTCCCACTTAACACATGAGATTATCAGAAATCAGACAGTTCCCCCCCCAAAAAAACCTCTTGTTTTTTCATATTGCTAGTCCACATTTTTATTTTTTTATTTCAAAAGACATTTCAACAACACCTCACATATTTAGAAACAAAACGAAACAAAAACACGGTTTTTCCAAATCTTAATTAAAAAAAAAAAAAAAGCTCTCCAAGGATACTCAGGCAAATGAAACTAATACTGTATGAGCTACTCTAAGGAAAAGTCGGAATAGCAAAATAATAATCCGGATTTGTATTTTGCCTGAAATCGCATTTCTCCCTATCGCTTTTATAAAGCTTTTCCAGCCCCCCTGCTCATCTTCCGACAGGAACGCCATAAAAATCTTTGCCCACTGCATTGAGTATAATCTTTTCCGCAAATTATTTCCCTGAATGGCTGCATGTTAACTCTCCATTACCTAGATAATAAAGGGGAAAATGGGACCATGTCTTTTGGCAAGGATGGGAAACAGACCACTTTTTCCCCCCCCAGATGTTCTTTGACCAGCAAATGAGGCTCCCTTTAAATAACAAATATAAGGAAAAAGTTGGAATAAAGAAAAGAAAAGTTAAGGAAATGGAGAGATAAAATTTAAATAACAAAAAAAAAAAGAAAAAGGAAAAAGAGTAAAGAAACAAAAGGGGAAAAAAACGGAGAGACAAAATGGGATAGAGGCTGAAAAAATGTCAAGGAAACACACCCTAAAACAGGGGTCTTCAAACTTGGCCCTCTTATGACTTGTGGACTTCAACTCCCAGAATTCCTCAGCCAGGCACGCCTGGCTGAGGAATTCTGGGAGTTGAAGTCCACAAGTCATAAAAGGGCCAGGTTTGAAGACCCCTGCCCTAAAGTAGTGTTTCTCAACCTTGGCAACACAAGACCTTGGCCACTTGAAGACAGGTAGACTTCAACTCCCAGAATCCCACAGGCTGGCTGGGGAATTCTGGGAGTTGAAGCCCACCCATCTTCAATTTGCCAAGGTTGAGAGACACTGTCCTAAAGAAAGCCATTAATAATTCTTTTCCAGCAATCATCAGTTCAACTCAATTTTTGTGCCATCTTTTTCTTGGGGAACATCCGAACGTTTATCATTTGACACAAGATCGGCGGCAAATAAATTACATAATAAATAAATAAGAAATTAAGGGATGAGCAGGGGACAGAGAACCAGGGAGATTGAGTGGTATAAATCTCTTCTGTGCCAATTTGCCATGTTGTCTCCCACTTCGGTCATGCTCCTGTGGGGAATGTAAGGTGCTCTATGTGCAGTTTGACAACATCTCGTAAAAGTTTGACATTGACAGTAAGGAATATTTCTTTAAAATTACCGTGTGGGGGATGCCCAAGAGGAAAAACGCAACATAAATGACAAACTAAAATCCACAGTGGAGAAACAATGCGCCAGTTCAGAAGTATCTGGAGAGCTAGGATCTCTGGGCTGGCCTAGGCCAGGTTTACACAGGCCCAGAACCTGGTTTAGAGCAGACCTATCATGTAACAAGAGTCCAGCACAAGCCATGATGTCTTGCACAAATAACCCAACTGAAGTTTTTGATAAATGACGTCATTTATATACACCACAGAATTCACAAATTCACTTACCCTGTTTTGACCACATCATGCAGACACGGATGTTCATAAGCCGCAGAAACACCTAAAACCAAATTTATGCCTTAATTTTATTGCTCTCGAGCCCTCCTGCACCCAGCACCGGTGGTGTGCAAAACCCATTAATTCTGACCTCTCTTGACCGTAAAATGTCTCTCTTCGAACACAAAATGGCTGACTCACGTTTCAGAAGGTCGTCTTGATCGCTTTAGGAAATATTTCCAGCTCAAAGCGTCTTTGGTTCACGTTCAAAAACCCTCACTTTTGAGCCCAAAACACTTCGTAAATAATCAAAACATCTCATTTTTCAACTCAAGATGAGGCCAGGGAGGAAAATTGGAATAGTTCGAATTCAAAATATTTTGGATAGCCAAAGCACCAATTTGTAGCATATTCCAACTTTTTGCTTCTTAAACTTTCTGAAACTTACAACCTCGTCTTTTTCCACCATCGTCCCTTCTGTTTTCGTTGGCAAATGTATCCTTCTGCAGAAGTGCCGATCACTATGGAAATATTAAGCATGTACACCACATGGAGGGAATATTATCGCCACAGACCAAAAACCAATTTGAACACCATCACACATACATAAATTTTCATTGATGTTTAAAGGTGGCCGGAATGGGAAAAAAAAAAAGAAAGGAATAGAGACGCAGGCAAAACCAGGAAGAAATTTTGAAGATTTCAACATTATTTGAAATTCAGATACGTATTTTTTTTTAAAAAAAATAAAAATGGGAGGGAAACTTGAGCTGGGATGTTGCTCAAGTTTGTTCCTACAGAAAAGTTGGTTAAAAGTCACAGATGTTCCTCTTAACCCAAGAAGCTCTGAGGTCCAACATACATTTGGAATGATTTCAATTTAAACTAAAACAAGTTGGGCGTCCTTTTAAAGGTCTCCGTTATTTCTGCCTGCAGCAAAAGCGCCGATTCCAAATTACATTTTCATCACAGCCTTGAAAGACACCTGCAGGAACCGAGAGGATGGGAAAGGAAGAGATTAAAAACAAATAACTTGGGTAAGCCACAAAGAAAAATAAAATAGGTTATCGACTTCAGGATGTTTTTTTTTTTTTTTTACAGAACAGGAATTTGGACACAGAAGCTTGAGAAACTCATCTTATCCAAGAAAAATGAGAAGCAAAAGAATTCTTAACAATATACAGAGAGTCCTCAGCTTACAACTATAACCGAGGCCAAAATTTCCACTGCTAAGCAAGGCAGTTGTTACGGGGGTGGTGCCACATTTGATGACTGTTGTGCCACAATCGTTAAACGATTCGTTGCAGTTGTAAAGTGGATCACCCGAATTTTAGCCACGTGACCCCAGGGATGCTGCAAGGTAAGTGTGAAAAATGGTCATACGTCACTTTTTTCGGTGCCGTTGTAACTTCAAACGGTCACTAAATCAATGGTCGTTAAGTCGAGGACTACCTGTATTTGATAATTAGAGAAAAGACTCCTTGAGGGTTTTAGTGATGGATCCAATTGGATGCAGGAGGATATTCAGTGTAAGATTTTAATCTCTGAATCTCGATCAGCATTTCTCAACCTTGGCGACTTTAACACTTGTGGACTTCAGTTCCCAGAATTCCTCAGCCAGCATGAGAGAAACTGGAGCTGGGATGTCACTCAATTTATTTTTACAGAAAAATTGGCTACGAGTCATAGATGTTCCTCTAATTCAGGGGTGGGGAACCATGGCCCTTTTACAACCTGTGGACTTCAACTCCCAGAATTCCTGAGCCAGCCATGGCTAGGTCAGGAATTCTGGGAGTTGAAGTCCACAGGTCATAAAGGGGCCATCATTCCCCACCTCTGCTCTAACTCAAGTAACTCCAAGATCCAACGTACATTTGGAATTACTTCAACTTACCTGAAACAAATTTTGCTTCCTTCTAAAGGTTTTCATGACTGGCTGGGGAATCAGCACAATCCTCAAAATGGGGTCCAGTCACGTGGGGGCCTGAACTTACAACTGTCGTGACTTACGGCCGAAGTTCCCATCCCAAACTGCGGGTTATAAATTGAGGATTACCTGCAAGGATTTCAACTTCAGAATTCCTCAGCCAGTTGGGAAATTTTGAGAGCTGTAGTTGAGATATGCTAGCTGGGCAATTACTGGAGCTGAAATCACCACATCTTAAAACTGCAACGGTTGAGATATATTGTTTTAGGCCGCTACCCAGTTAGCTTCTTACGGGCGTCAGATCAAACAGTCAAGAAAGTAGCCGATTCAGGATGTAATGCGAATCCAACCTCTGTCTTACCCACTGAGTAAGAAACAGAATAGCACATTTGTTTATTTACAGGTAATCCACGACTTAGGACGGCACTGGAACCCAAAATTTCTGTTGCTAATTGGGACAGTTTTAAGTGAGCTTAAAGTGTGTGTGATGTGAATCAGACCCCAAAGAGTAGGTCAAAAAGCGAAACGATAACTTCTGTAGTAGATTCTTGCCCAGAGCAAGGGACTGGAATAGATGATCTCAAGGTCCTTTTAATCTTTACCTCTATGATTCTAAGAAAGAATTCAAATGATCAGGAATCCTTTCTACTTCGCTTCCTGTTCCCCCCCCCCCACCTCCCCCTTCCCCCGCATTTCTTTGGAAGTTTTAGCAGGCCCAATAAAAGAAGCCTTGTGATCTTGCTCATAAACTCATATGCTCGTAAATTTAAAAAGCCTATTTTATTGCTTTTTAAATGAAAAAAGAAATTGGAGGAGCGAAAGAGAAGCCAGGGGAACGTTCTGAAATGAGGAGCAGAAAGGGGAATTTTTTTTTTAAAAAAAATGGCTTACTGTGGGCCAGGCAGGAAAGTAGTGGATTCCTGTACAGTATAAGTTTTGTATTTCTGGACTTTTGAGCAAGAAGGTTTGAAGTGTTTTACTTTCTATATTTTTTTTCCCTCTAGGTTTGGGCTAAAAGGGAAAAAAGTCCTTAATTATAGAAGGGCCAAAAATTCCCGAAACAGACAGGCTCAAGTGTGCCAAAGATTTAGCCTAGTGGAAATCTCCTTTTTTGAGGGGGGAGCCTTGAAAGAAGCACTTTTAAATAATTTAAATTTAATTTTTTTTTTAAAAAAATAATTCTTCTTCTCTTACAGTTTTTTTAACACAGTGGCAATGGAGCTGCATCCTTCTCGACATGCCTGTAGTTTCCTTTTCCCACCCGCTACTATTCTGATCTTTGCTGTTTTTAAAATTTTTCTCCTTGGTGAATGACTTTTTTGGTTACTTAATGCGGTCAACCGTGTTGTTTTCTTTGGAAGGATAAAACCGTCCGGGTGGAACCGCACGTTGCCAAATCCCAAACAAAGGAAGGGCTCACCTCTTGCAGTCTTTGCCCCAAAGTCTCCTTGCTCCAAATGCTCTTCCTGTAGAAAAGCAAACACAATCTTGTTAGAAGAGCCAAAAACAGAGAACGGGGCCTATCACGGGCTTCCCTGGAGAATTCCTCGGAGCTTCAGGCTGTTTCTTCATTACTAACGGCAGAAAAAGGACACCGGATCTTCACAGAGCAGAACCCAGGATAACAGCTCCGATGTTCAAATGCAGGAAGTGGCGATTTTTTAGGAGCACTAAAGATGATCTCTTAAGATGTCATTGCCCATGGTCCTCCTTCCTTCCTTCCTTCCCTCTCCTTCCTTCTTCCATCCATCTTTCTTTCCTTGCTTCCTCCCATCCATCCATCCATCTACTCATCCATCTTTCTTTCCTTGCTTCCTCCCATCCATCCATCCATCTACTCACTCTCCTTCCTTCCTTCCCTCTCCTTCCTTCCTTCTTCCATCCATCTTTCTTTCCTTGCTTCCTCCCATCCATCCATCCACTCTTTCTTTCCTCTCCTTCCTTCCTTCCCTCTTCCCTCTCCTTCCTTCTTCCATCCATCTTCTTTCTTTCCTTGCTTCCTCCCATTCATTCATCCATCCATCCACTCACAATTTCCTTCCTTCCTTCCCTCTTTCCTTGCTTCCTCCCATCCATCCATCTACTCACACTCCTTCCTTCCTCTCCTTCCTTCCCTATTCCCTCTCCTTCCTTCCTTCTTCCATCCATCTCTTTCCTTGCTTCCTCCTATCCTTCCATCCATCCACTCCTTCCTTCCCTCCCCCTTCCTTCCTTCCCTCTTTCCCTCCTTCCTTCCTTCTTCCATCCATCTTTCCTTGCTTCCTCCCATTCATCCATCCATCCACTCACACAATTTCCTTCCTTCCTTCCTTCTTTCCTTTCCTTCCCTTCCATCCATCCATCCATCCATCCACTAAGTACAAATGAGGGATTATGACAAACACCTCAGCTAAGGCTTGAAAAGGCCCGGTGAGGTCCTCAAGTCCAATCTCCTGTTCAGGGGTGGAATCAAATGAGATCTTTTGTCTACCTGCATGTTGGCTGGGGAATTCTGGGAGTTGAAGTCCATGCATATTAAAAGATCCCAAGGCTGAGAAACTCTGATCTAGAATGCCTTTCAAACAACTTGCTGTGCTCCAGAAAAAAACTGGAATTAAAATCCCCCAAATTCTCAGCCAGGTTGGCTGCATGAAATTCTGAAGAGCTGCTGCCACATTATGATTGAAGAAGGTTGGATGGCTGAGTGGCTATGAAGCATTTTTTTTTCTCCTCACCTGTCTATCTTCCGTGCTACAATCACCGTGAAACTGCCCTCCGTGTCAGGCAAGTACGTGGAGGGGACAATGGCGTAATTTCCTGAAGGCAGCCGGCAGGTCTGGCTTATTTCCTGAGAGTAGCAATGAGGCACGCAACTAACTACCGGCTCCAATTGCAGGAAAGCTGTGGAAGGCATTTTCACACGGTTGTTGTCACTGGGAACCTGAGAAGGAGTAAAAAAGTCTTCCGTCATCTCATTTTATGTTTCGGATATCCACGGCCTTTATAACTACATAATTATGTAATCAAATAAGTATAATTACATTGTAAACATAAATAATAAAATACATACAAATATAATTGTTTTATAACTAAAGAACTATAATATCTCTCCCACTGCAATTCTATGGCTCCATGTTATGGTGATTTTATTATGGTTTTATCTTAATATATTATCACCTAGGCCAGGGGTAGGCCACCTTGACTCTTTTATGACTCATGGACTTCAACTCCCAGAATTCCTGAGCCAGCCATGCTGAGGGGAAAGGGAGAGGTTTCCAAGCTGAGCCAGGCTGGCTCAGGAATTCTGGGAGTTGAAGTCCACGAGTCACAAAAGAGCCAAGGTTCCCCACCCCTGGCCTAGGCTTTGCAGCATCCCCAGGGTCACATGATCAAAATTCGAACGCTTGGCAACCGGTTCATATTTATGACTGTTGCATTGTCCAGGGGGTCACGTGATCCCCTTTTGCGACCTTCTGACAAGCAAACTCAGTGGGAAAACCAGATTCACTTAACAACCGTGCTACTAATTTAACACCTGCAGTGATTCACTTAACAACTGTGAGAAGAAAGGTTTTAACATGGGGCAAAACTCGCTTAACAATTACCTCGCTTAATAACAGAAATGTTTGGCTCAACTGTGTTTGTAAGTTGAGGACTACGTGTGTGTGTGTGTGTGTGTGTATTTGCTGATGCTTTATTTAAACTAAATTTATATGTCAGTGATTGCATGACCTCTGTAGGTGCCATACACTTATTAAATACATCGACACCCCTTCCATCAAAGGGTGGGTTGACTCAGAACTCGAACTCAGATCTTGGCCACAGATAGCTAGCATTCAGGGTTGGAAGCCTTGGTTCAAAGTTGATTTGAAAACCACAGATTACACGATTGGTTGTCATGTCTGAATAAACAGACCAACACCAGTGCCCAGGGCAGTCAGTGTTTCCCCATGACAAAGATGGGGATGCTGAGGAGAAGAGGAACTAAAGTAGAAAAGTCCAGATTATGGGATGGTTTGCGAATCTCAGGTAGTTCTCAACTTAAACAATTCATTTAGTTATGGCAGTGCTGAGGAAAGTGAGTTATGACCATTTTTCACACTTGCGACCACTGCACCATCTCCACGGTGACTTGATCAAAATTTGGATGCTTGGCAACTGACTCACGTTTATGACGAACACAGTCATGCTGGCTGGGGAATTCTGGGAGTTGAAGTCCAGAACACCTTCAAGGGACCAAGGTTGAGAGACACTGGTGTATCTCCATCATCCAGGTCATGTTTGTCCCAAAGGTGCTTTTTCAAGAGGCAACTGGACTTTCTTGGTTTTTTTTCTTTGAAGATGTATCGCTTCTCATCCAAGAAGCTTCTTCAGCTCTGACTGGATGGATGGTGGGGAATGGAAGGATTTATATTCCTTGCAGACGGCTGGTCATTTGCATTCTTTCTACAGGAACCATTAGCGCTTCAGTTTGAGATGCGGACAACACGGACTCATCCCCAACAGCCCGCGCCTGTCTTCAACAGTGAAGGGACAAAGGGCAGAAAACATCCTGCAGCCAAGAAGGCTCCACACACCCATTTGCATCACTCAGGTGATCCTGAGGACACAGGTAAACCTCCAAGTGGCTTCAACAACTCTCTAAAAGAAGGCAAATGACCAGCTGTCTGCAAGGAGTATAAATCCTTCCACTCCCCACCATCCAGTCAGAGCTGAACAAGCTTCTTGGATGAGAAGCGAAACGTCTTCAAAAGAAAAACAAGAAAGTCCAGTTGCCTCCTGAAAAAGCACCTGTGGGACAACCATGACCTGGATGACTGAGAATCTCCGTTGAGGCCACTTGGAGGCCATCTATGTTGAGGGGGAGGGATACGATACAATCTATCTCCAGTCTACAAGAGAGTCCTTTCGACAGTGCCAAGAAGGCTCCACACCTGTTTGCACCACTCAGGTGACCCTGAGGACACAGATAAAACCTCCAGGTGGCCTCAACGACTCTCTAAAAGAAGGCAAATGACCAGCTGTCTGCAAGGAGTATAAATCCTTCCATTCCCCACCATCCAGTCAGAGCTGAAGAAGCTTCTGAGATGAGAAGCGAAACGTCTTCAAAAGAAAATCAAGAAAGTCCAGTTGCCTCCTGAAAAAAGCACCTGTGGGGCAGACACTGGTGTAATTCAATCAGCAACTGTGAAACTGAAATATTACCTGGAAGATATGAAACCCAATGGGACGGCACTTGTTATCCGGGCAGTGCTGATGGAGAGAGACCTTGATGCTTCTTTGTCCCAATCCAGCAGGAACCGACAAAGGGAAGCAGGGATTAGTATGGAAGGAGGGGAAGTTCCGGCTGCCTCCGGCGCTGTGGCCTTTTTTCCACGATCCCTCCAACTGCGCCGTCTCCCACTCGCCTCCCGGGAATTCTTCGTGGATGGTGTTATCCAGCACAGACAGCTTGATCTCACTTGCAAGAGAGCGAGGAGATGGGGGAGACCGGGAAGCAGAAAGGAGAGCAGGAAGAAAAGAGAAAAAAAATTATCTACCATGCGGCCTTTCTTGTCAGAGTTACTGTACAGGGAGTCCTTGATTTACAACCGTTCATTTAGTGACCGTTCAAAGTGACCACGGACAGCACTGAAAAAAGTGACCTGTGGCCTTTTTCCCCCCCACACTTACAAACTATGGCAGCAGCCCCACGGTCACGTGATCAAAATTCAAATACTTGGCAACTGATTCCTATTTGTGACGGTGGCCGTATCCCGGGGTCATGTGATCCCCTTTTGCGACCTCCTGACAAGAAAAAGTCAACGAGGAGGCCGGATTTGCTTAACAGCCGTTTCACTGATTTAAGAACTGCAGGGATTCCCTTAAGCACTGCGACGAGAAAGGTCATAAAATGGGACGAAACTCACTTAACCAATGTCTCGCTTAACCACTGAAATTTCGGGCTCTGTTGTGCTCGTAAGCCGAGGACTCGCCTGTAGCTTCTCCCGATTCAAGGGTCCACCTGCCTCTTTCCCAGTCCCACCCTCGCCCACCCTGGGGGTACCTGAGAGAAATTCTTCCGCTGGAGAAGACCCGGAGCAGGAAGTTTCCTTCAGTGTTATTCAGGAAAGTGCTGGGAACCACCAGGTAGTATCCGGGAGACAGGTCACAACGGAGGTGTACCTCTCGGTTGAAGGAATGACAGGCTGTGCTCACAACTGGGGGAGCCGAGAGTGTCTTGGGGAGGTTGAACTGCTTCTTCTCAATCTGGAAGGCATGAGAGCAGAGAGCCGCGTCAGTGCATGCCGCGTCTTATTGCGCTGAGGTAACCCAGGAGTAAATACAGTAAACAGTGGTTTGTATTAAAGGGTGGTTTATCATACACTATCTACAAATATACACTAGAAACAAAACACATACACGTGGTGATACAGCAAACTCCAATACACAGCAGTTACAGCAGGAAACCGACGAGAGAGAGAGAGAGAGAAAGACTCTAGCAAAAAGCCTTCCCTTTTATACTCAAGCTCTTAAAGGGATACAGACTCCTGCTGAGTCATTCCTAACATTGCATCATTCATCTCACATTATACAAGCTGGTTAGACTTTAAATCAGTATCCTGACAAGCTGAATACAGGCAGTCCTCGCCTTACAACAGTTCATTTAGTGGCCATTCAAAGTCGCAACGGCACGGAAAAACGGGGCCTGTGACCGTTTTTCAGAGTTACCACCTTGGCGGCATCCCCGTGATCACGTGATCAAAATTCAGAGGTTTGGCAACCGGTTCATACTTATGACCGTTGCGGTGACCCGGGTGTGTGTGTGCGTGTCACGTGATCCCACTTTTTTGGCGACCTTCCGACAAGCCAAGTCAATGGGGGGAAGCCAGATTCACTTAACAACCGGGTTAGCAACTTCTCAACTGAAAGCGATTCAGCTTTAACACCTGTGGCGGGAAAGGTGGTTAAAATGGGGCAAAACTCACGTGGCCAACGTCTCGCTTAACAACGGAAATTTGGGGATCAGCTGTGGCCGTAAGTCGAGGACCACCTGCATGTAGGTGGGAAAGCTCGCATCACTTTACACATTGAGAAACCGGAGACTGGATTTTCAAAGTACATCGGGAATATAAGTAGCTCCTTCGACTTTGCAAAAGCTACTTTGATGCTGAATTCCAATCCAGCTCGTCACCAAAGCATTCTTTGGAAACCCAAAGATCACCTGAGTAGCGACATCAACTATCTCTAGTCTACAATACACAGTCCTTTCAGCAGGTCCAAGAAGGCTCCACACCCATTTGCACCCACTCAGGTGACCCTGAGGACACAGATAAGCCCCCAGATGGCCTCAACGACCCTCTGAAAGAAGGCAAATGACCAGCTGTCTGCAAGGAGTATAAATCTTTCCACTCCAGTCAGAGCTGAAGAAGCTTCTTGGACGAGAAGCGAAACATCTTCAAAGAACAAACAAGAAGGTCCAGTTGCCTCCTGAAAAAAACACCTTTGGGACTTCGACCGCTAGAATTCCCAGCTAGCACAGAGTTGAAGTCCACACATCTTAAAAGTTGCCGAGTTCAAGAAAGGCTGCCTCTTGAAAAAGCACCTTTGGAACAACCATGGCCTGGATGACTAAGAATCTCCATAGGTGTTCTTTTTGAGCTCAGAACGAAAGAGGCCATGATCAACAAGGCATTCATCGAAGAAACCCTGGATGCTTCTGGAGACGGCGGATGGATGGAGGCCACCGTAGTTTTTCCAACTGTGTTGGAGTCTGTCCTGCACTGGATGGAGCTATCTTTCCTCCAAGATCAGGGTCCCCCATGGTTAGATAAGAGGCAGCTGAGCCCACAGAAGGAAAAGGGGTGTGAGAAGCATCTCGGAAGAAACCCTCCCTAGTTTCTTGAACTGTAAAGGTGAGGGGGAAGAGATGTGCAGGCAGGCCTCGACTTAAGACCGCACTTTCTGTTGCTAAGTGAGACATTTATTAAGGGAGTTTGGTCCCCGTTTTATCACCTTTCTTGCCACACTTGTGAAGTGAATCCCTGCAGTTGGTAAGTTAGTAACCTGGTTTGTTAAGCGAAATCTGGCTTCTCCCGTCGATTTTGCTTGTCGGAAAGTCGCAAAAGTGGATCACCTGACACCCCTGCGACGTCATAAATATGAACCAGTTGCCAAGCGTCTGAATTTTGTTCCCGCGACCGTGAGGATGCTGCAACGGTCGTATGAAAACGGTCACGAATCACTTTTTTTTAGTGCTGTTGTAACTTCAAATGGGCACGAAACGAATTGGACCCCCTAATATGTCGGTTTAGTTTTCTTAGGCTGTTCTAGTGAGATGCATGATGTGATGGATTGCATTTTTGGGGATCTTTTAACTTGGCGGCCTGCCATCTTCAGAGAAAAGTTAGTGGGCGATGCAGAAAAAACTCCCCGATGGAAAAACTCCCCAAATTAAATAGTGCACAAGCTGGCTTCGTTCTGAGTTTGTGAAGATGGCTAGTCAGATCACAAGCCAAAGTCTTTCAAGGAGATTTAGGAGAGACCCAAATGACATCACATTCTTTTGGTGCTTCCCCTTGTCCTTTCGGCATTTTATTTTCCTATAAAAAATCCATTAAGGAAGGGGGGGGGGAAAGGATTTGTTGTTCAGCACCATTTAATTTTAATGCGAGCAACCGTCCAACTTGCAGCGTCTCCAATTTTGCAAAGCAGACCACACCACTTGGGGGAGAAAAGGCATCCGCTTGGCAAAATCTGTGGGTGGAGTAAAGCCACGATTGCCCAAGATAGGGGGCAGCTAGGAAGTAGATAACAGAATAGAGATAGTCCTTGACTTACAACAGTTCATTTAGTGACCGTTCAAAGATACAATAGCACTGAAAAAAGTGATTTATCACAGTTACAACCTTTGCGGTGTCCCCATGAGCACGTGATCAAAATCCAGATGCTTGGCAACTGGTTCATATTTATGACGGTTGCTGTGTCCCGGGGTCCTGCGATCACCGTTTACGACTTTCTGACAAGCAAAGTCAATGGGGAAGCCAGATCCATGTAACAACCAGGCTACTAATTTAACAACTGCAGTGATTCACTTAAAAACTATGGCAAGGACAGCTCATATAATGGGGCAAAACCCATTTAACAAATGTCTCATTTAATAACAGAAATTTTTGGCTCAGTTGTGGCCGGAAGTTGAGGAGTACGTGGAACAGAATAACAGAGCTGGAAAGGACCTTGGAGGCCTTCTAGTCTAACCTCCTGCTCATTTCAGACAAATGGCTGTGCAGTCTCTTCTTAAAAACTTCCAGTGTTGGAGCACCCACAACTTCTGGTGGCAAGCTGTTCCACTGATTAATTGTTCTCTCTGTCAGGAAATTTCTCCTTAGTTCTAGGTTGCTTCTCTCCTTGATTAGTTTCCATCCGTTGCTTCTTGTCCTGCCTTCAGGTGCTTTGGAGAATAGCTTGACACACACACACCCTCTTCTTTGTGGAAGCCATCTTGACTTTTTTTATTCTCCTGCCCCCCACCCCACCCCCAGCCTGGAAGATTGAAGCTACTTTGTGCATCCTAGGCAGCTTTGAATCAACTTAACTCAAACCATATAACTAGATTCAATTGTTCCTGGGCTGCAAAATTCATTTGATTAGTCAAGCCCTCCAGTTCACCTACCCACTCATAAGAAAAGCAAAATTTATTCAGTAAAGCGTGCAAATCAGTGTCTGCATTTCCTGCATCGGGTGAGGAGAGCACGTCTTTCTCCTTCTGTTCTGGCCACTTTTTAACAGAGGCACGATTGACAGCGTCTTAACAAACCGCATCCCTGTCTGGTTTGGTGGCAGAAGAGCCTCAGACAGAGGATCCAGGAAACATCACAACAATCTTATTCCAATTTCCTCCTGAAAACCGGAAAGGCCAACCAAGAGCGTCATGCCACAGAGAGATTCTGTCAACGCTGCTAACATCGGATGTTTTTGCTTTGACAACATATGGAGATGCAGCCATTTTCTTTCTTATGTTTTACTCTTAAGAGTTAGAATTAGATGATACTGGGAGGGCAGGAGGAGGAATGTGTATGGGAGTTTAGTTAGACATAACAATACTGTAACTAGTGTGAGAACCAAGGTTATTGAAATAAGAGATGATAAGAATTGGCGGGCTGGAGAACTGGAGGGAAAGCCTGCATTTCAAACTAATTGGAGAATGTGATTTATGACCGTTAATTAGAGGAGGGAATTGTGCTTTGATACTATGTGCTCAGGGGAGGGGAATTCAGATTTTGGCTTCGCCTATGTAAGTGCCGACGCTATGCTACTCGAATAAAGATTCTTTAAGATAAACAATGCCTCGAAGTTCTTTGAAGAGTTTCATCCGTCGGAACCGTGACAGATTCATTTCTCTCAGCAATCTTGAGGACTAGAATCTTACTTCCCAGAAAAAAAACCCAAAAGGGCTCGTCTGCCTGTACCCCCGGCTCATCTCTCCTACCTTCCAGATGTGCAAGCCCAGGGCATGGTAATTCTTCCCTCGGACGTTATCCACCAAGGAGGGATCCGCTTCCGGGAGGCGAGGCCAGGCACGAATCCTGCCAGCCCAATCTGTGCTGTGCTTCCGGGGCTTCTGCAGGAGGGCGATGCAGACCTCGCTCTGCTCACAGACTCTCAGCCAGAATTTGGGGTTCGTGGGGAAGGTGCTGTTGTTACGGCAACCCCCGGCCGACTGCCCTCGCACCCAGGATCCGTACAGCTTCTGCGTGTGGCTCAGCACTTTGTCTGTCGGGAGGGGGAAAGGATACGCGTCACAATTCTGCCGCTGCTGCTGTTGCTGGAGACCCATGAGGCTTTTTATTGGGGTAAGCAGAAACAGAACAACAGAACAAAAGAACTGGAAGGGACCTTGAGGTCTTCCAGTCCAACCCCCTACTCAAGCAGGAAACCCTACACAAGCCGCACTCAACTTACAACCGTTGGTTTAGTCACCGTTTGAAGTTACGACACTTAAAAAAAGTGACTCACGACCGCTTTTCACGCTTACGACCGTTGCAGCTTCCCCAGGGTCATGTGATTAGCATTCGGAGGCTTGACAGATGGTTCATATTTATGACGGTCGCAGCGTCCCAGAGTCACATGATGCCCTTTTGCGACCTTCTGACAAGCAAAGTCAATGGAGGAGCCAGGATTCCCTTAACAACCGTCTTATTCACTTAATAACTGCAGTGATTCGCTTAACAACGGGGGCAATAACGGTCGTAAAATGGGGCAAAATTCACAACAAATGTCTCACTTAGCGACAGATGTTTCTGGCTCAATTGTGGTCATAAGTTGAGGACTACAGAGAGTCCTCAACTTAAGAAAAGGAAAAGGAACAAGGAGGCCCTGCCTAGCAACATCCGAACACGAGGCCGAGGTGACCCTTCTCTGACCACCCTTCTCTTCATGAACTCTGAGCATGTGCAGAAAGAAAGATCTGAGGCAAGAGAGGCAGAGATTTGGCTTTGTTCATTTCATAAGAGACGTGTTTTTTTTAAACCTACCCTATCTGCATCTTGGCTATCCAACTGTAGGTAGTCCTCTACTTACGACCCACAGTTGAGCCCAAAAGTTCTGTCACTAAGTTAAGACAGTGGTTAAGTGAATGTTGCCCCATCTTACGACTGTTCTTGCCACCGTTGTTAAGCGAATCACTGCAGTTGTTAAGTGAGTAACACGGTTGTAAAGTGAAGCTGGCTTCCCCATGGACGTTGCTGGTCAGAAGGGGATCACACGATCCCCGGACGCCGCAACCGTCGTAAATATGAGTCAGTGGCCAAGTGTGTCTGAATCTGGATCGTGTGACCACGCGGATGTTGCAACAGTCGTGTGAAAAACAGTCATAAGTTTTGTTAGGAATAATAGGAGCTAATTATGAGAAAGATTGCAGATATTTAATATTACCGTATTAACGGCAGCAAGAATTATATTTGCCCAACATTGGAAAAATGAAAACTTACCAGCTGAAGAAGTACTAATTCAGAAAATTCTAGAGTGTGCAGAAATGGATAGATTGACTTTAAAGATAAAAGAGAAAGAAGACTTGGTGTACTTTAGAACATGGGATAATTTCTATCAATGGCTAGAAAAACGAGTTAGAGAGAAAGGAATGTGATATGTAACTTTGAATATATATTAGCAAGAAGAAGGCTATTGAGTGATGAATTAACATATTGTTTATGATAATTAACTATTATCTATTATTATTTGTTAAACACATGAACCCAGACATTATGCTGTTTCCTAAATATTGAAAATGTTATTTGGAAAAACCCCAACCCCAACCCTAACCCTAACCCCGACCCCACCTTATTCCTAACCCTATAAAAACTAATAAAATTTATATTTTAAAAAAACAGTCATAAGTCACTTTTTTCAGTGCTGTTGTAACTTCGAACAGCCACTAAATGAGCTGTTGTAAGTCAAGGACTATCTGTCCTTGTATTTTGCAAAAAAGGGTTTTTTCCTTTAAAAACTGGCCCTTTTCCGGCACCCCCTACCAGTGTAAAGGCTCTGAAGCTGTCCTTCTTCCGTGACCGGGTATCCGGTGATGACCTCATCAAATTCCGTGAAAAATTCCTCTTCTTCAGCCCAAAAATCTCCTTCCTGTAGCTGGGATAAAAGTTCAGCGCCCACCACCGGATCTAGCTGACTCCACCCTGGACCTCTGAAGGCCAAAAAAATCACAGTGAATATTAATACGGTTAGAAAAAAATGAACTGGTTTTGGCAGCTTACAATACCGTAAATATTGTGCAATTTACCATAAATATTCCAGAGTCATCTGGAAGCTATACAGAATCGTTCGTTAGGAGATGGGCAGCAAATAAATTCAATAGGTCAGGGGCAGGCTCTTTTATGACTCGTGGACTTCAACTTCCAGAATTCCTCAGCCAGCCGTGCTGAGGGGAAAGGGAGAGGTTTCCAAGCTGAGCCATGCTGGCTCAGGAATTCTGGGAGTTGAAGTCCACGAGCCATAAAAGAGCCGAGGTTGCCTACCCCTGCAATAGGTAAATAAATAAATAAACAGTGTAAAACAATTAAAAGGCTAAAAACATCGGGCGGCTGAAAGTTAAAACGTGAAAACTGAGAACGAAATGGATAAAATGAACACACGGAACTCCATACGTGCTGTTTGGGAAATCCTGGGTGCTGAACTCCATACGTGCAGAATGGAGGAATTCTGGGATTTGAAGTCCGCACGCTTTAAACTAGCCCACATTGAGAAATTGTCAGCTGCCACCTTATGCTTGCTTATGCTTCGCTACCATGCAGTGACAATCTGCAATGAGCTCTGGGGAAGGTGGATGGGAGTGAGGATGCTTGGGGGGGAAATGAAAGTAACAGCTGTATATCCCTGAGATGCTGCCTCAAGGTCATCCGGCTGGGAGAAGAAGGCAGCTGCATACCAACCTACGTTCTGAAAATATCTTGTTGAACCTGATTGGTGATGAGTGTGTGTGTGTGTGTGTGTTAGCGTTGGGAGGCATCTAGGGCAGGGAAAAGTTGAACATAGGGATTTTGGCGTGCGATTCTCAGTTCTGGCTATGCTTGATCGCAATGGACTTCTAATAAAATTATTCCTTTCCCAACGGATGGTGCAAAGGATCGTTTTTACGTAGAGCTTTAAGTAGGGGCGGGTTTGACAGAAACACTGTTGTAAATGCTGGAGTCAACACCTGGTTCACTCACCCTTCCCTCCAGGGGCCTTTCCAACAGCGCCTCCCCCAGGGATTCCGGATCCGCAGAAGGATTGTTGCTTTCCTGGACACCTTGGAAAGATCCTGCATGTCGACCACAATGAAGGCATGGAATTCCCCCAGCTGGCTGGTTCCTGAAGGGCAGAAAAAGGATAACGTGGTAAACCAGCATTTCATCCCATTTCTGAGAGCTTTCATTAGGCACAGCAGCTCCTGGGAAGCTAGGTGAGGGTGATGGGTGGGGCTTCAAAGAGGGGGAGTGGCTTCAGGGATGATGGGTCTCCATCCACTGACATCACCTGGCCATTTCCTGGTCTGCCCTGCTTGGTGGGACGGTGCAAGGAATTTGTGGGTCCCGATCCCAGCAAAGGGGGTGTCGCAAGAAGGACACCGACACGCTGCCCGGAAAGCAGTTGGTTTATCTCAAGAGCACAGAATATGAGTCCTACAAATGGGCTCCAGAAATTAGACATTTTTACAGAAACTTGGTCCTTCCGGAAGCATGGAGTTAGAGTGTCGTCTGCGATGTTCATTCTGTGGTTGTGTGGTTGTGTGGTTCAACCTGGGAGACAGTTTTCATTAACCTTGTGTTTACAGATCTTCTTTTTTGGTGTGTGAATTAAGCCTGGGTAACCTATTTGGCGGTTTTGAGGACGTTTGAGGAAAAGATTTTCCCATCTGCTCTTTTACTTAGCTTATTACAGGTAGTCCTCAACTTACGACCGCAACGGAGCCCAAAATTTCTATTGCTAAGCAAAACGGTTGCTAAGTGGATTCTGTCCCGTTTTACGACCTTTCTTGCCGCAGCAGTTAAGTGAATCGCTGCCGTTGTTAAGTTAGTAACACAATTGTTTTAAGTCAATCTGGCTTCCCCATTTGACTTTGCTTGTCAGAAGGTCGCAAAAGGGGATCAGACGACCCCAGGACGCTGCAACCGTCATAAATGTGGGTCAGTTGCCAAGCGTCCGAATTCTGATCCTGTGACCACGGGGAGGCTGCAAAAGTCATCATCAGTGTGAAAATGATCATAAGTTGCTTTTTTTCAAGCGCGGCTGTAATTTTGAACGGTCACTAAATGGATGGTTGAAAATTGAGGACTACCTGTGCTTTGTTTCTAGTCTCAGTCAGGGGTGGATTCTGTTAATGGCTATGGGAAGTTAGAGACAGTATACGGAATGAAATATATTTTGATATGAAACCTTTCTGCGGGAGAACGACGAGACAGACGGAAGCGGCTGTGTAAAATTCTCCCCTTCCCCTACCTTGCCGTGAGCTGAAGACGGAACAGCTCATTACGCTTTTCTCCTTCAGGTCCATCAACCGTCTGAACACGGTTTTCTCCAGGACTTTGCCGGCCCGCTCGCGTTCTGGGTTTTGGCTCAGGTCTTTGAGCGACCAGCGTTCTGCAAGGCCTCCGGTCAGGTCAACTAAGGCATCGGCCACCTGGCCTGCCCAGAGCTGCTCGTAAGATCCGTGAACCCTGAAAGCAGAAAGATCCGAACACCTGTAGGATTACACAGTTGTCACGGTATATGGGAATGACCTTGGGAGACGGAGGGACGAAAAGATGCAGCCAAGGGGAAAAAAATCACAGCAACAGCACTTAGACGTCTACACCGCTTCACAGTGCTTTACGGTACTCTCTAAGCCAGAGGTCCCCCGACCTTTTGGGCACCAGGGACTGGTTCCGTGGAGAAAGGTTTTTCCACGGACCGGAGAGTGCATGGTTTTGTGTGCTGCCTGCATCTCGCGGGTGGGGCTTTGCTTGTTTGTGCGGACCGGTTGCTGGCATGCCGCGGACCGGGGGTTGGGGACCCCTGCTCTAAGCGGTTTGCAAAGTCAGCCTCTTGCCCCCAACAATCTGGGTCCTCAATTTACTGACCTCGGAAGGATGGAAGGCTGAGTCAACCTGGAGCGGGTCAGGATCGAACTGCTGGCAGTTGGCAGTAAGTTAGCCTGCATTGCATTCTAACCACTGGGAAGGAAGGAAGGAAGGAAGGAAGGAAGGAAGGAAGGAAAGGAAGGAAGGAAGGAAGGAGGAAGGAAGGAAGGAAGGAGGGGGGAGGGAGGGAGGGAGGAAGGAGAGAGAGGGGAGGCAGGGAGGAGGGAGGGAGAGGGTGGTGGGTGGAACGAAGGGAGGGAGGGAGTAAGAGAGGGAGGGTAGGAGGAGAGAGGGAGGGAGAGAGAGAGGGGAGGGAGGGAGGAAAGAGAGAGGGAGGCAGGGAGGGAGGGGGGAAGGAGGAAGGAAGGAAGGAAGGAAGGAAGGAAGGAAGGAAGGAAAGAAGGAAGGAAGGAAGGAAGGAAGGAAGGAAGGAAGGAAGGAAGGAAGGAAGGAAGGAAGGAAGGAAGGAAGGAAGGGCAATACCAATAGCACTGAGACTTATATACCACTCCACAGTGCTTTATAGCACTCTCTGAGCAGTTTACAATGTCAGCATTACTTGCATTACTGACATATGCCCCCCACCAACAATCTGGGTCCTCATTTTACCGACCTCGGAAGAATGGAAGGCTGAGTCAACCTTGAGCTGGTCAGGATCGAACTCCTGGCAGTGGGTAGAGTCAGCCTGCCTGCAACGCTGCATTCTAACCACTGCGCCTCAACGGCTCTCAGTTTAGCCCAGAGCAGGGAATGAAGAAGCTCAAAGGGGACTTTCCCTACTATCTCAGGCTGTACAGATAGTCCTCGACTTACAACCACAATTGAGCCCAAGATTTCTATGGCTAAAGTGAGACATTTGCGAAGTGAGCTTTGCCCCATTTTACGACCTTTCTTACCACAGTGGTTCAGTGAATCCATGCAGTCGTTAAGTGAGTAACCCGGTTGTTAAGCGAATCTGGCTTCCCCGTTGACTTTGCTCGTCATAAGGTCACAAATGATGATTGCATGACATCCCCCGGGACACTGCAACGGTCACAAAGCCAGTTACGGCAACGGTGATCAGCTTCGGGCGAGCAAAGTCAATGGGGGAGTCAGATTCACTTAGTGACCGTGTTACTAACCTAACAACTGCGGTGATTCACTTAACAACCGCGGCAAGGAAAGTCAGAAAAACCAATCCATCCATCAGAGTAGAGCTGGAAAGGGCCTTGGAGGTCTTCTAGTCCAACCCCCTGCTCATGCAGGCTTAACGGCTGTCTTGCTTAGCAAAGGAAAATTCGGGCTCAGCTGTGAGGTCGTAAAGCGAGGACTCCCTGCGATCGGAATGAAGATCACACGTACTTGGCGTAAGCTTTCTCCAGCAGGGGGAGCCAAAAGACGCCTTCCGTCTGGCACTGGGAGAAACACAGCTTGCCCCCAAGACAAGGCAGCCGGTCATCGATGGTCACCTCCACCCAGTGGCCAAACTGCCAGATGCGACAGGTGAAACATCCGCGGTATTTCTCATCCTTCCAGCTGGGCTGACCTGGAGGGATAACCTGGGATAAGAGAAGAAACCGCTCATTGGTACGAAGACTATCAATTTCCTACGCCGGAGGGCTTAAGCCCTCCCGTCCAACCTTTCTGAATATCCCAAGGTTCTAGTCCTTAGGGAGGGCAAAGGGTATTTGGAAATGCACGCAGAGCAGGATCCAGGGAGAACGATGCCTTTCCCCCCAAAACGTTCGCCTCCTGCTCCATCTCCAGAAATTAATGTCCCCTTCTTCCACGGAATGCACGCTTTCGCTTAATTTGAATCGTTTCGTTTGGCTGCGTAACTGCGGCTTCGTGAACTTCGGCGAGGCCTTGGGTGCAGGGAGGCAGGTTTTATTATGGCTAAATAAAACTGAATGGATGCAAGAATAGAAATCTCGCCGTCTGAGTGACCTGCACCCCAAGTGGCGGGGGAGTGTCTTTACCTTGGTTAGCAGGTATTTGTTTTTCTGCAAAGCGGCGCAGGCACAGAGAAACCAGCAATCCCCCAGCATGCCTTGCTTGACCTGCCATTCATGTTGATTGTCTGAAAATAATCGAGGTGAAGAGCAGATCTCCTGATGGGGAAGAAAAAGGGAATTTAGAAAGGAAACGTGCTAGGTTTGCAATAATTCTTCCTACCTTCCTTCCTCCCATTCCTTCCTTCCTTCCCTCCATCTCTCCCTCCCCTCCCTTCCCCCCTCCGTCCCTCTCCTTCCTTCCTTCCTCCCATTCCTTCCTTCCCTCCATCTCTCCCCCCATTCCTTCCTTCCCTCCATCTCTCCCTCCCCTCCCTTCCTCTTCCTTCCTCCCTCCCTCCCATTCCTCCCTTCCTCCCTCCCTCCGTCCCTCCCCTCCCATTCCTTCCTTCCCTCCATCTCTCCCTCCCTCCGTCCCTCTCCTTCCTTCCTTCCTCCCATTCCTTCCTTCCCTCCCCTCCCTCCCATTCCTTCCTTCCTTCCCTCCCCTCCCTTCCTCCCTGTCCCTCTCCTCCCTTCCTTCCTTCCTAAATTTATATGCCGCCTGACTCCCAGGGACTCTAAATCTAGACAGTTATTATTGGTGCAAAGAAAGATTGGTTTTTATTGTATTCTTACACTGCCCTGACTTCTACACTATTGCTTTTATATACCACTCAGTGTCTCTTTAGAATGGGTCAGTCCATACATTTTATAAATAAAGAGATGAAATAACATTACACTCGTTTCCCACGACTGCGTTCTCAGAGTATTTTCGTCATCCAATGTGCGTTTTTTTTTTTAAAAAAAGCTGACCAAGAGGTGAAGATGTGTACGCAGTTGAACTGTCAAACTATTAAACAAGAAACTAGCCCAGTAAAAGCATGACAGTGGGAACCAAGATGGATCTAGCATTCCAGCTGGAGAGAAAGTTGTTTATAAATGTGTAGAGTGGAGTTGGGGAATTTCCTGAGCTGGAAATTCTAGGAAGATTGAATTCTGGTAAATAGTAAGGTTATCACCACGTTCAATCAAATGCACTTAGAATTCCCCTGAAGATGTTGTGCTTTACAGGCCACCCTCGCTTTACAATAGTTCATTTAGTGACTGTTCGAAGTCACCACGGCACTGAAAAAAGTGACTTATGACCATTTTTCACACTGACCGTTGCAGCATCCCCCGTGGTCACGTGCCCCAAATTCAGACGTTTGGCAACTGACTCCTACTTATGACGGTTGCAACGTCCTGAGGTCGTGCCATCCCTTTTTGCAACCTTCTTATAAACAAAGTTAACGGGGGAAGGCAGACTCACTTAACGACCGTGTGACTAACGGAACAACCACAGCGATTCCCTTAACAACTGTGGGAAGAAAGGTTGTAAAATGGGGCAAAATTCACTTAACAACTGTCTAGCTTAGGAATAGAAATCAAGGGCTCCATTGTGGTGCTAGGACCCCTGTCCTAGGTCAGGGAAGGTAATATGGGAAGGTATATATGGGAAGGTAATAATAATAATAATAATAATAATAATAATAATAATAATAATAATAATAATAATAATAATAATAATAATAATAATAATAATAATAATAATGTTGGAAGGGACTTTGGAGGTCATCTAGTCCAACCCCCCTGCTCAGGCAGCAAACCCTATACCATTTCGGACAAATGGCTGTCCAGTCTCTTCTTTAAAACTTCCAGTGTTGGAGCATTCACAGCTTCTGGAGGCAGGTTGTTCCACTGGTTAATTGTTCTAACTGTCAGGAAGTTTCTCCTCAGTTCCAGGTTGCTTCTCTCCTTGATTAGTTTCCATCCGTTGCTTCTTGTCCTGCCCTCAGGCGCCTTGGAAAATAGCTTGACTCCCTCTTCTTTGGGGCAGTCCCTGAGATACTGGAAGACTGCTATCATGTCCCCCCTCGTCCTTCTCTTCGTTAAACTAGACATCCTCAATTCCAGCAACCATTCCTTATATGTTTTAGCCTCCAGTCCCCTAATCATCTTTGTTGCTCTTCTCTGCCCTCTTTCTAGAGTCTTTGCAGGCAGGCATCTCATTGCTGCTTTCTAAAATATGGAAAACTGCTTTTGGACAGCTGTCTAGATAGGAAAGCGCTACTTTTACCCACCGTGACTTTCAAAAACAAACCTGGGGTCTCAGCCAATAAATTTCTCCTTTGAACTGAGCCAACGGAGTAGAACAGTTGAAAAACAGAGACTCATCACTAGCCGGAAACGCCAGGTCCTTGTAAAGGTCTCCCTTCCGATCTGCCGAGAACCTGACTCCCAGCATCTTTTACAAATCTGCAAGGCCCTGCAGCCCCTTCAGAGGCAACGGGGATCTGATTTAAATCTGCAAAATATGTCAGGAGGCCAGGAGAGAGAAACTGCTTTAAAATGGCGTTTGAAGAAAGGAAAAAGCCAAAGATAGTAGCAAAGGGAGAAGGAGAAAGTTTTTGAACAAGCCAACATAGAATAGGGGGAAAAAAGGCTTATATTTTGTTTTTTTTCTTCTCTACGTATTTAAAATGTGCTTTTTTTAATTTTAACCGAACAAAGCATAGGATCAAATTATAAAGGACAGAGGAAAAAGGAGGAAAGCGTACAGATGCAATTTGAAAGAGAAGGCCAACCTTGAAATATCCATACTTAGTACCGGTGATATTTAAGGCAAAAATATCATTCAAAAGAATTAAACTGCGCAATTCCACACCACAAGACGACAGATGTTTCAGAAAAGAGGCCTATCGGTGGTCGTGGGCCTTGCCTCAAAATCAAATGTTTCTCAAACTAAGCAAGTTTGTGTCAACCAACAATGGCGGCTTCTGGGAATTGAAGTCCTCCCATCTTAAAATGGCCAAGTTTAAGAAACATTGCACTAAACCAGGGGTCTTCAAACTTGGCCCTTTTATGAGTTGTGGACTTTAACTCCCAGAATTCCTCAGCCAGGCACGCCTGGCTGAGGAATTCTGGGAGTTGAAGTCCACAACTCATAAAAGGGCCAAGTTTGAAGACCCCTGCACTAAACTGACTTTTCAGGTTCAAGGCACCTTGTTCCCACCTAAAGTAGAAACAGACTCCATGTGAATTTATTTATTAAATTTATTTGCGGCCCATCTCATTTCAAAGTGACGTCAAAAATATGGCTGGTTGGTTTGTTAAAAATAAAAATCTGGTCTGCTCTAACAAAAGTCTTCTAGCAAATAGGTAATTCTCAACTTGCAACAGTCCATTTAGTGACCAAACTTACAATGACACTGAAAAAAGTAATTTATAACCTTTTTTCACATTTACAGCCATTGCAGCATCTCCGTGGTCACGTGATCAAAATTCAGTCGCTTGGCAACTGGCTCATACTTATGACGGTCGCAGTGTCCCGGGGTCATGTGATCCCTTTTGCGACCTTCGGACAAGGAAAGTCAATGGGGAAGCCAGATTCACTTAACCACCGTGTTACTAACTTAACAACTGCAGTGATTCACTTAACAACGGTGGCAAAAAAGGTCATAACATGGGGCAAAACTCACTTCACAACTGTCTCACTTAGCAATGGAAATTTGGGGCTCAATTGTGGTTGTAAATCGAGAACTACTTGTATTTAAAAGGGGTGGCAAACCATGATCTTGACATTCCCTTTAAAACTGCAGAATTATTTTATGTTTTAATCCAGGGTGGACCTATGTGCTTTTTCACTTTTACACTAAAGATTACACTGATTTAATTGCATCCTCTAATACATACAGGTCAGCTAATTTGCTTACCATGTCGGTCTTCTCTTTTCATCAGCTGTAGTTGCTAAACTCTCCGGACACCCCAGCTACATCCTGATTAATTGACAAATAGAGCACATAGAAAAGGTTGCAGATAAAATACAATTCATAACCAATCAAAGTCTGGTTGTAGAGAGGAGTAGCTGGAGTTGTGATCATCATCAAACTGTGCATGTTCTGCCAATGTGGCTCCTAGATCTTTAAGCGAACTAGCTAAACCCATGATGGTGGGAATGCAGCCACAGCCAGTGACTCCCAACTTCGGGGACAGAGCAGCCAACTGAATAACAGAATAGCAGAGTTGGAAGGGACCTTGGAGGTCTTCTAGTCCAGGGGTCCCCAACCCCCGGTCCATGGACCGGGACCGGTCCGCAGCATGCCAGCAACCAGTCCGCACAAACAAGCAAAGCCCCATCCGTGGGATGCAGGCAGTATACAAACCCACGCACCCTCCAGTCCGTGGAAAAACCTCTCTCCACGGAACCGGTCCCTGGCGCCCAAAAGGTTGGGGACCTCTGTTCTAGTCCAAGCCCTTGCTCAAGTAGGAGACCCTATACCACTTCAGACAAGTCGTTGTCCGATCTCTTCTTAAGAACCTCCAGTTTTGGAGCACCCATAACTCTTGAAGGCAAGCCGTTCCACTGAGTCAACTCAACTCAAAATCTGCAGGCACCTGGGCCATTTATGAACCAAGACCCATACCGCTATGGCCACAGGTGCCCTGCTCCTTCCCGGGGTCTGGCAGAAAACCTGCCCTGTACTGCAGAATCAGAAGCCAGATTTGGTTGCTGGAATTGGGTATGTCTAGTTTAATGAAGAGAAGGATGAGGGAGGACATGATAGCAGTGTTCCAATATTTCAGGGGCTGCCACAAAGAAGAGGGAGTCAAGCTATTTTCCAAAGTGCCTGAAGGCAGGACAAGAAGCAACGGATGGAAATTAATTAAGGAGAGAAGCAACCTAGAACTAAGGAGGAATTTCCTGACAGTGAGCATAGTTAATCAGTGGAACAGCTTGCCACCAGAAGCGGTGAATGCTCCAACACTGGAAGTTTTTAAAAAGAGACTGGGCAACCATTTGTCCGAAATGCCATAGGGTCTCCTGTCTGAGCAGGGGGTTGGACTAGATGACCTCCAAGGTCCCTTCCAACTCTGTTATTCTGTTACTCTTGTTATTTCCTTCGGCTGTTTGGTCACAAGCGCCCCTGCTGCTGATCGCGGCCGAGCCCCCTCGGGTCCGCATCCCGCCTGTGCTACGGGGAGGGAATGAGCCCGGCAGGGTTGGATCTCCCACCATCCCATAGGGATAGACTGCTCCTAGGCAAGGAGGCTCTCTTAGGGACCCGCATCTTCCCCGGCTTCTGAAGCCCCTGGGTGCATCTCATTCGTCCCCTCCCTTCCCCGTAAGCCTTCTCCCTCCTCTCCAGCTTCACGGGCAGACAAAGCTGGCGGCCCCTTCCCCATCCCCACGCCCACCTTTCCCCCAAATCGCGGCAGAGGGGTCCCCTCTCTCCAGCCAGCCCGATCCGCACCAGCCCCGCGGCCGAGCCTCGGATGCCGCCGCCGCCGCCGCCGCCGATCTCAAACACCGGACGCGCATCTGTCCAAGGCACCACCTTAGGGGACTAGGAAACTACCGTTCCCAGCATGCAGCGGGAGCAAGGAGCCGCCCAGGCCGCCAGCGTCCTTTGCCGAAGAAAAAGAACTACGTCTCCCAGCAGCCCCTGGGAGCCCGCCTCCCGCTTGCTTTTGCCGGGGCTTAATTCGGGCGTAGTGCGCAGGCGCAAGCGATGCCCGTGTCTCAACCTCCGCTCCAGCTTTTTCTAGTTCGCACGTGGCGATTCCCACCAGTTGCTCCTGAATTTTCCTTGAAGCCAAGTGATAAAGATGAGCCAATATTATTTCATCCTTATGAACCTTTTTTTCAGATTTGGCCAGTTTTCAACTCTGGACTTTATATATATATATTTGTCTCTCAAGGAAATATGGTCAGTGCACTCAAAAGGAAATTGCACTTGGGACTGCAGGCTATTCTTTCAGAAACGAAGCTAGTCCAGAGGGTCCTTGACTTAGAATTAATGACCATTCAAAGTTACGACGACACTGGGGGGGGAGGGAAATCACGTGACCGGTTTTGCCACTGTTGCAGCATCCCCAAGGTCACAGGATCAAAATTTGGGTGCCTGGCAACCAGTATTCTCTTTATGATGGTTTTGCATTGTCCCTGGATCCACTGATCACCATTTGTAATCTTCCCAGCCAGCTTCTGACAATCGGGCAAGCCAGATTCACTTAATGACTGCATCACTTAATAATTGCACTGATCCCCTTAACAACTTCGGCAAAAAAAACTTTTTAAAAAGTAGGTAAGGGTTCAATTAACTGGCCTGCTTAGCAGTGGAAATGCTGATCCCGATTGTGGCCATAACACGAGGCCTACATGTACTGTAGATTTCTCAAGGTTTCATTATTTCTGCAAGAATACTTCTAAAAGCAGCCTTTCTCAAACTCGGCAACTTTTAAGATGTGTGGACTTCAACTCTGCGCTAGCTGGGAATTCTAGCAGTCGAAGTCCCAAAGGTGCTTTTTTCAGGAGGCAACTGGACCTTTCCTTTGAAGACGTTTCGCTTCTCATCCAAGAAGCTTCTTCAGTTCTGACTGGATGGCGGGGAATGGAAGGATTTATACTCCTTGCAGACAGCTGGTCATTTGCATTCTTTTAGAGAGCCGTTGAGGCCACTTGGAGATCATCTGTGTTGAGGGGGAGGGATATGATACCATCTATATCCAGTCTACAAAAGAGTCCTTTCGACAGTGCCAAGAAGGCTCCACACCCATTTGCACCACTCAGGTGACCCTGAGGACACAGATAAAACCTCCAGGTGGCTTCAACGACCCTCTAAAAGAAGGCAAATGACCAGCTGTCTGCAAGGAGTATAAATCCTTCCATTCCCCACCATTCAGTCAGAGCTGAAGAAGCTTCTTGGATGAGAAGCGATACGTCTTCAGAGAAAAAATAAAAATGAAAGTCCAGTTGTCTCCTTTGGGACAACCATGACTTGGGTGATTGAGAATCTCCACATTTAGCAGGCGAAGTCTACACACCTCAAAGTTGCCGAGTATGAGAAACACTGTTCTGAAGGGAGCTTTGCTAAGAACAGAGGATCTTCTAAAAGGTATGTTAGTACAGGTAGTCCTCAATTTACAAGAGTTAGTTTAGTGACCAGTTACGGCACTTGAAAAAGTGACGTACGACCGTTTTCCGCACTTACGACCTCTGCCGCATGCGATTTACATTCGGATGCTTTGACAACTGGTTCGTACTTACGACGGTCGCAGTGTCCCGGGGTCACGTGATCCCCTTTGGCGACCTCCTGACGAGCCAAGTCAAGTGGGGAAGCCAGATTCACTTAACCACGGTGTTGCTAATTTAACAACTGCAGTGATTCACTTCACAAACGTGGCAAGGAAAGTCGTAAAAGGGGGCAAAAACCAATTCACACATTTCTCACGTTAGCAAGATAAATTTCAATTGTGGTCGTAAGTTGAGGACTCCCTGTATTTGGGAAGACGCAGGCATGCAACCAGGCACATAGCCCTCTCCGTGGATCAATGCGCTTCCTTCTGCTCCCCCTTACCTTTTCAGGTGGACGCGTTACCTGTGCATCCCACTTTCCAGAGGTTCAAGCTCTTAACTAAAGGTTCTCACAAAAATCACGTTTATAGCGAGTGTGTCATTGACAGGCACTGCCTTTCCAGCTCAGCGATTTATCGCCTCATTTGGTGTCACTCGACACTGGTGCCGATGGAATAGAACGGAGTATCTTTATTGTCATTGTGTAACTCACAAGGAAATTAAGTGTGACAGTAAGGAAGGCAAAGCTTAACCTCAAACGGTGGTTGGGGTCCTTTAACATGATGGTGATCCAAATTTCCGGGGCACAAAGGTGGGGATACACCCAATTTGCACCTCAACTGATGTGCACTGTGTACTGTATGGTCATGTGAAACAAAATCTTTTAAAAAGCTTGCTTTGAAACAGTGGTTGGGGAAAAAAAGCAAATGTCGCGCAATGAGGCATTTTTCAAATAGGGTGTCAGGTCGGCCCATGGGAGGTCACAAAAGTCAAGATGGCTGCCAGACAAAGCCCCACCCTTTCTATGTGCTCGGTTGCAGCAGCTCAGCTTCAGCCACTTCTGACCGTCGTGGGATCCCCTTTTGCAACCTTCTGACCAGCAAAGTCCATGGGGGAAGCCAGATTCACTTAACAACCCGGGTTACTAACTTAACAACTGCAGCGATTCACTTAACAACGGCGGCAAGAAAAGTCGTAAAACGGGGCAAAGCTCACTTAACATCTGTCTTGCTTAGCAACAGAAAGCTTGGGCTCGATTGTGGTCGTACGTCGAGAACTACCTGTCATGTCCGGGTGATACCGTCAACGGCTGGGGGGGGGGGGGGAGAAAAGCACAAAACCTCCCAAAGTCACAAACTTCAGTTTAATTCAACATTTATAAGTGATGTTATTGTAAGGCATCCAGGTACATCTCCAAGGGATTTCCACCCTGGTTGCATACATTCTCCTGGAAGAAGAAGAAAAAAATGCAGGATAACAAGAGTGTGTAGTGGTTGCGGTCTCGGCCAGACTGGAGCGGGTGTCAAAAGTGCTGCCAATCAAACACCTTAAAAATGGAAGGGGCTTCTGGGGAGACAGGAGCCCTGCACGTTGCCAAAGAACGGAGGAATCCCCGAGCCGCTGTGCCAAATGATCACAACCCAACTCAAGCAACTTTTGGAGTCTGACTTCATTATTGCTTCTCTTCCTTTTGTCTGAAGCCCAAAGTCGCCCCAGGTGAAAATATATTTGGGGGGGAACGGAGCAAAGGAGGTGGAGACAGAGAATTTAGAGCACCTTGGTGGATCTGGAACCAGTTTTCCCCAAATAGGAGGCAGTGGGACAGGCATCCTCTCTGCCAGAGCTGGACACAAAGAGTGGTATCTAGGGTGTGTGTGTGTTTCTGAACATCTTTTCTGGGTACAGAGAATAAATATTACTCTTGAACAAGGGAGGTACACACACAGAAAGAAATCCCAGAGTTGCTTTAGTAAAAACACCCGAAAAGAGTTGTGTGAGCTTGTGTGTGAAGGGAAAATGGAGAAAGGGGCTGGAAACCACCGGTGGCACCATCCAAAGATGGGAAAGATGTGCAAGGATGTGAAGACAAGTCAGTATGTTTACAGCAGTCTCAGGACAGGCTTTTGTTGTTGTTGTTGTTGTTGTTTTTTGCAAAAATTAACCACTCCTCTTTTACCTTAGTGGAAAGAAAAGGACGTCGCAGTGCTGCATTTGGCGATTGGCCACTGACATCCGTGGCACAATCTTGCAAGGCCTTTCCCATCCCTGTTGGGCAGAGTGGGCCTACTACACCGTAACCACTGCGCTTGCTGGTCTCCAAGGAAAGCAAAGCAGTGTTAACACCCATGTTCCTACCATACCCCCCCCCCAAGGGTTGGCTTCTCCCCCTCCCCATCTCTATAAAGCTCACCCTCAGCCTGCAAACCCCACCCAAATCTCTTTTTAATACCTGACCCTTAACCATTTACACCAGTTTCCTGGAATCCGGACGCTGCTCGGAAGAAAACGTCCCGTTCCTTTAGGATTCCGGGTCACGAGCGCAGCAGCGTACAAGGGGACAATTCCCGCCCTTCCAACATTTACCATGATCCTGGATCAGTTTTTTTCTTTCCTTCGTGCGTGGACAGCCTGGGACCAGGTCAAGGCTCTGCCTCCTTCAAGGCTTGGGAGAGCGACAAAGGAAAAACTCATCGAGTGCTGGAAATGCGCTTTTGTGGGCAGACACAAAAATCAATCTGATGTTCACATTCATGATGCAACGAGGCCGAACGGTCGCTTGCTCCCGGTCGCTGCTTGGAGTTAGAAAAAGATACATCCCTGATATCTCGCTGTGCCTAAGGGGGGGGGGGGTTGTCAGGCACCTGAAGGCACGTAGGACTCTCGATGTACATGTGGGGAGGAATTTTTTTTTAAAAAAATAATAATCCAGCCCCTCCCCCGCACTCCCCCAGCAGTGGCACCAAGGGCCAGAGGGCAGTCCTAGCTCGCCGTTCTGGCTGGCCCTTCCAAGCTTCCAAGATCCCGCGTGAGCCGGAGAGCTAAGCAGACACATTGACGTCCCTGAGAGAAACGGCACTGTGCGTGGCTCCCCTGTCCTCGAGCTCGGTGGGCGGAGGGTCCACCACCATGGCAGCCGTGTCCGTCGTGGCAAGAAGCGGCGGGTTCAAGCCCTGGGTCAGGATCTGATGAATGGTTTTCCTCAGGTTCGGGTGGAGCTGGGTCTGGGTCTGGAAAAAAACCTCTAGGGCGAAGGACTTGAGGGTGCCAGTGCAGAGGTCCTCGTACAGTGGAATTGTGTACATGCGGGACATCTGTAATACAAGCAGAAGGAGCCCGTATTGGATTTGACCGTTGTAGTAACAGAAATCTGGGACCAGGGACAGATTAAGTCAGGGGTCTTCAAACGTGGCCCTTTTATGACTTGTGGACTTCAACTCCCAGAATTCCTCAGCCAGCCTCCATTTTGTTTGTTAGATTTAAGTCAGGGGTCTTCAAACCTGGCCCTTTTATGACTTGTGGACTTCAACTCCCAGAATTCCTCAGCCAGCCTCCATTTTGTTTGTTAGATTTAAGACAGGGGTCTTCAAACTTGGCCCTTTTATGACTTGTGGACTTCAACTCCCAGAATTCCTCAGCCAGGGCCAAGTTTGAAGACCCCTGGATTAAGTAGTCAAAGGCTGATTTTTTCCTAAAACTCCCAATCAAAGTTCCTTATCAGCCATAGCCATAAAGCTGGCTTTCCTAGCTGGGCTGTGGTCCAATAATGTCTGCTAGGCCCCTGAATCCTCTCTGCTGCCACCTAGTGGATAACTCCCTGAAGGAAAAGTCGGGAAGCCTACAAGTAGACCTTGATTTACAACAGTTCGTTTAGTGACTATTCCAAGTGACAACGGGACCGAAACGGCACTGATGACTGACTGTTGGAGCATCTCCATGATGTCATATGATATCGACATTCAGATGCTTGGCAACTGACTCGTATTTATGAGGGTTGCAGTGTCCCAGGATCAGGTGATCACTTTTTGGGACTTTCTGACAAGCCAAGTCCATGGGGAAGCCAGAATCACTTAACTAACCATGTTACCCACTTAACAACTGTAGTGAGTCACTTAACCATGGTGGCAAGAAAGGTTATTGTCAGCCGTCCCAACTTGGTCAAGAGAAAAGAAAGACTCCCAAAACTGCTGAAATGACTGTGTTGTAGACTGGAGGTAGATGGTGTTGTTCGGTCTACAACAGCCCTTTCAGCAGTTCCAAGAAGGCTCCCCACCCATTTGCACTACTCAGGTGACCCTGAGGACACAGATAAACCTCCAAATGGCCTCAACGACTCTCTAAAAGAAGGCAAATGACCAGCTGTCTGCAAGGAGTATAAATCCTCCCATTCCCCACCATCCAGTCAGAGCTGAAGAAGCTTCTTGGATGAGAAGCGAAACGTCTTCAAAGAAAAACAAGAAAGTCCAGTTGCCTCTTGAAAAAAGCACCTTTGGGACAACCATGACCTGGAGGACAAAGAATCTCCATAGAATCCAAGAAGCTTCTTCAAGCTCTGACTGGATGGTGGGGAATGGAAGGATTTATACTCCTTGCAGACAGCTGGTCATTTGCATTCTTTTAGAGAGTCGTTGAGGCCACTTGGAAGCTTGTCTGTGTCCTCAGGGTCACCTGAGGGATGCAAATGGGTGTTGGGCCTTCTTGGAACTGCTGAAACATACTGCAGAAAGTACAACTCCACAACACAGTCCTTTCAGCAGTTCCAAGAAGGCTCCCCACCCATTTGCACCACTCAGGTGATACTGAGGACACAGACAAACCTCCAAGTGGCCTCAACGGCTCTCTAAAAGAAGGCAAATGACCAGCTGTCTGCAAGGAGTATAAATCCTCCCATTCCCCACCATCCAGTCAGAGCTGAAGAAGCTTCTTGGATGAGAAGCGAAACGTCTTCAAAGAAAAACAAGAAAGTCCAGTTGCCTTGTGAAAAAAGCACCTTTGGGACAACCATGACCAGGATGACTGAGAATCTCCATAGACATTTATATAAAACTGGTGTCCTGTCAGCGTCTCTGACTCCATTTGGACACCGGTTGCGAAATTCCCTGACAAACATCTATTCCCAAGCAAGCATCAGAGCTTCCCATGTCTTTGTATATCAACTGGTTTCCTGCCCAAAATCTCACACACTGAGCAGCACGAAGCTTTTCAGCCCAGCAACCGGTACCTGGTTTTCCAAGAAGCGACGGACTTTATGAAGGTCAGGATAGTAATCGTTGCGGACGATGATCTGCAGCCAGCGGATACGAATCTCAGCATTCATGTTTTCCAGCTGGGTTGAGTAGCATTCAGACAACTTCGTTATCACCTCTGGGAAGGAGAACATTTATCTGATTTGCTTTTGATTCAATTTAGAGGCCATTCAACGACCCTGGAGGGCGCACGTGTGTATGTTACTAATTTCAGGAAAGTCTTCCTTCAAATGGAATTGGGTATGCCTAATCTAATGAATAGAAAGGACTAGGGGTAACATGATAGCAGTGCTCCAAGATCTAAGGGTCTGCCACAAAGAAGAGGGGGTCAAGCTATTCTCCAAAAGCATCTGAAGGCAGGAAAAAGAAAAAAAACGGATGGAAACTAATCAAGGAGAGAAGCAACCTAGAACTAAGGAGTAATTTCCTGATAGTGGGAACAATTAATTAGTGGAATGACTTGCCTCCAGAAGTTGTGGGTGCTCCAACACTGGAGGCTTTTAAAAAGAGATTGGACAACCATTTGACTGAGATGGTATAGGGCAGGGGTAGGCAACCTTGGCTCTTTTATGACTGGTGGACTTCAACTCCCAGAATTCCTGAGCCAGCATGGCTCAGCTTGGAAGCCTCTCCCTTTCCCCTCAGCATGGCTGGCTCAGGAATTCTGGGAGTTGAAGTCCACCAGTCATAAAAGAGCCAAGGTGGCCTACCCCTGGTATAGGGTATCCTGCTTGAGCAGGGAGTTGGACTAGAAGACCTCCAAGGTCCCTCCCAAGCCTGTTATTCCGTTATTCTAAAACAATATGGATAGGCACCAGCTCAGAGAAGGAACGCTATCTCGGTCCCGCAAGATGACAGTGCTTAATCGACAGGACTCCAAGTGTGCCCACTCCACCTGACTTCACTTGGACAGCCAGAAATAACCAATAATCAAAGCAGTGGGGACAGGTGAGCATAGTGGAACACACCCATCAGACTTATAAAAAAGAGAATTTATGTAGCTCAGAGTTGAAATTGTGGGGTCCTCGGGGCTCTCTGAGCTGGGTTGTTTTCTTGCAGACGTTTCATTACCCAACGAGGTAATTAAACTCACCGTGTGGCAAGGGCGACCCGTCCAGTAACCTATCCAGGAAAAGCACCGTTTGGAATGTTTGCCACTCGGCGATGTTGACGCTGTTCGCAGCAGCTCCTGCGTCCAGAGGCTCCGTGGTCCAGAGACGGAACAGCGTCTCCACCGGCTGGGTCAAGCTGGATCCCTGAGATAAGTCTGGTTCGACTAAAGGAGGCCCTGTGGCATTGAGCCAGCGGTCAAACTCTAGCCCTGCAACAGATTTGCCGACAAGGATCAACGCGGAGAAACGTGCCACAGGGGTGCAGACCGAGTGTGGATCTCTCAATCAGGGCTCATACAGAAAGCTTTCTCCAACAGATCATCTATCTAGCTGACATTTGCAGAACACAGTCAACAGGCCTGATGTGGGCTTAGCGTTTTGCAGCTTGGCTAGCTGGGCACGTGTCAAAGCCTGTGTACAGGGAGTCCTCGACTTACAACAGTTCACTTAGTGAACAACGGCACTGAAAAAAAAAGTGACTTATGACTTAAAGTGTTTTTCATACGGCCGTTGCGGCATCCCCCAGGGTCACGTGATCAAAATTCAGGTGCTTGGCAACTGGTTCATGTTTATGACGGTCGCAGTGTCCCAAGGCCGCGTGATCCCCTTTTGCGATCTCCTTGCAAGCAAACTCCGTGGAGAAGCCAAGTTCATTTAAAAACCAGGTTACCAACTTATCAACTGCAAGGATTCACTTCGCAAGTGTGGCCAGAAATGGCGCAAAACTCACTCAATTGTGGTTGTAAGCCGAGGACTACCTGCAGTTTGTCTCCCCCATCTGGGCAGCACTCCTAAGATTGTCTCTTTGCGTGTGTGTGTGTGTGTGTGTGTATTACATTCTGTCAAGGTCCTCTTCCTCACCTGTTTTGCAATCGATGCATTGTTCTTTCAGGTCTGGAAAAAACGCCAGGAAAGAATCCAACAGATCTTGGGCTACAACGCTTGTGAACTTGTACTTCTCGATATAAGTCTGGAAGAGAGCCGGCATCAACACGGGTTACAAAATTAAGGTAAACAGCAAGGTCGAGCGAGGTCACAGAAACTGGAGGGGACACCACCACCCCCCGAGTGGAAATGCTCAGAAAAGCAACAGAAATGAGGACAAACGCACTAGAGAACGAAGTAAAATATCACAATTGGCAGAGCTTCTCTAAGAGAAGAGCGGGGGAAATGATCAAGGTTTAAATAAACCAAGAACAGCCGTGCTGGATGTCTAACGCTCTGACACATATAAATCCCCACTGATGGAAAATTTTCTAGAGGTCATTCATCCATCACAATATTTTTCTTTAAATTACAGCGGGCTCCAGTCCTTTATGATAGCACAGTAAATTCAGGAGACTGAGACTAAATTCTGAAATAAAATCAATAATGCTCCAGAGCTTTTAGCAAGGGTGTGTAACGATATATTCACGTGCGCTAGAGCATCAGCCTCCAACCTTTTGGGCACTAGGGACCGGTTCTGTGGAGAGGGGTTTTTCCACAGACTGGAGGGGCCGTGGTTTCGTGTGCTGCCTGCATCCCACAGATGGGGCTTCACTTGTTTGTGCGGCCTGATTTCTGCATGCCGTGGACCGGTGCTGGTCCACAGACCGAGGATTGGAGACCCCTGCATTAGAGGCCCTCAGATATTTTCTCCAGCCTAATAGAGCTAGGAACCACTGCTGGAAAAGGAGAGGCATTTTCAGGAAAAATAGCAGAAAAACTGTTTGTGCTATAAAAGCTACATAACCATATATCTGTAGTCATCGGAGTTGTACCTACACTAAAAGGATTATAAACACATATGCAGGTACACGCACACCCACCACCCTTCTCAACCTGTCTTGGTCTTAAAAAAAAAAAAGCTAAGGATTGAACTTAATTTATTCTCGGATGGGAGACCACCAGGTCTCAAACCCCAACACTAGATTTAAGCTGGAAAAAAGGAGGCAAGGACAAAACACTTTCCGATTGCTGCCAAAAGGTCTAAGTGGAGGTGACTATTAGCTAAGCTTTTTTTCTCTTTTCTTTTTTACCACTCTGTAATTCCTTGCTTCGGGATGGGGCGACTGAATGTAGCTGAGCATTTGTCGCTGCAGAGGATTGAACTCTCAACCTTCTGAGTGGGAGGTGAGTCTCTTCCCCTCTAGGCCACCTGATCACTCAACTATCAGCCAAGCAGGAGTTAAAGCAAGGGTCTTCAAACTTGGCCCTTTGGTGACTTGGGGACTTCAACTCCCAGAGTTCCTCAGCCAGCCTCCATTTTGTTTGTTAGATTTAAGACAGGGATCTTCAAACTTGGCCCTTTGGTGACTTGGGGACTTCAACTCCCAGAATTCCTCAGCCAGCCTCCATTTTGTTTGTTAGATTTAAGACAGGGGTCTTCAAACTTGGCCCTTTTATGACTTGTGGACTTCAACTCCCAGAATTCCTCATGTGCCTGGCTGAGGAATTCTGGGAGTTGAAGTCCACAAGTCATAAAAGGGCCAAGTTTGAAGACCCCTGAGTTAATGAATTCTTGATTTTGGCTTCCTGTATTCTCCTGTTACTACACTTGTTCGTTTGTCACCCTCAGAAAAGTTTTGCCCGGGTTATGCCAGAGTAATACACACCACGACACTTTGCTGGTATGTTCCAACGACAGGTAGTCCTCGACTTACAACTGTTCGTTTAGTGACTGTTCAAAATTACAACGGCACTGAAGAAAGCGACCTGTGGCCATTTTTCACACTTACGACCGTTGCAGCCTCCCACGGTCACGCAATCAAAATTCGAGCGCTCAACAACTGCTTCCTATTTATGACGGTTGCAGCGTCCCGGCGGTCACGCGATTCCCTTTTGCGACCGTCTTGACAAGCAAAGTCAATGGGGGGAAAGCCAGATTCGCTTAACAACCGAGTTACTAACTGAACGACTGCAGTTAAGATTCCCTTCACCACTGTGGTGAGAAAGATTGTAAAATGGGGGAAAGAATTCGCTTAGCAATTGTCTCGCTTAGCCAACACAGTGCTGGGCTGCATTAACAGAGGGATAGAATCAAGATCACGTGAAGTATTAATACCGCTTTACAATGCCTTGGTAAGGCCACACTTGGAATACGGCATCCAGTTTTGGTCACCACGATGTAAAAAAGATGTTGAGACTCTAGAAAGAGTGCAGAGAAGGGCAACAAAGATGATTAGGGGACTGGAGGCTAAAACATATAAGGAACAGTTGCTGGAATTGGGTATGTCTAGTTTAATGAAGAGAAGGACCAGGGGTGACATGATAGCAGTGTTCCAGTATCTCAGGGGCTGCCACAAAGAAGAGGGAGTCAAGCTATTCTCCAAGGCGCCTGAGGGCAGGACAAGAAGCAACGGATGGAAACTAGTCAAGGAGAGAAGCAACCTGGAACTGAGGAGAAACTTCCTGACAGTTAGAACAATTAACCAGTGGAACAACCTGCCTCCAGAAGCAGTGAATGCTCCAACACTCCAAGTTTTTAAGAAGAGACTGGACAGCCATTTGTCCGAAATGGTGTAGGGTTTCCTGTCTGAGCAGGGGGTTGGACTCGATGACCTCCAAGGTCCCTTCCAACTTTATTATTATTATTATTATTATTATTATTATTATTATTATTATTGGCTCAATTGCGGTCGTAAGTCGAGAACCACCTGTAAAGGATCCAACTTTCGAATAAGTGTCTGGGATCTAAACTCCAACCTTGGTGTTTGGATGGAGTCATGATTTTTCTGAAGGATTCAGCTGAAAACGACTGGATTCAACTGAGATTCGCAGGCAAAGTCGAAGGCGCATGTAAACCCGCCCCCCCCCCCGTGCCCAAACCAGGTTACTAACTCGGAGAAAGGCATCGAAATGGGTTGGGTCTCCGCACAGCTGAGACAGATAGTAAACAAAGCAGAACCCTTTCTCGTAGGTGAAGAGATTCATCAGGTTGCTGGGGTTCACACCTGGGGGGGGGAAAAAAGGGAAGAGAGGAAGAACTTTAGATAAGAGTTATAGGGGAAAAAAATAGCCATACAGGCGGTCCTCAACGTACAGCCACAACTGAGCCCAAAATACCCATTGCTAAGGAAGACAGTTGTTACAAGTGAGTTCTGCCCCATCTTGTGACCTTTCTCGCCACAGTTGTTAAGTGAATTGTTACAGTTGTAAGTTAGTAACACGGTTATAAAGTGAATCTGGCTTGCCCATTAACCAGTGGAACGACCTGCCTCCAGAAGCTCTGAATGCTCCAACACTGGAGGTTGTTAAGAAGAGACTGGACAGCCATTTGTCTGAAATAGTATAGGGTTTCCTGCCTGAGCAGGGGGTTGGACTAGATGACCTCCAAGGTCCCTTCCAACTTTATTTATTATTGTTGTTGTTGTTGTTATTGTTATTATATTGATTTTGCTTGTCACAACGTCGCAAAAGGGGAATCACGTGACCCCCCCGGGGACACTGCAGCCGTCATAAATACAAGTCAGTTGCCAAGCATCCGAAGTTTGATCCCCTCACCATGTGGATGCTGCAACGGTTGTTTAAGTGTGAAAAAAGGTCGTAAGTCACTTTTTTCAGTGCCGTTGTAACTTCAGACAGTCACTAAACAAAGGGCTGTACGTCGAGGACTATCTTGAAACGTTTGGAGGGGGGCATTATTTTCTTCCTCTTCGAATTGTAACTTGCTTCAGAACGGACTTTTTAGATCTGTCACTGTGTGTGTTATTCGACAAGTGCAAAGCTGAGGATCAAAGAGCTGACAAATCAGCTTCAAAATCCGAATCTGGGTTTTGCTTTAGAGCAGGGGTCCTCAACCTGGGCAACTTTAAGACTTGTGGACTTCAACTCCACAAGTCTTAAAAGTCCACAAGTCTTAAAGTTGCCCAGGTTGAGGACCCCTGCTTTAGAGCAGCTGTCCCCAACCTTCCCATCTTTGCGGACCGGCGCTGGCAGTGGTAGCAGGGGCCCCTCACTCAAATTGATCTTTGCGCATGAGCCAGCTCCAAACGGACCATGGACTGCGGACCAGTACCAGGCCATGGCCCGGAGGTTGGGGACCCCTCTTTTAGAAGGTTTTATGAACCCAGCCAATCCGTGTTTCTCTCACAAGCTATGATGAACCGAGACCTTGTTTGCTTTTTCCCCCTTCTGCTGTAGACAAACTGCAACTTTCATTTCGGTAATTCCTTGAAGGACCTACCCAGAGGCGGCTTAATTTCATAAAAGTCGAGACCCAACCCCCTTCTTACCTGGTTCAAGTTTCACCTGAAGTTTGCTGACAGGATTGTCCTCCCCAAGGAGCTTCATTTGTCGGTGAAGGGCATCAAGGCGGAAGGCTGTCTCCAGGCACGTAAAAGCAGCACCTGTACACACACAGACACCCCCCCCCCCAAATGCATGGATTTTAATCGGAGAGCTATAATATTTCCAGATTATGCGGAAGTTCAGATGACTCTTGTCTTCCAACACGACATCATAGAACGCGCCGGAACAAGAGTTCCGGCACCTTTTTTCCGACGGATTTTCCAGAGAGTTGCGTTCTTTTCCTATTGTTTCCCTTCCTATCCTCGTTTGTTTTTGAAAATGCCCCGCTGGCGGTAAGGTGTGAGCGGGGGTCCCCTCCGGCGCTGTCTGCCTTGAAGTCCACAAGTCATAAAAGGGCCAAGTTTGAAGACCCCTGAACTACATCATACCCTCTGCCAGAGTTTCTGCATACAACTTCACAGGTTATTCTTGATAGATCAAATTAAGCTCAGGGCACTTGCCTAGCTGAGGAATTCTGGGAGTTGAAGTCCACAAGTCATAAAAGGGCCAAGTTTGAAGACCCCTGTCTTAAATCTAACAAACAAAATGGAGGCTGACTGAGGAATTCTGGGAGTTGAAGTCCACAAGTCATAAAAGGGCCAAGTTTGAAGACCCCTGTCTTAAATCTAACAAACAAAATGGAGGCTGGCTGAGGAATTCTGGGAGTTGAAGTCTACAAATCATAAATGGGCCAAGTTTGAAGACCCCTGTCTTAAATGTAACAAACAAAATGGAGGCTGGCTGAGGAATTCTGGGAGTTGAAGTCCACAAGTCGTAAAAGGGCCAAGTTTGAAGACCCCTGGTATAGAGTGTAATCTTATTAAGAGCCAGTTTGGTGTTAAGGCACCAGGTTAGAAACTGGGAGGTCACGGGTTCTAGTTCCACCTTAGCCATGAAGCCAACTGGGTGACCTTGGGCCAGTGCTGTGTCAACCTGAGGAAGGAGGAGGCCAGGACAAACCGCTTCCAAAAAACCTTGCCACAGAAACTGCAGGAACTTAGTCCAGGCAGTTGCCAGAAATCAAAAACTGACTCAAAGACAGACAGAGACAGACAGACAGACACACACACACACAAAATTGCAGTTTATTTATTTGTATTTGCCTTTATTATTTTTAGAAATATTTAATGTTTATATTGAAAAATATTTAGTTTGAGATATTTAAATTAAACTTAAAATTTAAATTAAAGGTTTAAACGTAATTAAGATAAAAATGTATTATTTACAAAAAAAAAACAACTCCTCTTTGAGGAAGATGGGCAGTTTAGAAATGTAAAATATATAAATAAATAAAAATAAAAAAATAACACACCAAACACCTTTCTCCTCCTATTTTCCTCGCAACAACAACCCTGTGAGGTGAGTTGGGCTGAGGGGGAGTGACTGGCTCAAAGTCACCCAGCCGGCTTCAATGCCTAAGGCGGGACTAGAACTCACAGTCTCCTGCTGATTGGCCCAGTCACCCAGCCAGCTTTCATGCCTAAGGTGGGACTAGAACTCACAGTCTCCTGGTGATTGGCCAAAGTCACCCAGCCAGCTTTCACGCCTAGGGTAGGACTAGAACTCACACTCTCCTGTTGATTGGCCCAACGTCATTCAAGAGGTTTTCATGCTTAAGGAAGGACTAGAACTCACAGTTTCCTAGTGATTGGCCCAAAGTCACTGAGCCAGCTTTTATGGCTAAAGCAGAACTAGAGCTGACTGTCTCCTGGTTCTAGCCTGGGAGCCTTAACCACTAAACCAAACTGCCTCTTTTCCATGATTTACTCTCTCCAAGGACTTGTTGGGGTTGAAGATGGATGGGATGGAAAGATGGGTGGCCAGACGGTTTGAATAGAGGTGAAGCAATTCAGATGGAATTAAATTCTTCCTTATTGCTACTGAGCACCACTGTATATCGTTGGTTCCAATACTAATGTACCACTTAATTAAAACAGAACAAAATAAAAATAGCAGCAGTAATAATAGTAGTAATACTCAACAGTATAGCAACTGTAAGAGGGATCTCGGAGTCCTAGTGGACAATCACTTATATAGGAGCCAGCTGTGTGCTGCAGCTGCCAAAAAAGCCAACACAGTGCTAGGCTGCGTTAACAGAGGGATAGAATCGAGATCACGAGAAGTGTTAATACCACTTTACAAGGCCTTGGTAAGGCCACACTTGGAATACTGCATCCAGTTCTGGTCACCACGATGTAAAAAAAGAGGTTGAGACGCTAGAAAGATCCAAGCTGGGCAAAGCTGGCCTTTGGCAACCGTCACAATTTGGAGGCGCAACACGCAGCTTCAGGCAGGACTTACCATAGGTCTCCGTAGTGATGCGGCGCTGAGCGTAAGTGGCCAGCCCCTCGCTCAACCACATCTCTTCCCAGGTGGCGTTGGTGACGGCATTGCCAAACCAGCTGTGGGCTACTTCGTGGATGATATCAATGATGAGAAACTCATCGCTCTCCAAGATGGACGAGATTACAAAGGTCAAGCAGGGGTTCTCCATGGCGACAATAGGGAACGAGGGAGGGAGGAAAACGATGTCGTACCTGGAAGCGAGTGGAGGGAGGGAGGGAGGGAGGGAGAACCCGGATCAATTTCCGAATCTTCAAGTCATAATTCTCAAAATAGATAGATAGATAGATAGATAGATAGATAGATAGATAGATAGATAGATAGATAGATAGATAGATAGATAGATAGATAGATAGATAGATAGATAGATAGATAGATAGATAGATAGATAGATAGATAGATAGATAGATAGATAGATAGATAGATAGATAGATATAGAGATCAGATAGAGGATAGATAGAGATACAGATCAAAGCTAGATAGATAAATAAAGATCAAATAGAGATCAAATAGATAGATAGATAAGATAGAAATAGAGATATAGAGATATACAGAGATAGAGATCAGATATATATATAGAGAGATAAAGATAGATTAGAGATAGATAGAGTTGAGAGATAGATAAGAGTTGAGAGAGAGAGAGAGAGAGAGAGAGAGAGAGAGAGAGAGAGAGAGAGAGAGAGAGAGAGAGAGAGAGAGAGAGAGAGAAGAGAGAGAGAGAGAGAGAGAGAGACAGAGAGAGAGAGAGAGAGAGACCGAAAGACAGACGTAAAAATGTAGATATACATCAATAAAATTGCCCATAATTTACAGGTAGCCCTCTTACAACCACAACTGAGCCCAAAATTTCTGTTGCTGAGACATTTGTTAAGTGAACTTTGTCCCCTTTTACGACCTTTCTTGCCTCACTTGTTAAATGAACCATTGCAGTTGTTAAAATTAGTAAGACAACTATTAAGGGAATCTGGCTTCCCCCGTTGACTTTGCTTGTCAGAAGGTCGCAAGTGGGGATCACATGACCTGGGGGACACGGCAGCAACCGTCATAAATAGGAACCAGTTGCCAAGTGTCTGAATTTTGATCACTGAATTTTGACCACAGGGACGCTGCAACAGTGGTAAGTGTGAAAAATGGTCATAAGTCATTTTTTTTCAGTGCCATTGTAACTTCAAGCGGTCACTAAATGAATGGTTGAAAGTTGAGGACTAACTGTATTAAAAGTTGTAATAAAAGAAAAAAGGAAGGGTTAAAAAGATCAGAGTTGGGGGTTAATGTAATTGGAGAACAACTCCTGTATGTCAAGAATCTCTCATAATCCAACGTTTCCTGTCTCTCCTCCACATCCTGTTAGTAACCAAGTAACTTAAGATGAAAGGAAGAAACTGGTTTTGCGGCTAAATGTGAAATATGATTCTTCTACTTCCCTCTCTGAGGTGTCTCTAGAATTAATTTATAATACCGTTCCTTATTTCTACACCTTTCTGCTTATCTTGGGGAAATGAATGAGTGCCTCAATTTTAGATAGATAGATAGGTAGGTAGGTAGGTAGGTAGGTAGGTACGTAGATATGGAGAGAGAGAGACATAGATAGATAGATAGATAGATAGATAGATAGATAGATAGATAGATAGATAGATAGATAGATAGATAGATAGATAGATAGATAGATAGATAGAGATGGATGGATGGATTAGATAAAAGATGGATAGAGATGATAGATCGATCAATCGATCGATCGATAGATAGATAGATAGATAGATAGATAGATAGATAGATAGATAGATAGATAGATCGATCGATCGATCGATAGATAGATAGATAGATAGATAGATAGATAGATAGATAGATAGATAGATAGATAGATAGATAGATAGATAGATAGATAGATAGATAGATAGATAGATAGATAGATAGCCTTTATTGTCATTTTTTTCCTGTGGCACAATGGCACACATTAAAAATGAAATTTAGTTGCTTCCTCTCAAAGTGTACACATAGACAACACACATTTAAAACATACTATATACAACATATGTATAGACCTACACCCTTACATGTAAGTAACATATAAATATTATTCACTGTCCATCTTGAATGCGTAACGCAAGGAGGAAACTTGAGAGTTTACACGGTTGATACTGTATGGAACAAAGCTGTGACCGAATCTGGATGTTCTGCTTCGGATACCACGGAGCCCCCCCCCCCCCCCAGAAGGAAAACAGGTTGTGAAGAGGATGTGTAGTGTCCCAGACGATCTTGCGGACCCTGCTCAAGCAACGCTTCTGTGCTATGTCCTGGATGGGAGGGAGGGAACTGCCAATGATCTTTTTGGCCATCCTCACCACTCTCTGCACCGCCTCCCTGTCTGAATTTTGCCACCAGTAGTAGATTTTCCCCTTCCTTGTTCCTTGTATTGAGATTACCGCATTAAGAGAAAATAGAAATACCGCATTAAGAGTCCAAGAAAATAAAATCTTGGTCACTGCTTCCATTTCTCCCCCTTCTATTTGCCAGGAAGTGATGGGACCGAATGTTGTGATCTTAAGTTTTTTGTTTTTTTTTAAACTGTTGCGCGTGTTCTACTAAGTACAGAAAACGTTGCTGCGAAAAACCCTATTATTGCCTATATTGTTAGGCGTGTGTGAATAGGGCTCATGATCACGGACGCACACCTCAGATTAAACAGAGGTGTGAATGCTGGTGAGCCTGCAGGCATAGATCCAAACACCAGCCTCTGGTTTCTAACCACGAATAATAGTACCAAGAAAACGAAACGCGTATCGTTTTGTGTGTTTTTATCCCGACGCAAGCTCTGCCTTTTCAAACCTGGGGGACGAGGTTGGGAGGGACAGAACTGGCACCACCACATTCGTTTTGTGCCTTTCCCCCCAGCAGAGACCTATGCACGCTGTAAGGGGCTTACCTGCCCCATATATAGGGACCGTAGAGGCTCTCTGCAGCGCTCAGCCAGTGCTCCACCCGACCTGAGAGTTTGCCGATGGCGGTTGACAACAGACACGGCTCAGCCCAGACTTTGCTCCTGTTGCAAAGAAGGCAGCAAAACAACACAATTCACAATGCGCCTAGCGTGGATTTGGCACTCCTGCTGCGGAGGTGCAAACTAACACCTAACTGCACACTTTAAAGAAAGCTCAGGATTCCAGTACAAGGTCATCCTCCATTTACGACCACACTGGAGCCCAAAATTTCTGTTGCTAAGCGAGACAATTGTTTAAGGGAGTTTTGCCCCATTTTACGATCTTTTCGCGCTATCGATGTTAAGCGAATCTCTGCAGTTGTTAAGTCGGTAACACGGTTGTTAAGTCAATCTGGCTCCCCCATTGAGTTTGCTTGTCAGAAGGTCACAAAAGGTGATCACGTGACCCCCCCCCCCCCGGGACACTGCAACCGTCATAAATAGGAGTCAGATTCACACAAGCAAAGTCATAAGGATACCAGCAGGGAAGGCTGCAAGTTGCTTGGGCCAGTCTGTCACACACACCTAGCTTAGCTTTGCTTGCGTGACCCGTACCCTCGTTCCTTCCTTTGCTCGCACGTTCAGGTAGTCCTCGAGTTACGAGCGCAACGGAGCCCAAACTTTATGCTGCTAAGGGAAACACTAGTGAGTTTGCCCCATTTTACGACCTTCCTTGCCACAGTTATTAAGGGAACCGCTGCATTGGTTAAGTTAGTCACAGAGTTGTTAAGGGAATCTGGATTCCCCGTTGACTGGGCTTGTCAGAAGGCCGCCAAAGGGGGATCACGTGACCCCAGGACACTGCGACCGTCATAAATACGAACCAGTTGCCCAGCGTCTGAATTTGGATCACGTGACCCCAGGGGGATGCTGCCACGGTCATTAAGTGTGCAAAACGGTCCTAAGTTGCTTTTTTCACTGCCGCTGCTAACTTGGAATGGTCACTAAATGAACTGTTGTAAGTCGAGGACTGCCTGTGCTCCACACCCATTTCCCAGGCCCTCCTGAGCTTGCAATGCACTGCAGTAACCTCCTCCCCCAACCCCTGCGCAGCCTGCATGGGCCTCACCTACCCCTCCGTGACACCCCACACACACTCTTCAACTGGGACTCCTTCCACTTTTCCATAATGTCCCTTCATGACCTAGATTGGGGTAGGTGAGCCATGCGATCACAACATTAGACTCTACAACCGCGTTGCTTAGCGATGGCGATTCTGGCCTCCACTGCGCTCCTAACTCAAGGACGACCTGTATGGCTTTCCACAGATTGTTGAAATACAATTCCTAGCATCGCCAGCAAGCACGGTGGTTAAGATAACAGCCTAGCACAGGGGTAGGCCACCTTGGCTGTTTTATGAGTTGTGGACTTCATCTCCCAGAATTCCTGAGCCAGCCATGCTGAGGGGAAAGGGAGAGGTTTCCAAGCTGAGCCATGCTGGCTCAGGAATTCTGGGAGTTGAAGTCCACGAGTCATAAAAGAGCCAAGGTTGCCTACTCCTGGCCTAGCAATACCCCTGTATTCCATCCACCCTGCTAAATCAGACAACAGTGTCTTACCTGGGACCAACGTCTGCAGCGACAAGATCCCCAGCCACCAAAGCCACCAGGTAAGCAGGAATGGGGTACTCCATGTAGAACTGGTAGATGCCCTCTTCTTCCTCATAGGTACTTTGGGTGGCGCTCATTAACACTTGCATACCTGCAGGGGCCTGTAAAAAACAAAACAAAACAAGAATAACAGAATAATAGAGTTGACAGGAATAGAATAGACCTGGAAGGGAGCTTGGAGGTCTTCTAGTCCAGCCCCCTGTTCAAGCAGGAGACCATACACAATTTTAGATAGGTGGTTGTCCAGTCTCTTCTTAAAAACCTCCAGTGATGGAGCACATCTGATGGCAAACTGTTCCACTGGTTAATTGTCCACACTGTTCCTTAATTCCAGGTTGCTTCTCTCTTTGATCAGTTTCCAACCATTGTTTCTTGTCCTGCCCTCTGGTGCTTTAGAGAATAGTTTGACCCCCTCTTCTTCGTGGCAGCCCCTCAAATACTGGAAGGCTGCTATCACGTTTGCCCTATTTCTTCTTTTCTTTAGACTAGCCAAACCCAAGTCCTGCTTCGTATGTTTTAGTCTCCAGGTCTTTGACCATCTTAGTTGTTCTTCTCTGGACTTTTTCAAACGTCTCGACATCTTTTTTGTAAGGTGGTGACTAAAATCGGTTGCAGTATTCCAGGTGTGGTCTTACTAGGGTTTTATAAAGGCCTCACTGTCAGGAAGTTTCTCCTTAATTCCAGGTTGCTTCTCTCCTTGGATCAGTTTCCAACCATTGTTTCTCGTCCTTCCCTCTGGTGAACAAGTGACACTATGGAGTTTGCTTTCTCCAAAGGAAGCGATGACCAGGGGCTGCCACAAAGAAGAGGGAGTCAAGCTATTCTCCAAGGCGCCTGAGGGCAGGACAAGAAGTAATGGATGGAAACTAGTCAAGGAGAGGAGCAACCTGGAACTAAGGAGAAACTTCCTGACAGTTAGAACAATTAACCAGTGGAACAACCTGCCTCCAGAAGCGGTGAATGCTCCAACACTGGAAGTTTTTTAAGAAGAGACTGGACAGCCATTTGTC